>OX376373.1:99515748-99581492 GCA_947369275.1 Nemotelus nigrinus | reverse complement strand
ATATATATATATATATATATATATATATATATATATATATATATATAATATATATATATATATATATATATATATATATATATATATATATATATATATATATATATATGTATATATATATATATATATATATATATATATATATATATATATATATATATATATATATATATATATATATATATATATATATATATATATATATATATATATATATATATATATATATACTTCTGACGGTAAAGGCGATCATTATTCGGTGCTGCCACAATGATGTGATCTGTAGGCATTTTGCTTCATTAGTCGGTTTACAACATTCCCGCCTCCGTAAACTGGCTCAGGCGATTTACTTTCCGTTACAATGCCGAGTTTGGCTAGCTTCGAGGCCGGTCTTCTTAGGCTACCGTTCGATGTCTTGACTTCCGTGCTACGAGCTTGTCCGTCTCTTGCAGGAAATACTGCAACAATACGACCCCCTTTGCCAACTACTTCTGGGCAGATCACTATCGCATATTAACACCAAGTCATCTGGTTTGAGTAGTTCAGCCTTTCGTGCCACTTCGTCCTTCGCGTCAAATCGGGTAATTAGGTAATCCATCGGTTCCAAAAGTGGTTTTTGAGCTGTTGCGCGATACGCCACTGCTTCCTTAGGCAAATGATGCGATCGTCAGGTGATGCTGGGGTTTGAGTAGAATTAAACAAACCCAATAAGAAGTAGTTAGGTGTAAGCGGCTCTTCTTCTTCGCTTGACGCTTAACACTTCTGATTAGTCGTTCCCAACAACCTCCTGAGCTTGTATTTGAGGCGTGTTGAATGCCCATTCAATTTTGAATTTCGATAGCTCAGCGTGTAGTTTATCGTTACCTAAAAAGTTTAGTTCGTGTTTTAATTTTTTGTTGACTCTGATAAAATTTGTTCCGTTATCGCTTCTTATCCGGATAGGAACACCCCTCCTGTTTATGAAATTCCGAATACACAAAATACAGGCATCTGTTGACAAGTTTGCTGCCACTTCCAAGTGGATCGCACGAATAATCAAACAAGTGAATATTACAACCCACCTTTTTTCATGACGTCTTCCAATGGATACTTGAATCGGTCCAAAATAATCCAGTCCTGTGTACGTGAACGGACGGGTGAACGGACGGGTGAATGGACGGACGAACGGTGTCACTCTGTCGATCGGTACGGATCCCATTAACGCTTGACTCGGTACAGCTGAATAGTTTTTGCATCTCTGACAATCAAGTTTAGCCTTACTATTAGTCGAAGATGAGATATCCAAAATCTTTGGCGCAACTCGAACACGAGAGTTTCCTGATTCGGATGATGAAATTGTTTGTGATGATAATCAACAATTAACTTGGCTATATCGTGAGTTTTCGGCAGAATTATTGGATTCCGAGCGGTGAACGGTATCTCCGAACTAGCATTGATACGACCATTTACTCTTAAGAGTCCATCCGATGCTGAATGTGGCGTCAGTTTGTAGATCTCGCTAGATTTTGGTACGTTTTTCCCACTTTTGAGAAATCCAAGCTCGTCTGCATATGTTTCTTCCTGTACCTTACAAACTAGTATTTTTTCACCATGACTAATTTCACTTTCAAGTAGCTCGCCCTATTTCTTAGGCAGGTCTAACCCTTTTGCTCGACAATTTCTTATAAATCTCATAGCCCAAGAAATCGTTCTTACTAGTTTGAAATAATTCGACAATTTACGAACGTCGATCAGTCCACGAAGTGGTTTACAACTGACAGTTGTCAGTAAGATACTTCGCTCGAATTTCATCTTTAATATTATATTCCTTAAAGTCACCATGTACTTGTGGTCAGCCTTGACGATGTTCCAACAAAAATTGGGGCCTAGTTAACCACCGGCTGTTAGGATCAATTGCAACTGGAGTTGTTGCTCTAGTTGCGTCGTCGGCAACATTGCTCTTTGTTGGCAACCAACACCAGTGCTTTGGTGTTTATTATGGGTTGCGACAATAACTTCTCCTGAAGTGTTGAGAGCGTCGACAGCATTTCTATTTTTAATATACTGTGCAATACAAGGTGAACATGTAGCACCAAATATCATAGCTCTCATGACGTACACATCAACTTCCCTCGTGCTATCATTTCCGCGCCACAGGAACCTTTGTGCATCTTGATCCTTTTGTCGTATATTAATTTGATGAAACATTTCGGCGATGTCAGCACATACTCCTACGGCACCCTGACGAAATGCGGAGAGAATTTTCTGCAGGGGCTGATTCATATCCGGACCCTTCACTAGGACTGAGTTCAAAGATACACCATCCACTTCCGCTGCAGCATCGAACACCAGCCTCAGTTTATTTGGCTTATTCGGATTTATTACACCGAAATGGGGAAGGAAAAATGTATTCGGCCTCTGCTGTGCTGCTTCAGATCTAGTCCGCTTTCTGGCGTATCTTTTAGCTATATATCCCGACATAACACTCTGCATGTTCTGCATTTTCCATTCGATAGAATGCAATCTTCGCATAGCCATAGAAAAGCTACTGGGCAATTTGGTGTCTTCTGTTTTCCACAGAAGTCCAGTTTCATATCTATTTCCCACCCGTTTAGTTGTAGATTTTAATATTTGCCTTGCTCGTGTATCTTCCATACTTTTTATGTCGGTACCGTTACTTCTTGTTCCGAAATTTTCGGTATCAAAGTAATATGTGACTATTTTATGAATGTTGTCACAAGGTTGAGCATTAATTTTATCTCGTATAGAGATATGAAGCACATTCACCGACCGAACTACTGTCTTTGAAGATAAAGGCCCGTATGTTACCCAACCGAGCCTAGTTTTAGCAGCAATCGGCCCTGACTCTGAAAATTCGACTGACTTCAATGAAACTCCAAGACAGGCATTGTCAATTCCGATCAATATTTTTGGCACAGCGTTGGAGTAATTCGGCATAATTACTTATATCGTTCGACGGCATACTCTGGCTCGGCAGGATAACTTGAATATCCTACTATTTCGATTGACACCGCTTATCCACTCATTGCTCACTACTTTGTTGATTATCTCCGTTCTCACGTCTCCGAACCACTGCAACGTTAATGATTCATCAGAGCCACTCAAACCAAAATCCTTTGCTAGATCTTCATCAATCATCGTTACTGAAGATCCTTCGTCTAGAATAGCAAACGTTTTAATAAGACATTTCGGGCCATATAAATTCACTGGCAAGACTCTGAATAGAACAAGCCTATCGACTTCTGGGCACTTTTGTTGAAGGTGAGCACTGGTGCGAGTGCGCTTTGTCGACCACGCTCATCAATCAAGCTTGCATTCATTTTTGCACTTTCACTGGCCAAGTCTTCGTGAAGTACTGCATTATGCACCTTTCTACAATTATTAACACCACATGTCTTCTTTCTCCTGCAGTTCATCACACGATGCCCGCACTTTAAACAAGCAAAACATGCACCCATATCTTTCCTTTTCCTCCAGCGTTCGGCACTACTAAGCCTTTGAATACATTTTAATCTTGTATCTGGTGACTCGCACTACATATTTGACATTTACCCATCAACAACACGCCGGCTGTTTGAAGAAACACATTACTTTTCGTGTATTTCTTATCACGCTTGTGCGCTGGGATTTCCACTGATATCAAGGTCACCAAATTTTGCTACTTGGCTCAGCCACTCACTAAAGTCTTCCACGTTTGCAGAACGACCCAAAAGCATTGTCTGTTGTGCCCAATCAAGCCGTTTCGCAATTGTGAGCTTGCTTACCAATTCTTCTAGCAGTACTGGGTTTGAAAGATGAGTGGAACCACCAGCTGATTCCAAAAAGGCAACAAGATTGTTTACTTTTGTCGAAAACGGTATTAACAAATCGATGCGACTTTCTTCTAACGGCTGTATGGTTGAAACCGGAGCCAGTTAGCTTTTAGTCAAGATTTCCGGCGGCCGAATCAAAAACTGAGCTCCTCAATCATTCGTGGTGTATTTTCTGGGTGCATTAGGAGACTATTTACAGTTTTTTTGGCTTGCGCCTTCAAGCACTTCTTTAATTTAAAGGTATTGTCTAAATCAGACAAGTTGTAATATTCAGTTGACCGTCTAAATGCACTCAGAAATTTTGGCCAATTTTCGGGTGTTCCACTAAACTCCGGCAAATCGACCAGTTTGGACCTGTACATGTACGGCATGGAATATGGAGCGTGCACGCAGGTAGACGTGCTTGTTGCGGTGTTCGGGGCTATTGCTTTCATAGGCGGCGTCTGGCTCGAAACTGTTGTGGGCAGGTGGCTCGAAACAGTTGACGGCTGGGATGACTGATTCCAAGATATTGGCTGGAAAGACTGCTACTTTGTAGCCGTCAGCTGCTTCTTATATGGCTGCTGATTCCAGTTTGTCAGTGGCGAAAACGACAATTGGTTTGAGAATGTCAGCAACGGCGATGGCTGATTTTCAATTGCTTTCAATTTTGAAAAGCTGACTGTGTTACGCCGGGCAACACGATCGGTCCCGGGGTTGCTGTGTATCTGCAGAGGTTCACCTGCCAAGCCCTACCACAATAATTCAATATTCGATTTAATTTACATATTCAATTTCGGAACGCACGGAATTCATTCTATTCTATTCTAATTACTCGATATTCGAATAATGTCACGCTTTCAATTTAAACGGCATAGAATTCCATCTATCCTGTTCGATTCCTTGCCAAATCTCAATACAATTTCTCGATATTGGATTTCGATTCAGATTCTGATGGCGGTACGGGCGACCTATGGAGCTCGAACATCAGTCGTCAGGTGAGTACATTGTTTGATGTACACATTAAGTTCAGATGCTTGGTGTGACATTGTTTATGTTTCAGGTCGTCGTTGGCTGGCTGAATGGATGATGTCGGTACGGGCGATCTATTGAGCCCGAGCATCAGTCTTCAGGTCAGTGCATTAATTGGTGTACACAATAAGTTCAGATGCTTGGTGTGACATTGTTTATGTTGCAGGCCGTAGTGGGCTGACTGTAATATAACTATATGTGGCACGCTAATGAACTATATTCAGCACGCTAATGCTTGATTGCTAATGATGATTCAGCCAATTCAGCCCTAATTTATTTAATCTAGTCCTACATTATTCTACTAACATAATTCTACAATGCTGAACAATAAAGCCTGATCTTATTTCCTGGTTACTTATCCTTCTTATTCAGCTTATTACAACGACTAAGTCCAACACTAATCTATCTCTTACTACCGCTATATGCCTTCATCTTTTGATCTAATCATTTTCCATATAGTGCTACTGCTCTTACGAACAGATCAATATCAGTCCACTAATACTGGTTGAATTCCGGTTCTGATACAGTTTTCACCTTTTTTATTTTAGGCTCTGCCTGTGAAGACCCACTAAGAAGGAAAAAATGCCCTTCGGAGAAGAATGAAGCAACAAAGAGAAGAAGGAAGAAAAAACCAAGTCAAAAAGAAATAACTTGAACCCTCCGACCGTGACGACATGGTATACTCTCCCGACCATACAACCCTGAGAGAGTGCGGGTTTGACGTGTGAATCTGAAACGAAGAAGATTGGGTGAACCTCACAGGAGTGCCGCAGGTATGGTGGTGAGCTACGATGCTATTTTGATTGTATATATTACACTTTGACCATTATATGCTTACCAATTTATATAAGTTTCTCCCATCGTACTAATTTATTACTAATTTTCCGACTACTAGTCTATCACCTTCTAATCTTACTCCTAGTTCATAAATAACCTAATACGTCCTAATCGTAATGCACTCTTTATTTCAATCCGTTTTCGAACGCTTCTGTTTAAACCGCCGAGGAAGGGAGAGATTGGAAACAAGGCAAGAATGGCCTATCCCTAGTAAAATGCTCATCCTGAAGATGAGCTCACTGAGGACCTAATATCACTCCGAATACAGGTACGCATGTATATTTTCGACATGCCCCCTGTGCCGGCTATTCTAGATCGCCCATGGTCTCACGTCGCCGCTTCGTCGTGCCTAACTAGTTGACGTAAGACTTTAAATATTTGACATGCCATATCCCAGCGTCTTTTCTCTTTTCATCGCGTAAGGCATAAGTCCAACCTGAAACTCGCTTGGCCACCCGGTATGGCCCTATATATTCTGGTGCTAGTTTGACCGAATAAAATTTTGCCGCATCGGAGAGCGTGTAGTTTTTCTTCTACACATAGTCTCTCTCTTCATAGCCCACATCTCGCTTCCGCAAATTATACCTTTGGGCGCTGGTTCGAGCCACCCGACGCATACGCTACCGAGTTCTTCAGTCCTGTCCTCAGGCTCTAAGATGGCCGGTCTACCCTCCGGACGTTCATTAGTTTCGTGAAATGTCCCCGTCTCACGACCGAAATTACAAAAGTACGGGGGGATTTGCGTCACTTCATGTTTGTAGGTACGGAGCGCGCATGCAATCTTTGCCAGATTTTGATCCCATGCTCTATGGTTCTCGGCAACGTAAGATCGCAGCATCCGCTTTATATATGGGTTCCTTCGTTCGGCTAGGCTGGCTTGTGGGCCGTATAATGCAGTATACCTAATTTGGGTTCCACAGGTGGCGGCCATTTGTTGCAGTTGTTTACCCCGAAACTGAATACCATTATCACATACCAACCACTTAGGTGCCACAAATAATAAGAGTACCTGATCCTCCAATACCCTGGTCACCGCAGAAGCCGTCGCCTGCCGTAACGGAAACAGCACTGTAAATTTAGTTACGTAGTCCAGGATGGTCAAGATGAAGGTGTGACCACGACTATAGCGTGTGAAGGGCCCCACCAGATCTACACAGACCATCTCCGAAGGCTGTTTTGGCTCCCCTTGTCGGGAGGCCATGAGTCCCGCCGGAGCCTTTCTCTTCACTTTATTGGCTTGGCAGGTCTTGCATCTACGGACATAGCTCGCCACATCCGCCGACATTTTGGGCTTATAGTATCTGGTCGCTACCCGACCCAGCGTGCGACTGATCCCCATGTGTCCGGCCGCTGGATTATCATGACACGTCTGCGAAATTTCCCTCCTCTCCGCTTTAGTCACTACTCTTTTCCATGCCTCCGCTCCCTGCAATTCTGGATAACGTCCTGGCAAATGTTTCCATATCTGGCCGTTCGTCACTCTCCAGTCTGCGTAACGTTCCGGGGTCTTGACTATCTTCTCCTTCATTCCTTCATATCAGCGATCCCCTTGTGGCGCTACCACTGCCACTTGATCCCCTGGCAACAGTCAAGAAAGTGAGTCGGGTACCAGATGCTCCTTTCCCTTCCGGTGGATAATTTCGAACGGGTATTGTTGAAGCCGCACGGCCCACCTGGCCAGACGTCCCATCGGATCCTTGAGGTTATTTAACCACACGAGTGAATAATGATCCGTGATCACCGAAAACTTGGCTCCTTCCAAGTATGGGCGCAATTTTTCCACCGCCCATATTACCGCCAGACACTCCTTCTCAGTGGTTGACTACCTTCGTTGCGATTTCGTCAGAGAACGGCTCAGGTAACATATTACCCTCTCCCCATCAGCATACTTCTGCGAAAGTACCGCCCCCAAGCCAAAGTCCGAGGCGTCCGTCTGAATCAAGAAAGGCAAACTGTAGTCCGGGCATAAGACGATGGGTGCTGTGGACAATTTCACCATTGCCTGTTTGAAAGCCGTCTCGCAGTCTGTGGTACAGCAGTGGTGCCGTCATCGTGACGAAGTCGGATATAAACCTCCTGTACCACAAGACCATTCCCATGAACTGACGTACTTCCTTTACGTTAGTGGGCGAAGAGATCTCCATCACACACTTCATCTTGTCTGCATCAACATTCAGGCCCTTCTCATCCACAACGTAACCCAAGTACTTTAGTTGTGGACGGCAGAACTCGCATTTCTCCTTTGAGACTTTAAGGCCGGCTTGGCTCAAGCGATTAAATACCTCCTTCAAAATTTCCACATGTTTCCCAAAGTCCTGCGATTATATACGTGAATACATACGTGAATACATAAGGCTCCAAGTCAGGCCCTAGAACTTGGTATATCAGACGTTGCCATGTCGCCGGTGCGCCGCAGAAATCGAAACACACCACGATGTGGCACAGTGAAGGCTATGTATTTCCGTGACTGTTCTGCCATGGGCACCTGCCAGTAAGCGGATTTAACGTCTAGCGATGACAGGTACTTTGCATGCCGTAATTTATCCAGCGTAGCCGACACATATGGCAATTGGTAGGCATCATGTTCGGTGACTGCATTCAATTTACGATAGTCCACGCAGAAACGATACTTGCCATCCTTCTTCTTAACGAGGATGATAGGCGATGCCCGGGGACTAGAAGATGGCTCGACCATACCCTGCGCTAGCATTTCAGTTGGCTCGGAGTAAACATGCTGTTAAACCGCAGGCGAAATAGGGTAATATCGCTGTTTTAACGGTGGTGCCGAAGTCCGGATGACATGTTCGACTCGATCTGTACATCCAATGCCCTCTCCCATGTCCTCAAACTCCTTCTGCACAAGCTGGCTGAGAGTACTTTCTTCGTTCTCGGTCAAATGGCTCCTCGGTTTCAATTGTTCTGTCCCTCCTCCTTCTATCGTTCCGAGGAAATCGCAGTTCTCTTCACTGAGGGCCACAACCAATCCAAACTGTCGCAAGATGTTCACCCCGAGTATTAACGGATGTGGAAGTTCCGGAACCACCAGCACTCGTAGCCAGTCCACCTTCCCCTCCAGCTTCACCGGTATGGCCACGGTTCCCGCGATTGAGCACCCCTGGTTATTCGCCATTCTGATGGACCGTTGATGGGATTTCAACAGCTCCACTCCCAGCTGTTCCAAAGCCCGCGATCTTTCTCCACCCATCACAGAATGAGAAACCCCAGAGTCCACAAGCCCAAAGAACTGGTGACCTAAAATTTCCACCTCAATGTATGGCCTAATGTCCCCTTGCCTCCTGCTTAGCAAGTAGTTCATCTGTGCGCCCACCGCGGCCTCGTCTCGTACCGGTTTAGTGCTCAGGCTGCCGCCTACTGAGCACACCGCTCGTTTCCCGACAGTTTACGCGAAAGGGGTACTCGCTCTCCCCTGCCAGCATTACCCTGGGAATTTGCTCTACCCGGGTCCATGTTGGAGTGGCCCCTAAAATTTCGTCCTGGATTCTGGGCTCTTCGACATTTAGGGCAGGCTGCCTTCCTCACCCCCAAGCGGCCACAACCAAAGCATTTCTGAGGCTCTGAGCAAGTTTTGGACGTATGCCCGACACCTTGGCAGTTCCAACAGCGTGTCTCTTCTCTCTGCACGGAAGCAAGGTTGGGTCCAGGAGTAAATCCCACGTAAGCCAGATCCGGTTCCAGAAGTCGTTGGGTTTCCGCGTAGGGGTGGCATATATGCTTCCACCACAACCCGTGTTGCCTCCAACGAGCGTCCAACTCTAATCAAATCCACGGGGGTTAACGCCAGCTGAGTCTAATAGAATGGGGTTATGTTCTTGCGGAGGATTTTCAACTTTTCTTCCTCTGTGCAAGGAATGACTCGGCGTCTGAACAACCCCTCCATCGCTGACACGTAAACGCCTATAGTTTCATCCGGCCATTGAGTGAGTCGTCCAATCTCTATAAGCAGCCGATCGTCGTAGTCTGGGGGGGGTAGGAACTCGGCGCGCATTTCCGCGACCAACTCCTGCCAAGAGTTGACGCGTGTCCGATTTGCACGGTACCAAATCAGCGCCTTCCCCTCAAACAACTCAAGTGCTGACTAGAACAACTGCGTTGTCGTCACTCCTTTGCCTCCCGTAACTCTTCAGCTCGTTCCAGGAAGGCACTCAGGGACCCGGAGTCGCCACTATAACGTAGTCCTATCTACATCTTGCCCCTTTGACACCCCAACAAACACTCTGGGGTGGTGAACAGAGGATTCCCTAGATCGTCTCCTTCCTGAATTGGCTCACTGATCCTAGCGGTCACCTTGGTTCTGCCCGTCGCGGTTGCCAACACTTCTATTGTCTGGTTCCGATTCTGCTTCCAATTCACCATCCTCTCCTTCAGCTTTCACCAAAAGCTCCCCCAGAGCCATGATTAGATGCACTCATAATTTGTTGGCCTCATCACTCATGAGCCCTCCTTCGTGCTGTGCATTCCCCAGTCGCCGCATGCCGAACTCTACCTTCGCCTTGATTTTGAGGAATTCAGACGTCTGCGGCTTCCCAAAGAATCCTGCTATCAGTGCCTGTATTTCAGCCAATGTATCCTTCACAGCCACGATATGCTCCTCGAGGGAATAAGGGTAGTCCCGTACAGACACTAAAGAAGTGTCCATCGGTGACTCTGCACTCAGCGCGACTCTAAGGGTCTTCCGCATGGCCTCCACCATTCCAGTCTGCTGGCCTCTGTAGCATCCAGTAATTTTTTTATATTTTTCATTCAAAAATTACTGGTCACACATCTCCGACCCACACTGTATGGATCGGAGACGCTACAACATTTTGCGATTGAAACCACATTTCAATCGCACAAAAATAAGTCCCGTACGTCCCCGGCGACCTTATTATTGAATTCGAGTAGCAACAAGTTCTAACGGGATCTTGTTTTGCGACTCGAACTGGCATTTTGCGAGCTGGAGCTGATAAGCTCGGGACAGTCGATTTGAATTCGTGGGGAGGACAGCCAGGCTGGTTTGGGTCGTCGCCTCGACGGGTGGGCTGTGTACCGTACGGGTTTGCGAGAAAGTTACAAAATCTGTTCATATTCCAGATTAAGTGTTCGAATGGTTATGAAAACGAGATCGTTTTGTGATTTGGTGCATCCGGACTTGATTCTCGCAGAATCGGCGGAAATTTTCTGTGGCTTTTAGTGCGCTCCTTGCGAGGCTTGTTAAGTTACTCATTTGAAGTGTAAACTTGGTGGAACATATTGCAATTTCGTGCAAAGTTATTAGGTGCTTAGTTGGTGGTTATTCCCTTCCCGGCTGCTAAGGCTACAATTGATTCCACCATATTGTGTGCGATTATGTTTAGTTGGTGGTCCCAAAAAAAAATGCGAAATCCCGCGAGGCTGCCATGTGTTTTGTGCAACCACAGTGCCGCTAAGTAAAGTGTTTTCGCTCATGGCTTTCGTACGCCAGCTAGGATTCTCGAGCTGTTCGTGTCTGCCTTCCGGTCAGTGGCCCTGTGAATGTGAACTCGACGTACTAAAAGGGAAAAATGCAGAAGATTTCTTATTGCCACATTCTGATCAATTATCATTTTCCCTTAATAAATCACCCGGGCGCTGTTTCAACAAAATATTTAAACCAACTACATTTACAAAATAATTCGCTTACAGTATTATCGCCCCTAAATAGTGCAGGCTGCCGGATCGCGAAGGTTGTAATAACAAATTTGGGTGATTGCTGATAATTATGAGTGTTCGGTATATTATGCGTTTGCCTTCATACCATAAAATAATTGCATATTTGACAACAAGCAGAAGCAAAACGCCGTCCTAGTGAGAATTTACTTCGTGGCGTACCTGTCAAAACTGTGTATTCCGAATTCATTCAGTGCAGTTGAGTGTTTTGCAACGATAAAGATTCAGCATCCAACAAGGAATGCATATTAAGGTTGTGCCGAATTCGGCTCTTACGATCCGTGTGCAATTCGTAGGGAAGTAAATGAAGAATAATTGCATGTTCGGTACTTCGGAAAAGGACAGATAACTTTCTGCTGGGAAAAACAAAGAAAGTCTCCTTTAGATCAGAACCGTTCGGTGGCTGGAATCGAATGGGTCCCGTTAGATGAAGCAGAATATTTGGACGATTGGTTGGCTCCGCCATCACAGAGTGTTTCCATTTGACAGAGAAAATTTGACGGATTGTAAATGGCCTAGTCATGATGCTTGTATCCTGACATGAGCATCGCTGGACTGTTTATAGCAACCCATCGCTGGCAAGGTAGATGATGCCAACACACGACGCTGCGGCTGCTCATCTGCAACCCATAAACTAGGGAGGCGGTTCCGATCCGGATACTACGGTATACCCCCTGGTAATCTGATACTACATAAACATGCACGTTGGAGAATATTCAAAGCAAGAAAAAACATTTGAGGTACTGCTGATAATAGTTTATAATTCAATTGGCTAACGGACTATCTATTATCTTCACATGTATACGAATAGAGTCCATTGTTTCTTCTTATTATCCTATTCGTATTATGAAAATATGAAAGAAAAACCAGCTATTAAATCACAACTGCTGCTCATTACGAGACTTTTGGAAAGCACTAAAGCATTTAATTTGTGATTATATTTCTTGTTTCACATAGTACTGTAAATTTTATAAATAGAGCAACCACTAATCGAAATAGTATGTTTTATGAGCGCTTAAAGAGAAAATTCCCTAAAATCTTAATTAAAGATTGTTTCCATATGCCAAGTATTCATTATCATTGGCTTATTGATCTATATAATACATTCAATCATTCACAGTCTGAATGACCAAATATATATATCAATGTAGTCACAAAATAATACAAGGCAAGAGAATTGAAAAGCAGAAGAGTATAAGAGGACTTGAGAAATATGATATGACTATTTCCGTTAATAAATTGTAGGAAATTATGGAATTGCGATTGAAACTTAAGTTTAAACTCTAGGTAATTTTGAATCAAACTTTTCGCAGAAGCTCGTATCAATTTAAAGTCACCCTTAATTAAAAGTTACTAAACTAAATAGAAAATTTCGAGTTATTACTTTAAGTACCTTGTTTCTTCGAAATTGCAAGAATAGTGCAAGAAGCGACGATTTCAATTCGAATATCTTATTTCGATTAGGAATTAGATTGTGTGAAGTGAGATATAGTGAGAACGTCAGATTGTGTGATGGGAAATATATTGAGAACGTTTGATTGTGTGATGTGAGGTATAGTGAGAAAGTTTGAATGATTTCTAATTTCGTAACCGAAACAAGACATGCATACAAATAATGTAATATTACAATGCAAGATTAAAAATATACTATATCGAGACTACATAGAGCTCTTATAGAAAGCATTCAAAGCCTTTCAGAACCTCTGGTACATACTCTTTCTTTAAACTAACAGAAAATATAATTATGATTAATAGTTATGTAAAAACGCAAACGTTCACTATTTAAATAATTACCTGAAGTACTAAATCATTTGATAAGAGGTACATACTACCTTTATTAAGTTGTCGACAGTACCATAATTCTTACGGTAAAGTGTGGGAAGCTATAATATTATAGAAATACTAATGCATTGTAATTTGCTAAACTTGTCAATAGACGAAGAAATAATAATAATAATGCAATATTGAATTTAAAACGCGGCCTTCTTATTGGGCGAAAGCCCGAGAAGTTCTTTTCCCTTTTCAGGGTCTGCGCATGGCCTGGCTGGCCTACAAATAAAATGATTAAGTAGATTTCGTGATTTTTCGTGATTTTTTCAGCTTTTCTTTCAAGGGAGGGATACTGGCCAAACGAGTAGTCTCCGTAATTTTTGTTAGATTTTTGTATTTTTGAAATGTTGGCCAGTATCAGAGGGTGGAGGACCCCAGACCATCGGGGTCAGGGCTCCACTAACATCGGGGGCCCGGGGCTGTCTGCCTCACCCGGGTTCCTTGTAAAGAGAGGTAGCCTTTTTTCCTATTTTCCCGTTTTAGATTTTCAATGTTCTGGCTCCGTGCGTTGTCACGAGCACTGGGTCTGCTTAGTCAGCCCATGTTGCAGAGCCATGGGTGGTTTCCTGTACGGAACGATGCCCCTTTTTGGTCCCTGGGTATTTGATATACCAGTTTGCGGCTACAGTATTATGACGGATGAAATAATACGTAGCATCCCGTTTTCTTTGAGAGCAAACTAACCCCATTTTGTTTAAAGAACCCACCCCAGCCGCAGCGAGCTAGCAAAGCGGCACCCCAGCATCCGTCGGGGTTGGTTAAAGGGTGCTCCGCTAATGCGGACGAGGGGCCTTCACGGCCATTTCTAGGGCACCCTGCTCTCGGGGCAATTCTTTTTTTTTTGTTTTGCCTCTTGAATGGCAGCAGCCATTCTCCTTTCAGACCTTAGCACTCTTGGTTCTGGACTTCGGTCTGGTTCTAGGTTGGGCTAAGGCCACTCCCATCTTAAAATACGCTACAAATGGCGCCCAACGTGGGGCCCGAAACTTGTTTTGGGCAACCCACACCACAGTGAGAAAATACTTATGAGTTTCGACTCATACTCCCCTCAAGACTTTACGTCTTAAATCCCAAAATTTCCATTCTCACTAGCAGGTCTTAGAATCGCCTCCTTTGCGATTCGATATACTTCGTTCGAGAGAACAAACCCCTTGAATTAAGACCTGCATTGCTCGCTCTTTCCTTACTAGCCGCAAACATCCTTCCCAATCCTTTCCTTTTAAAATCATTTCCTAGTTAGTTTACCTTTTGGGCAGCTTCTCGTTGTGTCGTCTCTTTGAGTTTTTTGACTCTGGGTGCAACCTGGAGGTTGGCCGCGGATAACAGGTTGTGGTGGTTTACCGCCGCTCCTGTCCCGGTCAACCGAAGGGCCCCTGCCCCACTTTATGTTGGGAAGCTGTCCCAAATTTTTCATATCCTTGCTGTCTTGATCCAGCTTCGGCTTTTGGCTTGAGTTTGGTTCAAGCTGTGGTGGATTACGTGGGGTTGGCGTGGTGCCGCCTACACGTCCCTGCAGCTTGGCCAGACTTGAACCATTTGCTGAGGTTGAGTCAAGCAGCAACATAGTTGCTTTTGGTCCCTTGCTCCTCTCTTTTCGAGGAATTTCGGGTGGGTAAACAGTCCCCCATAATGGGCGGTACCCTTCAGGAGCCGACCCGAGTTAAAGTTTTTACTTACAAATTTCAATCGTATAAAATTTCAATACTTTCACAATCACACATCCACTTTACTTTGACAATTTTTAATATTTTTCACACTGTTCCAGTCTAACATTTCATAATTAGAATTTCTATTTCTTGCGTTTTTTTAAATCAAAAGCCAGCCAGCCAGCGGACCTGAATTGGGGAGGAATGGATCGGGTTTCGCTTAATAAGAAGGCCGATCTTTGGAATTATAATTTTTATCTAACTTTTGGAAAAATTAAAACTTTTTGGAATTTATATTCTTCCATTCTAACTCTAGCGTTTGGCTTCAAGATTTTTGATACCCTTTGCTTAGTTAGTCACCCCACAGGTGTGCACACACATAAATATATATTTATATATTATATATTTCCTTTTCACCTATATATATATTCTATATATATTTTTGAATTTTTGGCATTTTTCTTGCCCTTAGCTGTTAAGATTTCTCTCTTTGGAAGAGTTAGTCACACCACTGGTGTGCAACCACTTATATCTATATTTTATATATAGCTTTGAATATTTGGCATATTTCTTGCCCTTTAGCTGTTAAGATTGTTTTTCTCTCTTTGGAAGAGTTAGTCACACTCGTTGTGCACAGGGTTGCATTTGAATTTGCAGCAACTCCTTAGTTATAAGCGTAATTAATTCGTTAGTCACGAGTATCATGCATTTTCTTTGAATTTTCATCAATTATCAAATTTCACAGATTAGACATGCCTTTGCGACACAGCAGTGAGGATCTGTCTGGCACCACCGTGGAGGCTCAGTGCTCCATATGCCAGCAGCCATTCGCCGCTGCCCAGGACACATATACCACAAAGTGTGGACACACTTTTCATGAATCGTGCCTGGAGCAATGGCTCAGAAACCGCACTGATTGCCCGCTGTGCCGTGGACCACTGAGTCTCCCCTTAGGAGCCAGACAGGCCCCCACTGCTGCAGCATCTATGCCACGAGGGGCTCGGCCCAAAACCCAGCGGCCGGGAGTAAGAACCCGAGGCATGAGAAATGATGATTTGGAAATCAGGGACTTCGATTTACAAGCCGAGTCGGGGGCGGAAGGTTTAGTTCAGCCACCTGGCCCGTCATCGAAAGCGTCCCCAATATCAGATGTGACGTCAGAAGCCGCAGGAGCGCGCTCTATAGTGCCCCAAGATTTAAGCGGACTTCAGCAACAGATTAACGAATTGCAGAACGGCATGCGTGTGATGCTGGAGCGCATGGCCCAATTAAACCTTCCGTCCCGGACTGGGAATGTAGAGTCGCCAAGACTTAACCCTCGCGCACAATCATTTGTACCAGTGCCGCGATCCTACTCACCTCGCACCCCTCGTGGTAATAATGTCCAGTTCCACCACGATAAGGTGGCTAGCATCATTGGTGGGTGGGGCCTAAAATTCTCGGGTCGCGAATCCTCTATGCCCGTGGAAGTTTTTATTAACAGGGTAGCGGCTCTCACTAGAAATACCTTGGGCGGAAATTTTAATGTTCTATGCCAGCATATGCACCTACTTTTGATTGGACCTGCCGCGGATTGGTATTGGAGGTTCTATAATTCAAGACGTGACTTCAGTTGGAGAGATTTGGAGTCGGCCCTGAGCGATCATTTCGCTGATCGCTTCACGGATGCCGACCTGATGGAGCAGATACGAGGAAGGAAACAGCGACCCCATGAAACATTCGACGATTACAGTGCGGACGTCTACAAGATTGTCGACCGGCTACAGCGTCCTATTGCCGACGCAGACTTAGCTGACATTCTTAGACGCAATTTAGTGCCAGAAATCCGTCGTGGTCTGCTCCAAATACACCTTCCCTCTGTTCGTCTGCTCCGTCAGGCCGTCATCCGTGCGGAGAACTTTGAAATGGAGCTTGGAGGTCGACGCCGATCCTCACACTGGAGGAACGCCACAGAAGAACTTCGTGAAGAATACCCGCTGGACCAATATGAGGATTCCCCGGAAGAACATGGAGTGGAAGCAGTCACGGTCCTGCCTACTTGCTGGAACTGCAAGCAAGTGGGACACCGTTTCGACGATTGTTTGGAGCCCAGAACAATATTCTGTTATGGCTGCGGAAAGGCAGACACATATAAACCGAATTGTGTGAACTGCCAAACAAAAAACTCACCGCAGGGAGCGCGGAACAAGATCTCACGCCTCCCGCAGGGCAAACAAGCTCCACCCCGTTCCAGCAGGTAGACAGGACTGATGATCTGTCTCCAAATTCCTTGGGCCCAACCACCAATGATGATAGTATACAGCCGAGTGGGGACTCCACTACCTTATCGATCCCACTCTTACAGGCAGAGCCTCCTACACCTTTGGCTTTTCTGCCATATCATTTAAGATGGCGGAAATATACGGCGGTCCGAAACCGAATTTTTAATTCCGAAATTAACACCATTAAACATCCTTCTATTACACCTAAACGCTCAACGTTGAGAATGAGGCGTTTTTACGCTCAGTTCCGTCGTTGGCGTTATCAATTGGATTGTGCGACTCTGTTGAACGTGCCTCCAGGTGACGTTCGACCGTACGCTCAGGTTCTGTTGTTCGGCCAACTAACATCGGGTTTGATCGACACGGGAGCCAACGTGAGCGTGATGGCGGCTGATCTAGCCCGCTCATTCCTCGAGAGGAACGCTTTTCCCTGGAAAAGAGCTTCTCTCGGGTTGAAAACAGCTGACGGCACACAACATCAAGCCGTAGGCCGAGTATCAGCCGACATCACGTTCCGGGGGCTCACCAAGACGTTGACGCTGTGGATAATACCCACTCTCAGTCAGAATCTCTATCTGGGAGTGGACTTCGTCCGTCTTTTCGCCCTGGCCACAGACCTGTTTGCGCCACCACCACAGGTCGACACCACCAACAGCCTCGACGCACTCGACGATTGCGCCCACCCTCTCACACAGGAGCAGCATCGCAGACTTCGGTCTGCGATTGCTTGCTTTCCTTCGTTTGCTGTGGAGGGCTTGGGAAAGACTACGCTCATCCGTCATGAAATTGACACTGGTGACCAGAAACCCATAAAACAGAGACATTTCTCTGTGTCACCAGCTGTCGAAAAGCTCCTATATCAGGAAATTGACCGGATGTTAGCGTTGGGCGTAATCGAAGAGTCGAAGAGTGCATGGTCTTCGCCGGTAACGTTGGTGGTAAAGCCCTCGAAAGTACGCTTATGCCTGGATGCCCGGAAGGTTAACTCGGTCACAGTGAAGGATGCCTATCCTTTGCCGCTGATTGATGGAATTCTCAGCAGACTCCCTAAGGCAAATTTCATCTCTAGCCTTGATTTAAAGGATGCCTTCTGGCAAATACCTTTAGAGGAGAAGTCGAAAGAGAAGACAGCCTTCACTGTGCCCGGTCGACCCCTTTACCATTTTGTCGTGATGCCGTTTGGGTTGTGTAATGCACCCCAAACGATGTCACGGCTGATGGATAAGGTTATTCCGCCCAAACTCAAGCACCAGGTATTTGTGTACCTCGACGACCTGTTGGTGATAACAGACGAGTTCGACGCGCACCTTCAGGTGCTTCATCAGGTCGCCTTCCATTTGAGGCAAGCGGGCCTCACCATCAATGTGGAAAAGAGTAAGTTCCTCTTGCGAGACGTCAAGTACCTTGGCCACATTGTTGGTGGGGGCACTATCCAGACCGATCCTGACAAGGTGAAATCTATCATGGATTTCCCCCTTCCCTCTACCACGAAGCAGCTCCGAAGATTTCTAGGAATCTGCGGTTGGTATCGGCGCTTCGTCAGGGAATATGCGTCATTGTCAGCGCCACTGACAGACATGCTTTCTAAGCGGAGTCAGTTTGTGTGGACCGATGAGAGGCTAAATGCTTTCAAGCAATTGAAACACAGCCTTGCTTCAGCCCCAGTGCTGCACAGCCCAGATTTCAACAAGCCCTTCTCCATCCAATGTGACGCAAGTCAACATGGAGTCGGTGCCGTGCTGGTGCAGCGCACCGAAGACGGAGCTGAAGCCCCCATCGCCTATATGTCCCACAAACTGAATCCCGCTCAGCGAAATTACACCGTCACTGAGCAAGAATGTCTGGCAGCGGTGTTGGCAATCAAGAAGTTCCGTGCCTACGTGGAAGGTCACGAATTTGAAATCGTGACCGACCATGCTTCCCTAAAATGGCTAATGAACCAACCGGACCTTAATGGACGATTAGCCCGGTGGGCCTTGAAACTTCAAGGTTTCAACTTCAAGATTGTCCACCGAAAGGGAAGCCAAAACGTAGTGCCGGACTCCTTGTCGCGCATGTTCTCTGCCGAGGCGTTGACGCCGGCAGAAGGCGAGGAGACTCCAATGGAGCTAGACTTAGAGTCGCCCCACTTCAAAAGTGCCTCCTATACGGAGCTGGCGGCTAAAGTCCAGGCAGAACAAGACCAACTGCCGGACCTAAAAGTTGTAGACGGGTTCGTGTACAAGCGGACTGAGTATGCGACCGGAAACGGACTTCAAGACCAGTTGGCCTGGAAGTTGTGGGTGCCGTCAGAAATGACGGCAGAATTAGTGAAGGGAGCTCATGACCCACCCTTGAGTGCGCATGGTGGCGTGGCCAAAACCCTCGGCCGATTACGGCAATGGTTTTTCTGGCCACGAATGGCCGCTCAAGTGCGTGATTATGTGGGATCATGCCTTACATGCAAAACCACCAAAGCCCCTTCACACACCCTTCGTCCACCAATGACGCTGCAGTCCGTTCCCGAGCGCATATTCCAGCGCTTGTACATCGACATTATCGGCCCCTACCCTAGGTCCAAGTCTGGCAACATTGGAGCTCTCATCGTCCTCGACCATCTTTCGCGATTCCCCTTCGTTGAGCCGCTTCGGAAGTTCACTGCGAAAGCAGTCATCGACATCCTGAGGAAAAGGGTATTTCACCTTGTTGGAGTCCCGGAGAGTGTCTTAACTGACAATGGTGTGCAATTTCGGTCGTCTATTTTTCAAACCTTTCTACAGGAATTCGGTATCGGACATACCTTCACCGCCGTGTATTCCCCTCAATCGAACGCCTCGGAACGTCTTAACCGCTCCATACTGGCAGCAATGCGTTCATATATTGATCCTGCTCAAAAGGAATGGGACGGCAAACTCTCCGAAATAACCTGCGCACTACGCTCCGCACCTCACGCAACGATAGGCACTTCGCCCTATCAGGCAGTATTCGGGCAACCCATGATTACCCATGGCCGCACTTACCATCTGCTGCGGCAAATCCACCTTCTCGAGGACCCTGCTACTACGCTGCCACCTCCTGACCACCTGGCTCTTCTACGCCAGACCATCCGCGACCTCACCACCAAAGCCCAGTCTCGCAATGCCAAGGCCTATAACCTTCGTTCCAGGTTGGTTTCATACCAGCCTGGCGAAGTGGTCTTCAGGCGCAACTTCCGGCAAAGTGACGCAGCCGCGCACTACAATGCAAAGCTGGACCGGAAGTTTTTACCTAGTAAGGTAATTAAAAAGATCGGCGGTGCTTATTACCAGCTGGCCGATCAAAATGGACGATCAGTGGGCGTCTTTCACGCGAAAGACATCACTAAGTGATATACCCACTAGTTCACCAGTTCACGATCTGTTTCCAAATTTCATTTGGAGATCGTCCATTTGCGCCTATTTCAGGTGTCACTCCTGCCCCAAATAGAAAGTATCCAGAGATGTTCACCTGGTTCACCATTTCCTCTATCAAAGATACTTTCGTCATTAACTTAGCATACGTGTTCACGAAATTTCCTACAATGATATTTACTCCCTTTTATTTGCTCACTAGTTCACGCAATAAATCTAAAAGATTGGATAGTAAAAGACTTGATCACCTGTTCACGTCATTGTCTTTCACCTATTACATCCATCCTTCAGCTCTTTCCACGCACTTGCCCTTGTGGAAAGATCTGTGTTGTAGCATCCAGTAATTTTTTATATTTTTCATTCAAAAATTACTGGTCACACATCTCCGACCCACACTGTATGGATCGGAGACGCTACAACATTTTGCGATTGAAACCACATTTCAATCGCACAAAAATAAGTCCCGTACGTCCCCGGCGACCTTATTATTGAATTCGAGTAGCAACAAGTTCTAACGGGATCTTGTTTTGCGACTCGAACTGGCATTTTGCGAGCTGGAGCTGATAAGCTCGGGACAGTCGATTTGAATTCGTGGGGAGGACAGCCAGGCTGGTTTGGGTCGTCGCCTCGACGGGTGGGCTGTGTACCGTACGGGTTTGCGAGAAAGTTACAAAATCTGTTCATATTCCAGATTAAGTGTTCGAATGGTTATGAAAACGAGATCGTTTTGTGATTTGGTGCATCCGGACTTGATTCTCGCAGAATCGGCGGAAATTTTCTGTGGCTTTTAGTGCGCTCCTTGCGAGGCTTGTTAAGTTACTCATTTGAAGTGTAAACTTGGTGGAACATATTGCAATTTCGTGCAAAGTTATTAGGTGCTTAGTTGGTGGTTATTCCCTTCCCGGCTGCTAAGGCTACAATTGATTCCACCATATTGTGTGCGATTATGTTTAGTTGGTGGTCCCAAAAAAAAATGCGAAATCCCGCGAGGCTGCCATGTGTTTTGTGCAACCACAGTGCCGCTAAGTAAAGTGTTTTCGCTCATGGCTTTCGTACGCCAGCTAGGATTCTCGAGCTGTTCGTGTCTGCCTTCCGGTCAGTGGCCCTGTGAATGTGAACTCGACGTACTAAAAGGGAAAAATGCAGAAGATTTCTTATTGCCACATTCTGATCAATTATCATTTTCCCTTAATAAATCACCCGGGCGCTGTTTCAACAAAATATTTAAACCAACTACATTTACAAAATAATTCGCTTACAGTATTATCGCCCCTAAATAGTGCAGGCTGCCGGATCGCGAAGGTTGTAATAACAAATTTGGGTGATTGCTGATAATTATGAGTGTTCGGTATATTATGCGTTTGCCTTCATACCATAAAATAATTGCATATTTGACAACAAGCAGAAGCAAAACGCCGTCCTAGTGAGAATTTACTTCGTGGCGTACCTGTCAAAACTGTGTATTCCGAATTCATTCAGTGCGGTTGAGTGTTTTGCAACGATAAAGATTCAGCATCCAACAAGGAATGCATATTAAGGTTGTGCCGAATTCGGCTCTTACGATCCGTGTGCAATTCGTAGGGAAGTAAATGAAGAATAATTGCATGTTCGGTACTTCGGAAAAGGACACATAACTTTCTGCTGGGAAAAACAAAGAAAGTCTCCTTTAGATCAGAACCGTTCGGTGGCTGGAATCGAATGGGTCCCGTTAGATGAAGCAGAATATTTGGACGATTGGTTGGCTCCGCCATCACAGAGTGTTTCCATTTGACAGAGAAAATTTGACGGATTGTAAATGGCCTAGTCATGATGCTTGTATCCTGACATGAGCATCGCTGGACTGTTTATAGCAACCCATCGCTGGCAAGGTAGATGATGCCAACACACGACGCTGCGGCTGCTCATCTGCAACCCATAAACTAGGGAGGCGGTTCCGATCCGGATACTACGGTATACCCCCTGGTAATCTGATACTACATAAACATGCACGTTGGAGAATATTCAAAGCAAGAAAAAACATTTGAGGTACTGCTGATAATAGTTTATAATTCAATTGGCTAACGGACTATCTATTATCTTCACATGTATACGAATAGAGTCCATTGTTTCTTCTTATTATCCTATTCGTATTATGAAAATATGAAAGAAAAACCAGCTATTAAATCACAACTGCTGCTCATTACGAGACTTTTGGAAAGCACTAAAGCATTTAATTTGTGATTATATTTCTTGTTTCACATAGTACTGTAAATTTTATAAATAGAGCAACCACTAATCGAAATAGTATGTTTTATGAGCGCTTAAAGAGAAAATTCCCTAAAATCTTAATTAAAGATTGTTTCCATATGCCAAGTATTCATTATCATTGGCTTATTGATCTATATAATACATTCAATCATTCACAGTCTGAATGACCAAATATATATATCAATGTAGTCACAAAATAATACAAGGCAAGAGAATTGAAAAGCAGAAGAGTATAAGAGGACTTGAGAAATATGATATGACTATTTCCGTTAAGAAATTGTAGGAAATTATGGAATTGCGATTGAAACTTAAGTTTAAACTCTAGGTAATTTTGAATCAAACTTTTCGCAGAAGCTCGTATCAATTTAAAGTCACCCTTAATTAAAAGTTACTAAACTAAATAGAAAATTTCGAGTTATTACTTTAAGTACCTTGTTTCTTCGAAATTGCAAGAATAGTGCAAGAAGCGACGATTTCAATTCGAATATCTTATTTCGATTAGGAATTAGATTGTGTGAAGTGAGATATAGTGAGAACGTCAGATTGTGTGATGGGAAATATATTGAGAACGTTTGATTGTGTGATGTGAGGTATAGTGAGAAAGTTTGAATGATTTCTAATTTCGTAACCGAAACAAGACATGCATACAAATAATGTAATATTACAATGCAAGATTAAAAATATACTATATCGAGACTACATAGAGCTCTTATAGAAAGCATTCAAAGCCTTTCAGAACCTCTGGTACATACTCTTTCTTTAAACTAACAGAAAATATAATTATGATTAATAGTTATGTAAAAACGCAAACGTTCACTATTTAAATAATTACCTGAAGTACTAAATCATTTGATAAGAGGTACATACTACCTTTATTAAGTTGTCGACAGTACCATAATTCTTACGGTAAAGTGTGGGAAGCTATAATATTATAGAAATACTAATGCATTGTAATTTGCTAAACTTGTCAATAGACGAAGAAATAATAATAATAATGCAATATTGAATTTAAAACGCGGCCTTCTTATTGGGCGAAAGCCCGAGAAGTTCTTTTCCCTTTTCAGGGTCTGCGCATGGCCTGGCTGGCCTACAAATAAAATGATTAAGTAGATTTCGTGATTTTTCGTGATTTTTTCAGCTTTTCTTTCAAGGGAGGGATACTGGCCAAACGAGTAGTCTCCGTAATTTTTGTTAGATTTTTGTATTTTTGAAATGTTGGCCAGTATCAGAGGGTGGAGGACCCCAGACCATCGGGGTCAGGGCTCCACTAACATCGGGGGCCCGGGGCTGTCTGCCTCACCCGGGTTCCTTGTAAAGAGAGGTAGCCTTTTTTCCTATTTTCCCGTTTTAGATTTTCAATGTTCTGGCTCCGTGCGTTGTCACGAGCACTGGGTCTGCTTAGTCAGCCCATGTTGCAGAGCCATGGGTGGTTTCCTGTACGGAACGATGCCCCTTTTTGGTCCCTGGGTATTTGATATACCAGTTTGCGGCTACAGTATTATGACGGATGAAATAATACGTAGCATCCCGTTTTCTTTGAGAGCAAACTAACCCCATTTTGTTTAAAGAACCCACCCCAGCCGCAGCGAGCTAGCAAAGCGGCACCCCAGCATCCGTCGGGGTTGGTTAAAGGGTGCTCCGCTAATGCGGACGAGGGGCCTTCACGGCCATTTCTAGGGCACCCTGCTCTCGGGGCAATTCTTTTTTTTTTGTTTTGCCTCTTGAATGGCAGCAGCCATTCTCCTTTCAGACCTTAGCACTCTTGGTTCTGGACTTCGGTCTGGTTCTAGGTTGGGCTAAGGCCACTCCCATCTTAAAATACGCTACAAATGGCGCCCAACGTGGGGCCCGAAACTTGTTTTGGGCAACCCACACCACAGTGAGAAAATACTTATGAGTTTCGACTCATACTCCCCTCAAGACTTTACGTCTTAAATCCCAAAATTTCCATTCTCACTAGCAGGTCTTAGAATCGCCTCCTTTGCGATTCGATATACTTCGTTCGAGAGAACAAACCCCTTGAATTAAGACCTGCATTGCTCGCTCTTTCCTTACTAGCCGCAAACATCCTTCCCAATCCTTTCCTTTTAAAATCATTTCCTAGTTAGTTTACCTTTTGGGCAGCTTCTCGTTGTGTCGTCTCTTTGAGTTTTTTGACTCTGGGTGCAACCTGGAGGTTGGCCGCGGATAACAGGTTGTGGTGGTTTACCGCCGCTCCTGTCCCGGTCAACCGAAGGGCCCCTGCCCCACTTTATGTTGGGAAGCTGTCCCAAATTTTTCATATCCTTGCTGTCTTGATCCAGCTTTGGCTTTTGGCTTGAGTTTGGTTCAAGCTGTGGTGGATTACGTGGGGTTGGCGTGGTGCCGCCTACACGTCCCTGCAGCTTGGCCAGACTTGAACCATTTGCTGAGGTTGAGTCAAGCAGCAACATAGTTGCTTTTGGTCCCTTGCTCCTCTCTTTTCGAGGAATTTCGGGTGGGTAAACAGTCCCCCATAATGGGCGGTACCCTTCAGGAGCCGACCCGAGTTAAAGTTTTTACTTACAAATTTCAATCGTATAAAATTTCAATACTTTCACAATCACACATCCACTTTACTTTGACAATTTTTAATATTTTTCACACTGTTCCAGTCTAACATTTCATAATTAGAATTTCTATTTCTTGCGTTTTTTTAAATCAAAAGCCAGCCAGCCAGCGGACCTGAATTGGGGAGGAATGGATCGGGTTTCGCTTAATAAGAAGGCCGATCTTTGGAATTATAATTTTTATCTAACTTTTGGAAAAATTAAAACTTTTTGGAATTTATATTCTTCCATTCTAACTCTAGCGTTTGGCTTCAAGATTTTTGATACCCTTTGCTTAGTTAGTCACCCCACAGGTGTGCACACACATAAATATATATTTATATATTATATATTTCCTTTTCACCTATATATATATTCTATATATATTTTTGAATTTTTGGCATTTTTCTTGCCCTTAGCTGTTAAGATTACTCTCTTTGGAAGAGTTAGTCACACCACTGGTGTGCAACCACTTATATCTATATTTTATATATAGCTTTGAATATTTGGCATATTTCTTGCCCTTTAGCTGTTAAGATTGTTTTTCTCTCTTTGGAAGAGTTAGTCACACTCGTTGTGCACAGGGTTGCATTTGAATTTGCAGCAACTCCTTAGTTATAAGCGTAATTAATTCGTTAGTCACGAGTATCGTGCATTTTCTTTGAATTTTCATCAATTATCAAATTTCACAGATTAGACATGCCTTTGCGACACAGCAGTGAGGATCTGTCTGGCACCACCGTGGAGGCTCAGTGCTCCATATGCCAGCAGCCATTCGCCGCTGCCCAGGACACATATACCACAAAGTGTGGACACACTTTTCATGAATCGTGCCTGGAGCAATGGCTCAGAAACCGCACTGATTGCCCGCTGTGCCGTGGACCACTGAGTCTCCCCTTAGGAGCCAGACAGGCCCCCACTGCTGCAGCATCTATGCCACGAGGGGCTCGGCCCAAAACCCAGCGGCCGGGAGTAAGAACCCGAGGCATGAGAAATGATGATTTGGAAATCAGGGACTTCGATTTACAAGCCGAGTCGGGGGCGGAAGGTTTAGTTCAGCCACCTGGCCCGTCATCGAAAGCGTCCCCAATATCAGATGTGACGTCAGAAGCCGCAGGAGCGCGCTCTATAGTGCCCCAAGATTTAAGCGGACTTCAGCAACAGATTAACGAATTGCAGAACGGCATGCGTGTGATGCTGGAGCGCATGGCCCAATTAAACCTTCCGTCCCGGACTGGGAATGTAGAGTCGCCAAGACTTAACCCTCGCGCACAATCATTTGTACCAGTGCCGCGATCCTACTCACCTCGCACCCCTCGTGGTAATAATGTCCAGTTCCACCACGATAAGGTGGCTAGCATCATTGGTGGGTGGGGCCTAAAATTCTCGGGTCGCGAATCCTCTATGCCCGTGGAAGTTTTTATTAACAGGGTAGCGGCTCTCACTAGAAATACCTTGGGCGGAAATTTTAATGTTCTATGCCAGCATATGCACCTACTTTTGATTGGACCTGCCGCGGATTGGTATTGGAGGTTCTATAATTCAAGACGTGACTTCAGTTGGAGAGATTTGGAGTCGGCCCTGAGCGATCATTTCGCTGATCGCTTCACGGATGCCGACCTGATGGAGCAGATACGAGGAAGGAAACAGCGACCCCATGAAACATTCGACGATTACAGTGCGGACGTCTACAAGATTGTCGACCGGCTACAGCGTCCTATTGCCGACGCAGACTTAGCTGACATTCTTAGACGCAATTTAGTGCCAGAAATCCGTCGTGTTCTGCTCCAAATACACCTTCCCTCTGTTCGTCTGCTCCGTCAGGCCGTCATCCGTGCGGAGAACTTTGAAATGGAGCTTGGAGGTCGACGCCGATCCTCACACTGGAGGAACGCCACAGAAGAACTTCGTGAAGAATACCCGCTGGACCAATATGAGGATTCCCCGGAAGAACATGGAGTGGAAGCAGTCACGGTCCTGCCTACTTGCTGGAACTGCAAGCAAGTGGGACACCGTTTCGACGATTGTTTGGAGCCCAGAACAATATTCTGTTATGGCTGCGGAAAGGCAGACACATATAAACCGAATTGTGTGAACTGCCAAACAAAAAACTCACCGCAGGGAGCGCGGAACAAGATCTCACGCCTCCCGCAGGGCAAACAAGCTCCACCCCGTTCCAGCAGGTAGACAGGACTGATGATCTGTCTCCAAATTCCTTGGGCCCAACCACCAATGATGATAGTATACAGCCGAGTGGGGACTCCACTACCTTATCGATCCCACTCTTACAGGCAGAGCCTCCTACACCTTTGGCTTTTCTGCCATATCATTTAAGATGGCGGAAATATACGGCGGTCCGAAACCGAATTTTTAATTCCGAAATTAACACCATTAAACATCCTTCTATTACACCTAAACGCTCAACGTTGAGAATGAGGCGTTTTTACGCTCAGTTCCGTCGTTGGCGTTATCAATTGGATTGTGCGACTCTGTTGAACGTGCCTCCAGGTGACGTTCGACCGTACGCTCAGGTTCTGTTGTTCGGCCAACTAACATCGGGTTTGATCGACACGGGAGCCAACGTGAGCGTGATGGCGGCTGATCTAGCCCGCTCATTCCTCGAGAGGAACGCTTTTCCCTGGAAAAGAGCTTCTCTCGGGTTGAAAACAGCTGACGGCACACAACATCAAGCCGTAGGCCGAGTATCAGCCGACATCACGTTCCGGGGGCTCACCAAGACGTTGACGCTGTGGATAATACCCACTCTCAGTCAGAATCTCTATCTGGGAGTGGACTTCGTCCGTCTTTTCGCCCTGGCCACAGACCTGTTTGCGCCACCACCACAGGTCGACACCACCAACAGCCTCGACGCACTCGACGATTGCGCCCACCCTCTCACACAGGAGCAGCATCGCAGACTTCGGTCTGCGATTGCTTGCTTTCCTTCGTTTGCTGTGGAGGGCTTGGGAAAGACTACGCTCATCCGTCATGAAATTGACACTGGTGACCAGAAACCCATAAAACAGAGACATTTCTCTGTGTCACCAGCTGTCGAAAAGCTCCTATATCAGGAAATTGACCGGATGTTAGCGTTGGGCGTAATCGAAGAGTCGAAGAGTGCATGGTCTTCGCCGGTAACGTTGGTGGTAAAGCCCTCGAAAGTACGCTTATGCCTGGATGCCCGGAAGGTTAACTCGGTCACAGTGAAGGATGCCTATCCTTTGCCGCTGATTGATGGAATTCTCAGCAGACTCCCTAAGGCAAATTTCATCTCTAGCCTTGATTTAAAGGATGCCTTCTGGCAAATACCTTTAGAGGAGAAGTCGAAAGAGAAGACAGCCTTCACTGTGCCCGGTCGACCCCTTTACCATTTTGTCGTGATGCCGTTTGGGTTGTGTAATGCACCCCAAACGATGTCACGGCTGATGGATAAGGTTATTCCGCCCCAACTCAAGCACCAGGTATTTGTGTACCTCGACGACCTGTTGGTGATAACAGACGAGTTCGACGCGCACCTTCAGGTGCTTCATCAGGTCGCCTTCCATTTGAGGCAAGCGGGCCTCACCATCAATGTGGAAAAGAGTAAGTTCCTCTTGCGAGACGTCAAGTACCTTGGCCACATTGTTGGTGGGGGCACTATCCAGACCGATCCTGACAAGGTGAAATCTATCATGGATTTCCCCCTTCCCTCTACCACGAAGCAGCTCCGAAGATTTCTAGGAATCTGCGGTTGGTATCGGCGCTTCGTCAGGGAATATGCGTCATTGTCAGCGCCACTGACAGACATGCTTTCTAAGCGGAGTCAGTTTGTGTGGACCGATGAGAGGCTAAATGCTTTCAAGCAATTGAAACACAGCCTTGCTTCAGCCCCAGTGCTGCACAGCCCAGATTTCAACAAGCCCTTCTCCATCCAATGTGACGCAAGTCAACATGGAGTCGGTGCCGTGCTGGTGCAGCGCACCGAAGACGGAGCTGAAGCCCCCATCGCCTATATGTCCCACAAACTGAATCCCGCTCAGCGAAATTACACCGTCACTGAGCAAGAATGTCTGGCAGCGGTGTTGGCAATCAAGAAGTTCCGTGCCTACGTGGAAGGTCACGAATTTGAAATCGTGACCGACCATGCTTCCCTAAAATGGCTAATGAACCAACCGGACCTTAATGGACGATTAGCCCGGTGGGCCTTGAAACTTCAAGGTTTCAACTTCAAGATTGTCCACCGAAAGGGAAGCCAAAACGTAGTGCCGGACTCCTTGTCGCGCATGTTCTCTGCCGAGGCGTTGACGCCGGCAGAAGGCGAGGAGACTCCAATGGAGCTAGACTTAGAGTCGCCCCACTTCAAAAGTGCCTCCTATACGGAGCTGGCGGCTAAAGTCCAGGCAGAACAAGACCAACTGCCGGACCTAAAAGTTGTAGACGGGTTCGTGTACAAGCGGACTGAGTATGCGACCGGAAACGGACTTCAAGACCAGTTGGCCTGGAAGTTGTGGGTGCCGTCAGAAATGACGGCAGAATTAGTGAAGGGAGCTCATGACCCACCCTTGAGTGCGCATGGTGGCGTGGCCAAAACCCTCGGCCGATTACGGCAATGGTTTTTCTGGCCACGAATGGCCGCTCAAGTGCGTGATTATGTGGGATCATGCCTTACATGCAAAACCACCAAAGCCCCTTCACACACCCTTCGTCCACCAATGACGCTGCAGTCCGTTCCCGAGCGCATATTCCAGCGCTTGTACATCGACATTATCGGCCCCTACCCTAGGTCCAAGTCTGGCAACATTGGAGCTCTCATCGTCCTCGACCATCTTTCGCGATTCCCCTTCGTTGAGCCGCTTCGGAAGTTCACTGCGAAAGCAGTCATCGACATCCTGAGGAAAAGGGTATTTCACCTTGTTGGAGTCCCGGAGAGTGTCTTAACTGACAATGGTGTACAATTTCGGTCGTCTATTTTTCAAACCTTTCTACAGGAATTCGGTATCGGACATACCTTCACCGCCGTGTATTCCCCTCAATCGAACGCCTCGGAACGTCTTAACCGCTCCATACTGGCAGCAATGCGTTCATATATTGATCCTGCTCAAAAGGAATGGGACGGCAAACTCTCCGAAATAACCTGCGCACTACGCTCCGCACCTCACGCAACGATAGGCACTTCGCCCTATCAGGCAGTATTCGGGCAACCCATGATTACCCATGGCCGCACTTACCATCTGCTGCGGCAAATCCACCTTCTCGAGGACCCTGCTACTACGCTGCCACCTCCTGACCACCTGGCTCTTCTACGCCAGACCATCCGCGACCTCACCACCAAAGCCCAGTCTCGCAATGCCAAGGCCTATAACCTTCGTTCCAGGTTGGTTTCATACCAGCCTGGCGAAGTGGTCTTCAGGCGCAACTTCCGGCAAAGTGACGCAGCCGCGCACTACAATGCAAAGCTGGACCGGAAGTTTTTACCTAGTAAGGTAATTAAAAAGATCGGCGGTGCTTATTACCAGCTGGCCGATCAAAATGGACGATCAGTGGGCGTCTTTCACGCGAAAGACATCACTAAGTGATATACCCACTAGTTCACCAGTTCACGATCTGTTTCCAAATTTCATTTGGAGATCGTCCATTTGCGCCTATTTCAGGTGTCACTCCTGCCCCAAATAGAAAGTATCCAGAGATGTTCACCTGGTTCACCATTTCCTCTATCAAAGATACTTTCGTCATTAACTTAGCATACGTGTTCACGAAATTTCCTACAATGATATTTACTCCCTTTTATTTGCTCACTAGTTCACGCAATAAATCTAAAAGATTGGATAGTAAAAGACTTGATCACCTGTTCACGTCATTGTCTTTCACCTATTACATCCATCCTTCAGCTCTTTCCACGCACTTGCCCTTGTGGAAAGATCTGTGTTGTAGCATCCAGTAATTTTTTTATATTTTTCATTCAAAAATTACTGGTCACACATCTCCGACCCACACTGTATGGATCGGAGACGCTACAACATTTTGCGATTGAAACCACATTTCAATCGCACAAAAATAAGTCCCGTACGTCCCCGGCGACCTTATTATTGAATTCGAGTAGCAACAAGTTCTAACGGGATCTTGTTTTGCGACTCGAACTGGCATTTTGCGAGCTGGAGCTGATAAGCTCGGGACAGTCGATTTGAATTCGTGGGGAGGACAGCCAGGCTGGTTTGGGTCGTCGCCTCGACGGGTGGGCTGTGTACCGTACGGGTTTGCGAGAAAGTTACAAAATCTGTTCATATTCCAGATTAAGTGTTCGAATGGTTATGAAAACGAGATCGTTTTGTGATTTGGTGCATCCGGACTTGATTCTCGCAGAATCGGCGGAAATTTTCTGTGGCTTTTAGTGCGCTCCTTGCGAGGCTTGTTAAGTTACTCATTTGAAGTGTAAACTTGGTGGAACATATTGCAATTTCGTGCAAAGTTATTAGGTGCTTAGTTGGTGGTTATTCCCTTCCCGGCTGCTAAGGCTACAATTGATTCCACCATATTGTGTGCGATTATGTTTAGTTGGTGGTCCCAAAAAAAAATGCGAAATCCCGCGAGGCTGCCATGTGTTTTGTGCAACCACAGTGCCGCTAAGTAAAGTGTTTTCGCTCATGGCTTTCGTACGCCAGCTAGGATTCTCGAGCTGTTCGTGTCTGCCTTCCGGTCAGTGGCCCTGTGAATGTGAACTCGACGTACTAAAAGGGAAAAATGCAGAAGATTTCTTATTGCCACATTCTGATCAATTATCATTTTCCCTTAATAAATCACCCGGGCGCTGTTTCAACAAAATATTTAAACCAACTACATTTACAAAATAATTCGCTTACAGTATTATCGCCCCTAAATAGTGCAGGCTGCCGGATCGCGAAGGTTGTAATAACAAATTTGGGTGATTGCTGATAATTATGAGTGTTCGGTATATTATGCGTTTGCCTTCATACCATAAAATAATTGCATATTTGACAACAAGCAGAAGCAAAACGCCGTCCTAGTGAGAATTTACTTCGTGGCGTACCTGTCAAAACTGTGTATTCCGAATTCATTCAGTGCGGTTGAGTGTTTTGCAACGATAAAGATTCAGCATCCAACAAGGAATGCATATTAAGGTTGTGCCGAATTCGGCTCTTACGATCCGTGTGCAATTCGTAGGGAAGTAAATGAAGAATAATTGCATGTTCGGTACTTCGGAAAAGGACAGATAACTTTCTGCTGGGAAAAACAAAGAAAGTCTCCTTTAGATCAGAACCGTTCGGTGGCTGGAATCGAATGGGTCCCGTTAGATGAAGCAGAATATTTGGACGATTGGTTGGCTCCGCCATCACAGAGTGTTTCCATTTGACAGAGAAAATTTGACGGATTGTAAATGGCCTAGTCATGATGCTTGTATCCTGACATGAGCATCGCTGGACTGTTTATAGCAACCCATCGCTGGCAAGGTAGATGATGCCAACACACGACGCTGCGGCTGCTCATCTGCAACCCATAAACTAGGGAGGCGGTTCCGATCCGGATACTACGGTATACCCCCTGGTAATCTGATACTACATAAACATGCACGTTGGAGAATATTCAAAGCAAGAAAAAACATTTGAGGTACTGCTGATAATAGTTTATAATTCAATTGGCTAACGGACTATCTATTATCTTCACATGTATACGAATAGAGTCCATTGTTTCTTCTTATTATCCTATTCGTATTATGAAAATATGAAAGAAAAACCAGCTATTAAATCACAACTGCTGCTCATTACGAGACTTTTGGAAAGCACTAAAGCATTTAATTTGTGATTATATTTCTTGTTTCACATAGTACTGTAAATTTTATAAATAGAGCAACCACTAATCGAAATAGTATGTTTTATGAGCGCTTAAAGAGAAAATTCCCTAAAATCTTAATTAAAGATTGTTTCCATATGCCAAGTATTCATTATCATTGGCTTATTGATCTATATAATACATTCAATCATTCACAGTCTGAATGACCAAATATATATATCAATGTAGTCACAAAATAATACAAGGCAAGAGAATTGAAAAGCAGAAGATTATAAGAGGACTTGAGAAATATGATATGACTATTTCCGTTAAGAAATTGTAGGAAATTATGGAATTGCGATTGAAACTTAAGTTTAAACTCTAGGTAATTTTGAATCAAACTTTTCGCAGAAGCTCGTATCAATTTAAAGTCACCCTTAATTAAAAGTTACTAAACTAAATAGAAAATTTCGAGTTATTACTTTAAGTACCTTGTTTCTTCGAAATTGCAAGAATAGTGCAAGAAGCGACGATTTCAATTCGAATATCTTATTTCGATTAGGAATTAGATTGTGTGAAGTGAGATATAGTGAGAACGTCAGATTGTGTGATGGGAAATATATTGAGAACGTTTGATTGTGTGATGTGAGGTATAGTGAGAAAGTTTGAATGATTTCTAATTTCGTAACCGAAACAAGACATGCATACAAATAATGTAATATTACAATGCAAGATTAAAAATATACTATATCGAGACTACATAGAGCTCTTATAGAAAGCATTCAAAGCCTTTCAGAACCTCTGGTACATACTCTTTCTTTAAACTAACAGAAAATATAATTATGATTAATAGTTATGTAAAAACGCAAACGTTCACTATTTAAATAATTACCTGAAGTACTAAATCATTTGATAAGAGGTACATACTACCTTTATTAAGTTGTCGACAGTACCATAATTCTTACGGTAAAGTGTGGGAAGCTATAATATTATAGAAATACTAATGCATTGTAATTTGCTAAACTTGTCAATAGACGAAGAAATAATAATAATAATGCAATATTGAATTTAAAACGCGGCCTTCTTATTGGGCGAAAGCCCGAGAAGTTCTTTTCCCTTTTCAGGGTCTGCGCATGGCCTGGCTGGCCTACAAATAAAATGATTAAGTAGATTTCGTGATTTTTCGTGATTTTTTCAGCTTTTCTTTCAAGGGAGGGATACTGGCCAAACGAGTAGTCTCCGTAATTTTTGTTAGATTTTTGTATTTTTGAAATGTTGGCCAGTATCAGAGGGTGGAGGACCCCAGACCATCGGGGTCAGGGCTCCACTAACATCGGGGGCCCGGGGCTGTCTGCCTCACCCGGGTTCCTTGTAAAGAGAGGTAGCCTTTTTTCCTATTTTCCCGTTTTAGATTTTCAATGTTCTGGCTCCGTGCGTTGTCACGAGCACTGGGTCTGCTTAGTCAGCCCATGTTGCAGAGCCATGGGTGGTTTCCTGTACGGAACGATGCCCCTTTTTGGTCCCTGGGTATTTGATATACCAGTTTGCGGCTACAGTATTATGACGGATGAAATAATACGTAGCATCCCGTTTTCTTTGAGAGCAAACTAACCCCATTTTGTTTAAAGAACCCACCCCAGCCGCAGCGAGCTAGCAAAGCGGCACCCCAGCATCCGTCGGGGTTGGTTAAAGGGTGCTCCGCTAATGCGGACGAGGGGCCTTCACGGCCATTTCTAGGGCACCCTGCTCTCGGGGCAATTCTTTTTTTTTTGTTTTGCCTCTTGAATGGCAGCAGCCATTCTCCTTTCAGACCTTAGCACTCTTGGTTCTGGACTTCGGTCTGGTTCTAGGTTGGGCTAAGGCCACTCCCATCTTAAAATACGCTACACCTCTAACCTCCAGTTTCTAGGCTAACTCATCTTTATTTGGCCTATCGATCAAGACCTTGGCGTTAGTTGACATTTTGGGTCTCCCGCTCCTCAGATTCGTAGATTAGTAAGTAATACTGGTATATAAACTAAAATGAAACACCAGATACTGCATATACTAAACTAAAATGAAACACCAGATATACACCTGTGGAACCCATAACTAAGTCTATACATTTTTTGTTTTTCTTTGTATTACAGAATTAAATATATTCATATATCGATATATTCGATTTGGCTCTGCGGTGTCCGGATGTAGGACGATCTCCCTGTTCTCCTGCTGGTCGTTACTTGAAACTCTCTCACTGGAATTCACTTGTCTCCGGGGCTGGTACACACTCCTGAGCCTAAGTCCTCAATATCAATAGAATTGCACCACCACTTTTGAAATTTCACACGATTTCCGAGATCGTGTAACGGACAATTTGGTTCTCCCGCGCGTAAAATTTGGCCCCATGTTGGGCGCCAATTGTTACCCTCCCGGCCTAGGGAGGATGTTCGGCGGAGGCTCCTTTTGGGTCCCGGTTCGTCCGTCGAAGACGGGTCGTGGGCGCCAATTGTCACCCTCCCGGCCTAGGGAGGATGTTCGGCGGAGGCTCCTTTTGGGTCCCGGTACGTCCGTCGAAGACGGGTCGTGGGCGCCACTTGCTCACCCTGAATTAGAGCCTTCAGAGCCGCGAGCAAGAATCGGCTCACCGGATAAGTTATATGTTCTCCCTAATTAATTCACCCACGGAGACGGCTTACGCCGGGCCACACGTTCGGTCCCGGGGTTGCTGTGTATCTGCAGAGATTCACCTGCCAAGCCCTATCACAATACCTCAATATTCGATTTAATTTACTCCTTCAATTTCGGAAGGCACGGAATTCAATCTATTCTATTCTAATTACTCGATATTCGAATGATGTTATGCTTTCAATTCAAACGGCATAGAATTCCATCTATCCTGTCGATTCCCTGCCAAATCTCAACACAGTTACTAGATATTCGATTTTCAATTCAAAACGAGGCACGGAATGCACTTTATTCTATTATCGTTTGATTACAAATGACACGGTTTCACTACACTATTCTTACCAGATTACGTATTCAACGTCTGCCCTACTTATTCCCGCACGACCTACATTATTAGTTCGTCATTTAGATTCTAATATTTACTTGTAATCTTTGTACAGCGCGCCGACTATTTTCCCTGTTCAATCAACCATACCGCGTGACCAGTCTAAGAGCCTAGACAGACAGGCACTTAAATTACTAATTTACTAATGATCATTAATACCTAAATTAGTAATTTAAATGTACCTGACACACAGCCTTTGCGTTAATGATGAACACTGTCACTGACTATCTGTCACTAAAAGCAATTCGTTTTTGAAAAATTGAGAAAATTAAAGTACTTTAAGTGTATGTTGCTTCTTTTAAGTCCTAATTAATGAAGTTGGAGTACACACCGCGCAAGAACTACATTAAAATTCTGCAAATATTTCGAATTTAGATTTGACATCTCAAAAAAGTTGTCTTCTTCTTCCTTTTCAATGCAAAATGCGACTTTTTACAATGAGACTTTGTATCATATCGGGTAACTCTACTTCATTTAGGAGTAAATTACCAAAGTCTGATGATCATTAGCGATTTGCTAAATGATTGATAATTTGGTCATTTAGTGGTGATTAGTCTAAATTACCATATGACACACGGCACTTAAATGATGATTAACGGCAAATGATCATTTAGGCTGCGCTGTCTGTCTAGGCTCTAAATAAACTGCGACAGATCGGATAGCTGAATTTACGCGTATGTACATTTTCCCACGACGAGCACATTAGAATGCGATAAATGCCAACGATGGAAATGAAACCCAATCGTATCACATTTTACCTTGTGATTGTGAATTGCTGACCACTGTCTACACGCATCGTGAGAAATAATTTAATTCTTTCCAAACAGCAAAATTAATTTCCCATGTGAATTCAGTTGTCAGCAATTCGCAAATAAATTTTAGTGTATAAATTAAGAGACAACAGGTAGAATAAAGTACTTGCAATTCAGAAGTCAAGCTAACGTGTTTTAATAGATTATTTCAGGTTTTTTCATTGGTGACCCCGACGAGATTGGACTCGAGAAGTAACAACTAGTCGATTAGGACTTATCATAATTAGAGCGAATACATCGAATTCTCAAACACGAACATGGAAGCTCTCTTCAACGTTCAACTGGAGCTTGGATTAGAGCTCGAGAGGCTGGTGCGAAATTACGGGAAGGACTCACACCAACGAAAGGATGCAAAATATCTTCTGGCACGAGAAGGCAGCATCTCGTCAGTATGGAAGAAGTTTGAAGCCAACCATAAGGAGCTCCCCAAGCACAAGGAGCAATACAGCGAGGTTGACTAGTTCTATAGTAATTATTTTGGACAAGGGGAAGCTTTGGTAGACACTACAACCAAAGACATTCGAGGGCTGCTGGAATCACTTGAATCCAATCAAAACGATTCTACAAGCCAACCAGATGTACATCAAACCCAGCGGCGGGATGATTCGTTTCACTCATCAGTCAGATGTGAGAATATCATGCTGAAGACACTACGCCACCTACTGGAGCGCACAGAAGAGCAGTTGAAAGTGGAAAATCCCAAGGAATTCAACCAATCTCAGCTCCAGGCAATTAAGGCGCAATGGGAAGGAATCAGGTCAAAACATCAGCAAATACTTGAGACTTTTGATACTCCGGCCGACTACGACATAAGTAATTATGTCGAGACTGAGTCTTGGGTAGAAAAGGTGCAAATCGAACTCATGACAGCACTGGCGCAGCCTATTAACTCTCCTCAAGCCTCAATCAAGTTGCCACGAAATCAACTCCCAACGTTTGATGGTAACTATTTGGCATGGCAAGAATTCCATGACCTATTCAGTCAGTTAATTGACCAAAATGCAATAGACCCACCTCAAAAACTGTGGTTTTTGAAAACGAATCTAACGGGTGAAGCAGAAGCCCTCATTCGTCACTTACCGGTTTGTGATAGCAATTACCAACCCGCATGGCACTTGATTAAGGAGCGGTACCACAATAAGAGGCTTCTGGTCAATGCTGTGTTGGGCAAACTAATATCGCAACCCAGTATTAATAGTGATTCATCAGAGGTAAAAACTCACTCCATGACACAAAGCAAGCATGCGTAAGATCATTACAAGCGTTAGATGTGCAAGTAGACCAATGGGATCCTATTCTGGTTTTCTTACTTGTCAAGAAATTGGATAAGGCCACACATGTCTTATTCGAGCAAACTCTCCAGATGCCACGAGAAATTCCAACTCTGAGGCATTTGTTGCAATTCTTGGAGCAAAGTTTCCAGTCGTTAGAAGCGCTTGGCAGCAAATTACCAAGAGTAACACCAAAATCAGCGGTCAAAACACTTTCATTGACCACTGTCAATTCATTAGATGTTTGTTGTACTCTTTGTGGCGGAGGACACACAATCAACCATTGCGACACCTATCTCGCGATGGATGTACAGGCAAGAAAAGGTTGCATTACCAAAAGGCAACTGTGTTTCAATTGCCTCAAGTCTGGACACAGTGTTAAGACACGTGTGTCTCGAAGCTGTGTTAAATGTGGAAAAAGACACCACACTCTCATTCATTTCGAAAAGGTACAGCAGAAACCACACAACGCACCAGGGCAGGTTTTAACCTTGCATTAGTCCTCCGACAATGAGTCATCCTATGTGTTCCTTGGAACAGCATTGGTGGATCTCTTAGACGAAAACGGTGACAACGTCACTGCTAGAGCTCTCATTGATTCTAGGTCGCAGCTCAGTTTTATTTCAAACAAACTGTGTAAGAAGCTACGGCTAAGAACAACACCACATATCCAAGACATAATGGGAATTGGCAACAGTCTTCGACAATCCACAAAACGTGTGAATCTCAGCATAAAATCAAAAACAAGCAGCTTCAACACACAATTTGAAGCCTTTCTACACAAGGAAATAACTAGCAAGCACCCCGAGTGGTTTGTGGACACTTCCGAATGGCCGATTCCTAAAAACATACTCTTGGCAGACCCAAATTTCAACGTTCCGTAAAGATTGAAATCCTTCTTGGAGCAGAGCTGTTTTGCTCTTTAATAAGTTCCGGGAAAATATCACTAGGAAAGCAATTACCTAGTTTGCAAAACACCGTCCTTGGATGGATGATTCTTGGCAAGGTGAAAAGTAATCCAAATAGAGCCCAACTATGTGGAATAACTCGAAATTTAGATGAACAGCTAAAAAAATTTTGGGAAATTGAAAAGCTTACGTCTGAAAATCCATCAGTCGTTGCAGTAAATGAAGAATGCGAACAATACTTCCAATCAACGACCACTAGAACCACGAAGGGAAGATATATCGTGCGCCTACCATTTGTGAAATCACCATCTGCTCTTGGACAATCGAAGCAAATTGCTATACAGAGACTAAATAGTCAGCAGAAAAGATTCGATCGCCATCCAACGCTACGAATGGAGTACAGTGAATTTATTGAAAATTATTTAAAGCTTGGTCATATGGAACCAGTAACAAACATTAATGAATCAAAGCCATATTATTATCTTCCCCACCATTCCGTCTTGCGGCCTTAAAATACAACAACAAAGCTGCGTGTTGTTTTCGACGGCTCAGCAAAAACATCATCCAATTTGTCACTGAACGACATCCTGCAAACAGGTCCAACCTTGCAGCAAAACCTTTTTGATCTTCTTTTGAGGTTCCGGTACCATAAATATGTGATAACCGCCGATATTGAAAAAATGTATCGACAAGTGTTGATGCACGAAGCTGATCGAAACTTCCAACTCATTTTTTGGCAAGACCGAGTTGGAGGAGAGATCAAAACTTACCGGCTCAAAACATTTACCTATGGAACAAGAAGCGCTCCATACTTAGCGGTTAGGTGCCTAAACCAGCTAGCAAATGATGAAGGTTCACCTTTTCCAACAGCAGCTGCAACAATTCATCGAGATTTCTACGTCGACGATTTATTGACTGGCGTTGACAAATTGGAAGAGGCAATCGAATTGCAAAAACATCTAACATCTTTGTTAGAAAGAGGTGGTTTTCGACTACATAAATGGTGCTCAAACAGTGCGGAGCATGCATCTACTTAAGATCAGAAGACTGGGGTAGAAACGCCAATAAATTTTTGGTCTGTTCCAAAAGCCGAGTAGCTCCATTGAAGAAACGAACAATAGCCAGGTTAGAACTTTGCGCAGCACAGTTGCTAGTCAACCTGTTTCAACAGGTTATGAGTGCTCTTGAAGCTCCGATCAGCAAAACTTTCTTCTGGACTGACTCAGCCATTGTATTACAATGGATTACCTCGCCACCATCAAAGTTTACGACCTTTGTAGCTAATAGAGTGGCAATGATCCAATCAAGAACAAAAGATGGAATCTGGCAGCATATTGAATCTGGACAAAATCCAGCAGATATCATATCCCGTGGAATGCTCCCATCACAATTGATGTTAGCCAAACTCTGGTTCGAAGGACCAAAATTGTTGCGACATCCCATTCGAGTCCAATCAAGCATTCCTGACCCAATTGATTCAATTATGATACCAGAAGTAAGGAAAATGAAGTTTGTGCTGGCAGCGGCCAGCATCAACACCCATCTGGTTCACATGGTGCGACACAATTACAATTCTCGTCGCCTCCAAGAAGTTATTGCCTTTATCATTCGTTTCACAAAAAATTGTAGACTTGAAAAACACGAACGAGCATCAGACAAGCCTACACCTTGTGAACGTAACATCGCGTTAAAGATAATAGTTCGGGCGATGCAAGCCGAAGACTTTAAATCAGAATTAACGCAGCTCAAGAAAGACGGGATAGTGGCAAAAAATAGCAGACTCCAAGCTCTTGCTCCTTTTCTAGACAATGTTCAAATCATCCGAGTTGGAGGAAGAATCACTTAAAGTGAGCTTCCATTTAAATCCAAGCATGCAATGGTGATAGCACACACGAATTTACTGTCAAAACTACTCTTTCAACATCTGCACGAAAGGTATTTACGTACTGGACCACAAACACTGTTGTACATTTAACGACAAACGTTTTGGTGCATAAATGCCCGAGCTCTTGCTAATACCACGGTTAAGCAATGCATTCGATGTATGAGGACCAAGCCGCGGCTACTGAATCAGACCATGGGAGACCTTCCCGCAGAAAGAATTCAGCAATCCAGACCTTTCTTGCACATTGGCGTTGATTTTTGCGGCCCAATACAGATTCACTATAAGCTTCGAGGAAAACGGCCAACCAAGGCATACATCGCCGTATTTATTTGTTTTTCAACAAAGACCATACATTTGGAACTAGTATCTGATCTAACATCGGCTGCATTTATTGGAAGTCTGAAGAGGTTCATCGCCAGACGAGGACGGCGTGGGAAAATATTTTGTGATAATGTCACCAATTTTATCGGTGCTCAATCAGAATTAGCAGAACTCACCAAGGTCTTTCACCAACAAGATGGTCAAGATACCATCACATCTTTTTGTAGTAATGAAGAAATAGAGTGGTGTCACATTCCACCCAGGTCTCCTCATTTTGGGGGCCTTTGGGAGGCGGCTGTCAAATCAGCCAAATACCACTTAAAGAGATTACTAGGATGTGAATCTCTAACATACGAAGAAAGCACAGTAATTTGTGAAGTCGAAGCAATTTTGAATTCTCGGCCCCTAACTCCAATTTCTTCTAATGCTAACGACCTTCAACCATTGACGCCCGGGCACTTCTTGATAGGACAACCATGGAGTGCTCTTGCTGATCCAGCCATTCAGATGGAAAATTTGTCACTTTCAACGCGGTGGAAGCTAGTCAAATCATTACATGCAGAATTTTGGAGAAGGTGGTCTAAGGAATATCTACAGGAACTTCAAACTCGTTACAAGTGGCAAAAACCAAAGCCCGACATCAGCAAGGGGATGTTGGTCTTACTAAAAGACGACAATCTCCCTCCTCTGCAGTGGCGGATGGGCCCCATTTCGGAAACAATCGCAGGGCCCGTCATAGTGAAATCATAGATCACTAGTCATAGTGAAAACTTCATCTGGGGAGTTCCGCCGTGCAATACATACTGTCTGCCCTTTACCATGCAACAATAACACTCCCGAACAGTTAGACGAGGAACCTAAGGAAATAAAAGTTGCTTCAAGGAAACCAAAAATAGCTCCTGTCTCCTCCAACTATGCATCACTGGGGAAACTCCAGCCTGCGAAGAGAAAACCAGAAGAAGAACAGCAACCAAGGATGAAAAAAGGAAGGAATATGCTGCTCCAAACACTTCTTTGTGTTGTCTTGGTGTTTCCCATTTTGGAACAAGCAGCAGGTTCTGCAGTAAATGCACCAATAAAGATCATCCCTTTGGAATTGTTTTTGCGGGATGATTAAAATTGAAATTTTTTTTTTTATTTACATAGAAAATTTTATTTGACAAAGTGCTTTCGAAGTATGCACTGATTCTCATCAGACACCAGCACACAGTGTATACTTGACTGATGTGACCACTTGCAGTTGGAAATCATTAATTTTTATTTATGCTTGTTGTGACAAATTTTAACATCTCCGACTTATATCCATCGAAATAATTTACTCATACAAGTGAACTCAACAACAACAGCAACCAAGGATGAAAAAAGGAAGGATGATGCTGCTCGAAACACTTCTTTGTGTTGTCTTGATGTTTCCCATATTGGAACAAGCAGCAGGTTCTGCAGTGAATGCACCAATAAAGATAGACAGATCATCCCTTTCAAAAACAATCCTGGGATGTTTTTCGAGGAAGTTGGAAAGTTCAAACTCACACACAACACTTGGAAGATTGTGACTTACTACAACTTGTCTGGGTATTGGACAGAGTATAATGGTTTAGCCAAATCTATCATCAAATTGGTAGAAATGTGTGGCGCCCAAGATACGTTACTTAATCTAGCTCATTATTGCAATGCAGTAGCATCCCAATTTCAACATTTACATTTAGAAATTGAAGAGAGAAACGAACTTCTGTATCAGCACGCCACAAAAAGAGCGAGAAGAAAACGAGCACCTTTAAACATAGTTGGAACTGCGGCTCATTTGCTGTTTGGGATTTTAGATGAAGACTTTGCCGCGAAATATGAGGCAGACATCCATAAGATAAAACGCAATGAAAATTATTTGCTTGAACTGCTAAAAAATCAAACAAGTATCATTGAAGGCACACTCAATTTGTTCAAGAAAAGCACTGATCAAATACATCAACAGTTTAAGTTCATCGATGATCAAATTCAACATCTTTAAGCAACTCTTAAAAATGAAGAAATCAACCATGTTGCGTTATGTAACTTGTTTATTGGTAACTTGTATAACTAGTTTATAATAGTCCTCTTATCAGACTAATACTGATATTGCAAGTACAGTGCGGTCTAATAATATTACTCTCATGTAATTCACAATGACTTGTAAAATATCTGTAATGCTATGTAATTCACTATGACTAATACATCATCTTCCCTCTTGACATGTTTTACACTTTTTATAAATTTATACAACATGTAATGCTTAAATTATACTTTAACATCTATTAGCAAAGTCCATACAGACAAGTTTAAGTTTATCGTTAATTCATTTTCCAAATATATAAGTTAAAACACTAGTTTGTTTAGTTCAAACCAGTGAACGAAAAAATACCGTACCTTAAGCGTACTGTACGCGAAAAGTACACATACCCTACCTCAGTCTATAATGTTTGCGTACATGTACACAACCGATATACCGAACGAAACAGACACGATGCAAATGTACGCTACGATTGAATACTGTACTGTACAAAGTACACAAACCTTATCCTCTAAAATACGGAATGTGTACTCGTACACAACCCGTACACAAACGATATACACTAAACGTACCGTACGTTTAGTGTACTTTTGCGCTTCATTTACATGAAAAGGAAAAACACTTTTAAAGTGAAAGCACTGAGTCAAAAATATTGAATATAAATAATCAATTCATTTCGGCTACGGCATTATCACTTTTATCTGTAATTTTTTCCCAGTTCATATAAATGAACCGCAAAAGTACACTAAACGTACAGTACGTTTAGTGTACACCGTTTGTGTACGGGTTGTGTAGGTGTACACATTCCGTATTGTAGAGGATAAGGTTTGTGTACTTTGTACAGTACAGTATTCAATCGTAGCGTACATTTGCATCGTGTCTGTTTCGTTCGGTATATCGGTTGTGTACACGTACGCAAACATTATAGACTGAGGTAGGGTATGTGTACTTTTTGTAGTGAATGTGTTTGCGTACGGGCGTCAAAAATGTACGGTACAGTACACTAAGGTACGGTACCATAAGGTTTTTTTTCGTTCACTGGTTCAAACACAATTTTATTCAGTTAATTAAGCACTATGTGCTTCTTGGTTAAAACATAACTAAGTTAAAACACTACTTTATTCAGTTGATTAAGCACTATGTGCTTCTTGATTGAATGGTCGACAAAGACTGACTTGAAAAATTAATATTAATTAAAACTCGGTTTCCCGTAACGCTTGAAAACTAGCGAGATAAATGGATTCAATTTCAATTCTAGTGTGGAATTTAGAAGAACGGATTTAAGCCAGATAGTGGGTCAGATTTCGATTTCGCGTGAGAATTTGCTGTGTAAAATTTAGAAGAACGGATTTAAGCCAGACAGTGGGTCAGATTTCGATTTCGCGTGAGAAGTTGCAAAATGTGCAGATACGTCTGATATCTCGTTCTGCGTGCTAATGTTAAGGGGGTACCGTAACTTATATTCATGTTAAATTTACCTCAATTTCAAATAAATGTTTACTTCATATATCAGAATAAATATTTACGTTTGTGTTTACTTCATATTTCAGAATAATTGTTTTTGTTTATGTTAACGACTAATTCCTAGCAATATTAAAATTATCTGCTCTTTGAGTAGCAAGCACGAAATTTTTTTAGATCACATATTTGAGAATGCGCCAATTTCCATTACTTCAAAATATTTCGGTGATTTTACTATGCGACCATATCTCGTAACATAATTATTATTTTGAACTTTATTTAAATTTTGTGCATTGCTCTCATTTCTATATTGATTGGTTTCCTCAGCGTCATCATTATAGTTATTTATTTCATTTGGATTTAGTTCGGCTTCTCCCACAACATCGTAAGGACCAGTTTTTCCACCGGCAATAATTGGATTATCATTTCTTATTATAGGTTTATTAAAGGATTTTCTTAAATGTATTGTATTTCTTCTAATAATATTATTATACTCATTTCTAATGAAGTACGACCGGGGATTTTCATGTGATCCTACTACAATGGCTGGTTCCCACCTGTTTCCATATCTATATGTTACATTATCTCCTGCCTTTAAAAAAAATATCCTTTTTTTCGCTTTTTGGTCATGATATTGTTTCATTTTGTGTTGCCGTTCTTCTAATTTTTCCTTAACCCCCTCACAACATTTTGGATGTAGCAATTCTGTTCTAATCGTTAAGTAAGTTCTAATATTTCTCTAATCTAATCTAATATTTCTACTCATGGTTAACTGAGCCGGAGAATACCCTAAGCCAGGTATAGGTGTGGCACGGTATTCCAAAAGTGCTTTTTCAAACGATTTGTCTTCTTCATTTGCTTTTCTTAAGAAAGTTTTGGTTATGTGAACTGCCTTTTCTGCCAATCCATTTGCTTGTGGATATCTTGGACTTGTATGTCTAAATTTGAAATTCCATTTTGCTGCAAATTTTTCACACTCATACGAACTAAATGGCTGATTGTCCGCTATTACTGTTTCTGGCACGCCATGTGTGCTAAATATGCTCTTCAGCGCCTTTATGATGCTCCAAGATTTTTGCTTTCTAATGGTGTAATTTCTAACCATTTTGAATAATAGTCCTGAAAGACCAGATATGCTTTCCCCCCGTAGTCTGCTATGTCACAGGCAACCTTTTGGAATGGATACTCAGGTATTTCGTACTCGATCATCGGTTGTTTTCGGTTCCCAGTTATAAACTTTTCGCATATTTGGCAATTATTGATAACATTCTTAACGTATTCGTTCATTTTCGGCCAATAAAATAACATTTTCGTCCTAGATCGTGTTTCCGTTATTCCTAAATGCGCTTCGTGTAACCATCCTAGAGTTTGCCTTATCATTCTTTTAGGAATACACATCCTATCTTCAAAGAACAGTAGTTCATCTTCGTAATATATTTTGTCTTTCAGGGGCCAGTATTCTCTAATACCCTTGGGTATTTTATTTTTTGCTTTTGGCCAACCATTTTTACAATATCTAATAAGTGTCTGCAAGTCATCATCTTCTCGAGTGTATTTTTGGAACATTCTTTTCTTTTCTGAACTTATATTTACTTCATGTACCACATCCGTAAATATGGATTGACTATTTATTGTTTCATCTGGTGTAGCATTTCGTGACAATAGATCTGCTACATGTAAATCCTTTCCTGGAATGTATCTGACTTTTATCTTATACTTTAGAAGTTTTATTTTCATTTGTTGAAGTCTATTTGAGTGTATCTGTGATATATCTTTCTCTAGTAGTGAGACCAAAGGCTTGTGATCTGTTTGCATAGTAACCGTATGCCCATAAATATAGTTATGGAATTTATTACACGCATATACTATACCTAATAGTTCTTTTTCAATTTGGGCATAGTTAATTTCACAAGGAGCCAAGCTTTTTGAAGCATAGAAGATTGGTTTGTTATTTTGCATCAGGCAGCACCCCAGCCCATTCTTGGATGCGTTTGATTGTATAATAATTTCTATATTTGGGTTAAAACAGTGCAGCACTGTAGATTTACTTAAATAGTTTTTATTTTATTTAGAGTTTCCGTATGAGACGGTGTCCAGACAAATTCCGCATTTTGTCTCAAAAGTATTCTTAGCGGTGCGTTCACCTCCGCTAAATTTGGGATGAAGGGCCTAAGAAAGTTGATTGTCCCTAGAATTTTTTCTAGTTCTTTTCTGTTTTTCGAAGGTTCAAGTGAATTAATGTCTTTAACTCTATCGGGGTCTGGTTCTAGCCCGTTTTTACTAAGTATGTTACCTAAATATTTTACTTTTTCAACGCAATACTGCAATTTACGTGGATTAAATTTAACATTGATTTCCTTTGCCCGTTTTATTACATTTTCTAGGTTTGCATTGTGTTCATCTATCGTTCTTCCCCCTACCAATATGTCATCTATGTATATAAATGTTCCCGACAAGTTCCCAAAATACTTCATGTTCAATTTTTGAAATTTTTCTGGTGTTATGCTAATCCCAAAAGGGAGGACATTAAAAAGATATGCTCCCCATGGCGTACTAAATGTTGTTAGGTATTTACTGTTTGTTTATTTACTTCATTTAGTTCTACTTGCCAAAATCCTTCTTTTAAGTCTAGCACTGTAAAATAACTGCATCCATTCATCGTCGACATCAAATCCTCAATATTTGGTATTTGGTAGTGCTCGTGTTGGGTATGCTGATTCAACTCCCTTAGATCTAGACATATTCTAAGTGTTTTATCCGGTTTTATTTTGACTCGGTCTTTTAATGCTAAAAGTATTCTCCTTGGAGGCCTATGAACCGGTTCTGCTTTTTCGTTTAATCTCAATGTACATTTCTGCGGAAACCTACCTATGCCTGAAAATATGTCCTCGTTTTCATTAATAAATTTTTCTTTGCTTATAACTTTCATTTCATGGACTCTTTTTATTAGTCCCAAACTAACGCACGTTTTTAAGCCCAATATAGGTTTAGATCCTTGTTCTACTACTACATATTTTGCATTAATTCTGGTTTTTCTGTAAGTTGTTGGTATTGTTATTACTCCCCTATTTTTCACCAGAAATCCACCATAAGCCTCTAGCCTAATAGGAACGTTGTCTATCTTTTTGTCGATTTTTAATTCCCTACAGATATTCAATGGTAATGTATTTATTTCAGCTTCAGTGTCAAGTTTAAACTCAACCCACTTGTTTTTCAGTTTTAAAGTCTCTACCCAGTGTCGCTTTGACAAATCGATTCCACTTTCCAACCGATCAATATAGAAATTTGAGAGGCTTATAACACTATCGCTATCATTTGCAACAATATTCCTTATCTTTTGAGACTGACTTTGACATACCTCAGCATAATGGTTACTTTTCCCACATTTAAAACATTTTTTACCAAAGGCTGGACAATTTCCTAGTTCGTGCTTGCTATTACATTTCCCGCAGTTTGTTTTCGATACACATATATTTCCATATTTTGATTTTGACCTAAAAGAATTCTTGTTTACATATTTCTTAGAAAAATTACTTTTGTTAGTATTAATTTCATTGCTGATACTTAAAATTTCTTTTTCTTGTTTCTGCATGATCCTAGTTGGATTGTTGGTGATTTCCGCTATACGTCCCATTTCAATCGTTTTTTCTAGTCCCAGGTTATCAGTTTTCAAATATTGAGCCTGCACTTTATGGTCCGCTATTCCGAGCACTATTCTATCTCTTAGCATTTGACCTTCATCCACGAACTCACAGGTTTTTGCTAGCTTTGATAATTCAGCTATAAAGTGGTCGAAAAGTTCTCCTTCTTCTTGTTTCCGAGTATAGAAATTGTATCGTTCATATATAATGTTTTTTCGCGGGTTGCAAAATTTCTCGAACTTTGCTTTTACGATTTCTATGTCATCTTTCTCGGCTGCAGTGATCCCAAAATTGTTAAACAGTTGTACTGCTTCTTCGCCTGCGCAGCTTAAAAATCTGGCTACTTGCACTTTTCCTTCCTCCTTATCCGTTTTTGTTGCTGTGGCATAAATCTCGTATAGCTGCTTAAACTTTCGCCACTCTGCGCTGATGTTGCCTGTCAGTACTAGGCATGCGGGTTTTTTATAATCCATTTTTCTTGTCTTGATCACCCGCCTGTATTATGTTTAATACACTTTTTATGTTTTCACTTTTCGTGAATTTCACTTTCTTTATTGTATTTCACTATTTCTGTATCATTTCACCACTGGTTTTTGCTTTTTTACTATATTGTTCCAATCAGTCGACCGACTGCGCCATGTTGCGTTATGTAACTTGTTTATTGGTAACTTGTATAACTAGTTTATAACAGTCCTCTTATCAGACTAATACTGATATTGCAAGTACAGTGCGGTCTAATAATATTACTCTCATGTAATTCACAATGACTTATAAAACATCTGTAATGCTATTTTTTTTTTCCCCCCAAGTGTAGATGGCAAAAAAAATCTGCTTATCAGATCCGCGGGTGACCTATCACCACGGGGTATGTGAGGTTTAAAGTTTCAATCATTATGCGATCGTGAACGAAAAAAAAGAATTATTTTCTTTTTTAACACGACTTTATTACAGTTTGTTAATTAAAACCACCGCCGCGTGCCCGAAAGGTAAAAGTATTGTACAATCAAAAACTGAACTGACGCGCGATCGAATCAACTCGTTATATATGAGAATTAGAAATGCTAGCTTGCATTTGCACCTGTACTTGCTAAATTCGATTAATTGTTTCTGCATATGCACATGTTGATTGCGTAGGCAGAAACGTGATCAAAATTGATTTCTTATGAAATGGAAATTTACCGTGCCAATTAAATGTTCTATTTCTGGCGGAAGGGTAATGCACTTAAGGTGCGAAGGCAAGCTAGATTATGTGAGGTGGGCAATTATGCATTATAACACCCCCACCGTTAAATTGAGGCTCCGACGAAATATGAAGCGAACGGTGATTTTGTTTTTTATACAAATAGATTCCGACTAATATTAAAATTATAAAAACAATGGTAACGTCAGAAGACAAACTAACAAAATTAATTTTCTTATGTTTAATTAAGATTTCTCCGATATTATGACTGTGTTCTAATTGTTTTAGATACAAGTTTTCAAGTTTTATTTCTGGTATGGTATCATTTTCATTTACTTTTGTAACAAAATTTGGTAGAATCAACTTTTCATACAGCTTTATATTTGTATTTGAATAGGTTTTATTTAGAGTTTCTATTTTGCAGTTTTCGAACCTAATAAAAAAGTTCCTTTCATTTTTATTTCTTTTTCATTACAATCATGTTTGATGTCTGAGTGAAAATTTTTAAATATAATAACGCCTTGTAAAATTTCAATCACCTCAGTATGTTCAAATATCTTTACTTTACAATTGGCTTCTTCAAATTTAATTATATTTTCTAGGCAGCTATCATTCTTAATTTCGATTAAATTCTTCTCAAGGTTATCTTTTACACTTAATTCGTACATTGTATCATTTTCGCTTACTAGTATTTCATGGCGACTGAGGGATATTGATTTATTTCTGATATTGGGAATTGGTTCGAATATAATTTTTGTTAAAATGTTCTTTGAAAATTGTGGAATTGATAATATCAAAATTATACTATTGTCGTGAAATGTTACAGCAATTTTTGTATTTACATAACTTTCAAATTCGTCAATTAAGTCCAGTTCTGTCTTTGTCAGAATGTTCTTTGAAATTATTCCAAGTTTACTGGAGAAAATGACCCGTTCAATGTCATCAAGATGATTTCTCAAAAGTGTAATACTATTATCGATTTCATAGACTTGCTGTAGGAAATTTATCTCGTCTTGAAGTGTTGCTATTTTATTTTGGAATGTATCTCGAAATTTATTCAAATAGTTAGATATTGCTTTCTGCTGGGAGTTTATGTGATTTGTATAATAATATTTCGAATTTGAGTGGTTATGTGATTATTATAAAGAATTACGTTGTTGATTCTGTCTGTAAAATCTTGCTGATTGTCAGTTAGTGTTTTTAGATCATTATTAATTTCTTTTTCATCATCACTATCGAGAGTTCCACCTATAATTTTTAATCCTTTTCCTAGCACGTTAATGAGACCACGTTTTTGTTTGAAATGGGGAATTAGGCTATTGATTTTTGCTGTTAGTAATATAAAATTCTTGGTAATGGTGTTTACAATTGTTTTTGATTCTGTTGTCGATGCTTTTAGTAAATTAATATTTTGTTGTATGAGTTCTGTGGTTTGTTGGTATGTTGTAATGTTGATTATGTGTATTACTTTGTCATAGTGCGAAATTACCTTCAACTCGCCAGTTTTTATGGGTAGGTATCCGTTATTGTTTGTTAAGTCCTGAATGTCTATTGTTTGTGAATTAGTAAAACAGCATAGTGATAATATTATAATCATGAACATGGTTGGTGGTTTCCTGGAAAAATGAAAAACAAAAAATTATGAAATATAAGTACATTACTTTCTCTTTTTGTTTGATTTTATTGTAGGGGACCTTCTATCTTGGTATTTTTTTCCTTTTCGTATGTGTTTCTTATAATATTTGAAATTGTTGTTTGAGTCTACTACGTGATCATCGTCAAGCTTATTGGTCTCCACTTTCCTGTATTTTGAATGATTTTGTCCTCCTCTTATTTCCTTAATGAAGTTAGGTCCTTCCTGTATTTCAGTATCTATTTGGTCTTTGTTCAATTTGTTTATTATTTTTTCTTTCTTCTCAGCTATTAAATCATGTATTCCCTGATATTCTTCCTGGGAGATATTTCCGTTCATAAAGTCGATGGGTCTTCTGTTAGTGGTACTGTGAATTGTGTTATTATAGTAACTAATGGCTTTGATTACTTTTTCCTCTACTGTATCCAGATCAATACCTTCGTCATGCTTGAGGAGACGAATGTGCTCATTAATGGTGTTGTGCAACCGCTCAATATCTGGTTTAGATGTATGGTTACTGTTTGATGTAAAGTGAACTTCTATTCCTTCTTTTTGGAGAAATTCCTTTCAAGCCTAGTTCATTATCTGCGACTATTTTCTTAATATTACCGTGAGAACTAATGTACTGAGCTATTTTCGTTTTGAATTCGGTCCAAGTACGACCGTTCATTTTGTATGCCTGAGCGAATTTAGAAAATGTGTCAATTGTTGTCATGAAAATTGTTTTTCCTAAACTGTAAAATATGTCGATTTGAATAATCTCATTTGGTCTTGATGGAGTCTCAGTAATTTTAAAGGGTATTTTGGGAGGATTTCTGTCGTATTTTTCCAACGAGCAAATTTCGCAATTATTTATAAACTGAGTGATCCTTATTTTTAGCTTTGGATGGTATATACTGCTTTTCAATTCTTTGAAAACAACATCTATGCCTCTGTGATTGTTTCGTCTGTGCTCCTTTTCTATTAAGTCAACTAATTTTTCCTCATCTTCTATATCTTCAACTAATTTCTTACATCTGATAATTTTAAATCTTGTAATATTAGAGAAGGTGGTACGGAACACGTCATTTAAGTTATCAAAAAACTCATCGTCAATTATTATAGCATTAAGTTGGTTTGGATTAAAATGATTTTTTAGTAATATTATTGCAGTATCTGTATTTAATTCTTTCGTGTAGATGATTTTTCTGTTATTACTAAAGACGTGACAGTTCCTTATTCTCATTGAGCCAGAATTTGTTTTTTTTATTATAATTTGGTTTTTGAACACATTTATTACTGTATCGGTGCTGGGAATTATACTCCTGTTGCTATTTCCATCCTCATTCGAATCTGCTAAATTAACTTCATTAATTCTAGATAGGGCGTCGGCGTTACTATTTTTGGTCCCTTTTTTATATTTGATAGTGTAGTCGAATTCGGAAAGCTTCAGTTTCCATCTTACTAATTTAGAGTTAGGTTCTTTTAGGGAGAATAGCCATGTTAAAGGTTTGTGGTCTGTTTCAATTATGAATTTCCGTCCAAATAGGTACGGCCTAAAATATTTGGTTGCCCAGATAATGGCAAGAAGCTCCTTTTCAATTGTGCTATACTTTATTTCATGTTCATTTAATGTTTGGGATGCGTAACTAATAGGGTGGTCGTCTTGAGAGAGGACGGCTCCCAATGCGTATTGACTGGCATCGATGTAGAATTGGATCGTTAATAATAGAGATGGGACAAACGACTCAGTTTAGTGTGTCGACACACTTCGACTCACTCATTTGGATGAGTCAATCAGTGTGAGTCAATCAATTGTGTCAATTCGTTTTTGATTGATGTAAAATGTAGTTATGAAAAAGGATTATGCATATGATTAGTATTTATTCTATTTACCGTTTATACATGGCCATGAAAAGGCGACAAAGAAAATTAAACGCACAGAAAATTTCCAAGTATTTATTTTAATAAGTGTCTTTTTTTTTGTTTTGAACATTTTAAAAAGATTTTAAAATGTAAAGAAAGTGTCTGATAGCGTAGTTAACTATAGTTGATTTGAATTACAAATTAAAAAACTCTAGTCCGTCAGAAAATCCTATTTTCGTAGAAAAGTAGAGGAAATATGTATGTAGGTCTTCAATGCATGTTTTGGTCCATATTATAACTAGAGTCGGGTCGTACTAGGATTTTCACATACTAGGTATAACTAGTACAAGTACAAAAAAATACATGTTCCAAAAATACTAGCAAGTATTTGTTGAAGTATGCTATATATACTATACATACGATTTGCATTGATGCAATGAAAAGGTATGCCCTCCCCCACCCTCCAAACACAAGGTTCCCAAGCCAGAATGGTGATGGTGCAAGATAATCTTCAAAGGATACTGAGTCATTAGTCCGCGCAGCTTGTCCGTAACTTTCCAATCGTCGGCCATTTATTTGGCAAATCTTTTCGCCTAAAGAAAAACGATGAAATTCAATCAATTTAATTTGATTTTCATTTTATTATATGCACAAAACATCTCCTGTATTCGTTCAAATTACCAAAGTCAAAAAATTTACTAAGATAGAACAAACTAATCCTGTTGCCATCTATATGGCTTTTCATCGATTGATCTCTGATACCAAACTTTTCTTGGCTAATCTAAAACAGCCGGTTTTCCACTTCGCCTCACTGAAGCATAAAGTTAAACGAAAATTTTATTAAGAAATGATAAAAACAAAATGTTTCGCCTATTAAACATGCACCCACTAGGGGGCCAACCTCTTCGGTAAGGCTGGATATGAATCCAGGGGCATCTTAACTCCCGCGGTCTCGTAAATTTTACAACCCCGGTAGGGTTGGAGACACCCTCGTGGAGACCTGCAGTCACGAGGAGAGCCGCAGCACAGCCGGAGAAGCCAACTGGCGAACCAAAAAGGATCTCAACCTTTTCCTCCTTAGCACTTTAAGTGCTACTTTCAGTTTTTTCAGACGGTTTTCCGGCGGATTTCATTTTGCCGTATCTTCGAAACTAGGCCGCTTTTTCACAGACTTGTATGAAAATTTGGCCCGAAACAACTCAGAAAGGTCCCCGAATTCATGCTAGACCAAAAAAAAATTATTTTGGTAAAAAAGAACGTTTTCACCCAATTTCCCCTATCAACATTTTTTCTCGCCCTTAAAATATCACTATTGTAGTTTCCGACCATTTTCAATCATCGAAAGTGCCGTAAAGGCAGTTTTTGCCAAACTATGGCCAAAAAACCCTTATTCCCCTACAAAACTGAATTTTTTGTATCGCAGAAATAGATCTTGGCCCGTTGTGTCCCAAACCACTCTCACCCAAAATTGGCCAATTTTGTTCGATTTCAGCTACCTTTGCCCTAGAAACTTTTTGAATATTTGAATAAAATACTTGCAAGTACGAAAATACTCGGAAATACGAAAACACTCGAACCTAGTATTTTTGAATTTCATACTAAGTACTGATTGTCCCAAAAGAATACCTGTTCCAGTATATACGCTTAATCTCTAATTATAACCTAACTATGTCTAAATTCCAAAATTTGTGAATAATAAACATTGTTACTTGTTATATATATATGATGCTAATCACATGAACTTTTCATGGCCGCATTTCCTACAACATAAATGTGGAAAATAGTTGCTTTCTTTGAAGTACTCCCCACTCACATTATTCTAAAACGTTACCTCAGCAAAGAAAAAATCACTCATAGAAACTTTTTCCGAAACGGTATATAATTGAAAAGTTTACCATTTTAAATTTATCAATGGTAAATGAATTTATAGACTAATGATCAATTAGAAATAAATTTTCACAAGTATCTTATCTAAATACACTGAACTTCACTGCATCGAATTATGTGAAATGTACACTGATTTCAATATACACTTCAAGAGCTAATGAAAATCAAAAACTTTTTTATTTGAATTATAAACCCACTTCAACTCCCAGATATAACAAATAATCACAGCGATAACCATCCAAAAAAAAGCGGACATACCCAACCATTTTCATTTCGCCCATCCTCGTATTTTGAGGTTTTTTTCTTCATCAAAATATAATTGTTTCTGAAAATTTGCTCGAATATCCCTATTCAATATCTATACCTCTTATACTTCATCAATATCCTTAAAAAATTTCATTTCGATCGGACATCGCATTTCTGAGATAATCTCACTGCATCCAATCACAAAAAAATTGATAAAGTCTACAGGAAGAAAGTTTCAATCAAAATCTTCATCATATGCACATATAAAGTGTACATATGTTCTTCCGCGACGGTCAGTTTCGATCATCACAACCAACCACGGCATGCTTGCACTGTACGGCATTACCTACAGCCTTTACGAAATTCATATCGCGGCACCGATTGACTTGCTTGAAAAGTGTCGAGCTCATAAAGAAGCTCCTAATCACATCAACTGATTGTCTCGTTCTTGTGCTGCTCATCTCTAGCTCTACTGTGTGTACACAAACGTGTCGGCCGACACACTTGTTGAGTGCAAGTGATTGCTTCACCAAACGCTCAACTCCGACGAGATCCGGCAAAGGCTCCGCAGCACGGAAATCTTCGCGCAAATGATTGCTTATGTGTAACGATCGACTCGCTCCTGTGCAAAACTGTCGAGCTCATAATCAAGTTCGAGCTCATAAACAAACTCATAATCACATCAACTGATTGCCTCGTTCATGTGCTGTTCATCTCTAGCTCTACTGTGTGTACACAAACGTGTCGGCCGACACACTTTTTGAGTGCAAGTGATTGCTTCACCAAACGCTCAGCTCGCTCATACTGTAGTGATTGCTTCACCTGTGAAGCAGCTCGCTCAGTATAGAGTGTGTCGACACACGTGTTGGGGGCTAGTGATTGCTTCACCGCGATTGCTTCACTCACGTGTTACCCATCTCTAGTTAATAAGCATTCTTTTTAGGGTATTGAAACTATCTTGATACGATGGATCTGTAATGTCGATTTTTGCATTTTTCTTTAGAAATTTCGTCATGGGCTTGGCTATCATAGAGTAATCTTTAATAAATTTACGATAATAGCCGGTCAATCCGAGAAATTGTTTAATTTGTTTTGCTGTTTTTGGGATAGGAAAATTCACAACACATTCGATTTTTTTCGGATTGGGTTTAATTCCGTTTGGTGTTACCACATGTCCTAAAAATTCAGTTTCTTTCTTGAGGAATTCTGATTTATCGAGTTGTACTTTAAGGTTCACTTCTTTCAAGCGGTTAAATATTTTAGTTAAGGGGAGATATACACCTAGGAGCCGGATAAAACGGTCATTTTTGTGCATTTTTGTAAGGAAAACTATTTGAAATATCGGATTGGGAGTTTAATTATCTAAAAGTATACACATTCAAAAGTATGCTTAATTTTTTTTTATTTAAAAATATAAAAAATATACAAGGATATTGTATGATCCTTGGAGCGCTGTAAAAAAAACGTTAACGGTACCCACTGGCATTTGTTCAAAAATTATCTGAAGAAAAAAATGGAAAAAAATTATTAAATTAGATACTATAATCTAGTTCGTGTCATAGCCGATTTTGAAAATATCGATTAATGACAAAATGGCGGACGTTTGAACATGGATAGTGATTTTTTGACCAAAAATTAGATATTATTTTGGCTATAAAACAAAAACTAAGTAACGAAAAAGAAAAATCCTATGACAAGTACTAGATAATGTTATATAAAATAATCACAAAAAGAATTAAGGTAATCAGTTAATTGGTTTCCGAGAAATTTTAGGTACCGATTTGAAAAACGTGTTTTTAAGAAAAACGCGTTTGAAAATTTAGGACTGAATAAATCATTAAATTTGTCAACTAACATGGAATCATCGATACCAGGCCCATAGTGTAAGTCTTTTACTGTTTACGGAATATTCATGGCTTCTAAATTGTCTTGCCGACGCCGTATTCAACCTTCTTTCGTCTGTTCTTGCACTTGCAGTTCGGCTTTCGCTATGCAAGTTTCGTCTTCTTGCGCTGCGTACAAGTGCACTCCCGATCCGAACGATATTCTTAACACATTCATGACTTCCAGCGATGAGGTGAAACCATTGTTGAATGTACATATTGCAAGATATACTGCAATGCTAACGATTTTGGCCCCGCTGTTCATCGTTTTTGGGGCTATTGTCCAAATAAGTTGGTTGCAGTTTTGGGTATATCGACCAACACAGCGTTCCAACAATTTTTCATTGCTGAGGTCTTCGTTTGCTGGTTTGATGACATCTAACACCATTTTTGGCAATGTTCAATAACTGTGACGAACATTTTCCAGTTCTCCTTTAGCCTTCGCTCGTTGCAACTGGCACCACGATTCGGGGCCTTCGGGACAGAAATGTTGTTGAGGCTTGCTGTCTGTTCAGCCGTAATGGTAAAATGCTGCCCGTATCGCTTTTTTCATTTCATCCTTGGAGGCACAGTTTCTGCAAATAGCTAAGCCATAGTAAATCTTCAGTATATCTATAAACTTTGCCCTCAATTTGTTTTTGCTGCTGATTCCAGGACTTTTTTCTTTCATTCGCGGAGAAGGGTTCACAATCGCTTTTGAACGTGACCCACTCATTCTTTTTTTGTAATTTCAATCTCGTTACCATACGGTTTCGCATTCACTAATCCCGTGTTCGTCTTAGAGTCACCGTCCCCGGCGTAATTAGTGTACATAACTCTATACTTTTCGGCAGATTGTGAAAACAATTCTTTCATGGCGCCTACTTCCATTTTACCTGCCGATCCATCATGATTGGCCTGGCAATTTCCATCGTGATTCGATTTCCATTCCTCACATTGCTCAGTATTTTCGAGTTTATTCCAATAGTTACATTTAGCACAATAAGAGGATTTTACAAGAATATCAAAAACTTTTCCTGTAAACTGTCCAATGAGAACCTCAACTCCCTACAATGAGGTAAAACCACGTTTTCGCCCCGTACTATCTCCAAAAACGGTTAGTTTGGTTATCCCAGCACTCGAATTTTGCTTTTATTTCCCGTTGTACTTCTTTTACAGCTTGTTTTAACACCAATTGAACAATACTTGAAGCAGCCTAATGAATGTTATTAACTATCGTATCATACTTCGTAAAACACGTTTGATTATATCGGCTGTAACTAGCTTATTTATAGAAATATTAACTTGGTGTTTTCACCAGATATTTTTGAGACCTGTATCTTCACGAAAATGCAATAAAAAATAAATCGATTTTGCAGACCATTCTAGGTGGATATCTCTCCTTAAAGAATCTATATGTTCTTGTAATGAGGTAGAGAATATGATAATATCATCGAGATATACCAGGCATATTTTATTAATGTACTCTCGTAGTACATTATTCATCAGCCTTTGAAAGGTGGCTGGTGCTGTTTTGGGACCGAATGGCATACGTAAAAACTCATAGTGACCGTTTTCAACGGAAAAAGCAGTTTTATGGGTATCTCGTTCGTCGATTTCAATCTGATGAAATCCTTTGGCCAAGTCTAGGGTCGTGAAGTACTGGCATCTGCCTAATTTGTCCAAGATCTCGTCGATATTAGGAATTGGATATTTATCGTCTATCGTAACTTCGTTGAGTTTACGGTAGTCGATAACTATCCTCCATTTAGTTTTTCCGCTGGCATCTACCTTCTTAGGTACGATCCAGATCGGAGCTGAATAAGGGGAGTTACTGGGCCTTATAATTTTGTTTTCTAGCATTTCATTAATTTGTTTCTCAACTTCTTTTTTATGAATATATGGATAACGGTAGGATTTCACGTGTATTGGTATATCGTTGATTGTTCTTATTCTATGTTTAATAGCATTAGTAAAAGTAAGGTTTGTATTTTCTTGATAGAATATTTCTGAATATTTTTTTATTGTTTTTATTAATATCTGATTTTCTTTTTTTATTGAGGTGTTCGGTGCGGATTTGTTGTAAAATAGGGAGATAATTTTTTTCTTCTAATATGTTGAAATTGTTATAGTCGACTTTTTCAGTAGAAATGGTGCCAATATTCTCAGGGATCTGATGGTTTGAGTAAATATCAATGTTAGCTTCAACCTTATAATTTTCTACATTATATATACCCTCTTTGATGGTTACATCTCCATTTAAAGACTTCTGCTCTTTAACAAAGACTAGGCCATCACTTTGGTCACAAGACAATTTTGCTGTAAGTTGATTAAGAGGACGAAACATAAGGGGTCCGTCGTTCCAACCGTCGAAGAATATCATTACCGATGATTCCATCATAATATTCGTGGAACTGGTAGACAAGAAATTCGCATTCTTCATCTGAGTCACCCAACTCTACAAATAAGGGTATTTTCACCTTTCCTGTAATTTCGATTTGATTAGCCATAGTTTTTAAAGTTACATTTTGGATGGGGATATGCCACTTTGGATGACAGAGACCAGGATTGATAATAGAATGAGAAGCTCCGGTGTCTATCATGAATTTCAAAGGATAAAGTTTTGACTTAACTATTATATGGGGAATGTTTGCGTTGAGGCAGCTGTAGGAAAATTTTCTACCTCGTGTTTGTTAATATCCATCGGTTCGGGAGGTGGTTGCGCGATTGGGTTGTTTGAACGTCTATCAGGGCCATTATTGAAGTGTTGGCCGTTGTTATTATTAAAAAGATTTGGCGGATTGTAAGGGTTATCACGATAAAAATTTTGACGATTATGACTGTTTGGATTAAAAGGGTTGTATTGATTATAATTATGATGATGAAAATTGTTGCGTCCGTTTTGTGGACCATTGTTATAATTATTGTTTCGAGGAAGGTAATTATTCTGGTTTGTATGTGAAGATGTATTATGAAATGTATTTCTAGTGTTGTTATATTTATTTTTGTGAGTTCTGTCGTCATTGTTTCCTTGTGGGTCAGTCCGTTGTTGGTTATTGTTTTTGTGTCTATTCTTGTTTTGTTGACTAGTTTGTCCATTAATTCCCATGTAAGCATAACCGGAGGTAAAAAGTATGTCCATAGCATCTTCTAACGTCGAAGGGTTTCTACAAACAAGTACAGTTTTCATTGGTTCTGCAATCTTGCTTTTGAAAATATTAAGAGCAGTTCTTTTGTTGTTCTCTATGCACTCGTGCATATCATCCCCTAAACCTAGTACAGAAAGTGTTTTATTGTTCAACTTTCTGAGTTTGTTTTTGATTTCATTATAGAATTCAACACTATGAGCCGTTTCACACGAGACACTCGGTGTCCGGCCACTGAATCCTCAGCCACTGTTTTTGTATAGAATTGTGGCCCGGACACTGTGGCTCTGTGTGTATGCTCTCATTTATTTCTATGCACCGGTAGTGGCTAGAGACACAGTGGCCGGACACCGAGTGTCTCTTGTGAAACGGGCCTATGAGTTTTAAATGTTACAGATCTTAATTCATCGTAAAGTTCTTCGACACTTCTTCTATCACTAAAATTATTTCGTAGAACGTTTTTTATTTCATTCCAAAATACAGCATGGCAATTAATTTCAATTGTTTCTCTTGCCTTGCCTTTTAGTCTACTTCTGATAATGTCTGAAAAAAGTAACTGGGAATGTTCGTCAAATGTCTGTAGGAATGGATGTACGCGGTCAACTAAATCTATAAACACTTGGAGTTCTTTCGGATCACCATTATATTCCGGTAATTTACTAAGGTATTTGAGGGGGTCGATTGACACTGCACGTACGGCCATTTTCTACACTTTTTATTTATTTATTAATTTAAATTTTTCAGTTAGAGTCTTGTACTAGTCGAGTTTTGTCTGTCAATTTACAAAGCATACAAAAATTGGAAAAAAAAAATTTTTTGACTGACTTACTTATTTCTGACTTAGTTCTAAATGTTTCGTTCTGCAGCAAATTCCTTTCTGGACCAATTCTTCCTTCTGAGGCAACTATTCTTCGATTCTTCGTTGGATATGTTTTAAATTTCGCACCTCCACTTCAGGCTTGTTTCTCGGACCTCCTTAGATGAATTATGCCTCGAACCACAATCGTTATACAATCGTTTGGCAATATACTTGGATGGTTTTGCATCAATTACGGGAACTTGGCAAAGTCTTGATTGCACAATAGGTACGCGGCTGGAACAGATACTTCTCTTGAAGTAATTTAAACTTGTATCACTGGATCACTGATTCCTCTTGGAGCACAGGATATTACTTATGTTCACGATTCGTAAAATTTTCAACCTCCTCCTCTTGGATGGTAGGTTTTGGTAGATTCGGATGCACCACACGACTTAGAAATGTCTAGCGTTACAGTAACCAGATCTCGTGCCAGCCTCAGCAGAGTGTTTAAAGGATATTCGTAGGCTTATACCTTCTAGTTACTTTATAACACTTGGTGCATCCTACCGACTGCGCCAGTTTCAATCATTATGCGATCGTGAACGAAAAAAAAGAATTATTTTCTTTTTTAACACCACTTTATTACAGTTTGTTAATTAAAACCACCGCCGCGTGCCCGAAAGCTAGATTATGTGAGGTGGGCAATTATGCATTATAACAGTTTAACTCACTAAAAAAAGGACCATCTACAAGCCCACGAAGTCCCGAGTCGGGACCCGCCTAAGCAATGCTTCGACCCGGTCGTGCTGACTCACCCATTCGTAACCACATACCCCGTGGTGATAGGGATCTGATAAGCAGATTTTTTTTTGTCATTTGTTTTTTTTTGCCATTTTTTTTTGCCATTTCACGCAAGAATAAACCATTATATTTGGTCGTATGTACAATTTTGCTATCCACCGCGCCAGGCTGATTTAATTCTGCTCACAATTCTGCTATCCACCGCGCCAGTCACAAAAGAATTCATCCACAATTATTTGCTCCAATATGTACCTGGTTGAAATAATTGAATTAATTCCGATTAAAGTTTAACTATCCATCGCGCCAGTCACACACAGAATAAATCGAAATCCCGCTCACTTCTACTCGAGCACTTTCCGAAACCCCTGATTCAAAAATTCCCGTATATTCGGGTCGATGACTGAGACACACGTGCCGTCTCAGACTCAAATCTGCTCTTAGTAGTTTTAGATATGGCATTACGCCATTATGACCGCGTCCCACATTTGCGGTGACATTTTGAACTAACAAGTTTACTGAGAGAATGTCTTTGCCTTGTTGTCAAATAGTAATCGCGTACTATATTTTCGTTTGTTGTATTTCGAAGGACTCGACGTTTTTAGTGTGTGACCGGAGATTCTGATGGCGGTACGGGCGATCTATGGAACTCGAACATCAGTCTTCAGGTGAGTACATTGTTTGATGTGCACATTAAGTTCAGATGCTTGGTGTGACATTGTTTATGTTGCAGGTCGTCGTTGGCTGACTGTATTATACAGTCTGTCAAGTAAGAGCGTGGTCGTGTTAATTTATAAAAAAATTTATTTGATGAAACTTTCATATTTATATATACATTGTACACATTACAAACAATGATGCAATTCGGTCAATAATGTGCCCAGTCACCACTGGCGTCGATAATTGCCTCCGAGGCATGCTTTCTACTAATTTGACGGCGTATTCTAGTGGCAAGGATCTCCAGATCCGACGAATTTCGTAAGACAACTGCTACAAAGTGTATGTGCGTCTTCCACGAAGCTTCAGTTTAATATATGCCCACACATTTTCAATAGGGTTTGCATCGGGCGACTGCGACGGCCAATCCAATGTAACGATGCCAGATTGAGTCTTCCACTGAGTACAGAGCTTGCTGCGGTGTTTAGGATCGTTGTCCTCCTGCAGAGTCCAATCTTCATTTTTTGTGATGAACCATCGTTTGGCAGATAGCAGTAAAGTCTTTTTGTAGATTTTTATCATTTTCTCGGCATTTAGGTTGTCCGTAAAGAGGTGCAAAGTGCCGAATCCCTGCTTTGAGAAGCAGCCCCAAAGATGCACCCTTATTCCATGTTTTACGGTCCGCTGAACAAGCCTATTGGTGGAAGTTGTCCAGGCTCGCGTGAGGACAGAACGTGCCCATATAGAACATTCATCAGTAAAAATGACATTTTCAAAATCTCTATCAATATTCTCATGCGCCCAAGCGAGTCGCTTTGTCACATGTTTTTCAGTCAACAGAGGTTTCTTCATTGTGTTGCGCCATTTCAGATCATTAGTACGAAGATGTGTTCGGATAGTTTCGTAGGATATATCTAAACCTTTTGCCATTAATTTTGCTTGTCCTTGCCGCAGTGTTAAAGCAGGATTCCGCGAAAACAAATTCACTATTCTTTTTTCATCTTTTTTGTTCACTTTTCCTATCGAGCCACGTTCTGGTAAATCATCGACATGTTTAGCCACTTTATATCGCTGTATCCACTTCTGTACAAATGCCTTCGACTTTCTCATATATTTAGCAGCCGCTGATTGCGACATTTTGGGACCTTTCGGGTGGATGCAAAGGAACACAGCCTCGTAGCGCGACGTGTACTTAGCACTCATGGCGTTTAACGTGATTCTCTTTCAAAAGATCAACGACAACTGAATCTTTGTTGACAATGCATCAAGGACAAAGCTTCCCTCTATCGGCTCGCGAAGGAATTAGAGCGAAAACTTTCATTACCTGTCGGTGAAGTCAACCACGCTCTTACTTGACAGACTGTAACTATGTATATTCGGCGCGCTAATGAACTATATTCAGCACGCTAATGCTTGATTGCTAATGATGATTCCGCCACGGTTCTGTCGAACCCATCGGAACCTGGATGTGAGTCTTCAGCTACGCGTTGGTTGGGTAACACCTCCTTGTACATAGGTGAGTGACTTAGTGTAGCGTTGTTGACAGCCGGTTTTTTTTTTAGATGTAGACGGGTATATCTACCTACTAGGCACATCTTGTTCGCCAGGTATATAACACAAGGCGGCTAATTCCTTATTGTTCTGTCCTATGACCCTACTAGTGGTGGTTACATTGTTAATGCACTAAACTGAGTGGTGGCCCCGCGACAACGAACTTCGGGCAGTCTTCCCCGGGGAAGATTGCCCTCCTTTTTTCTACATTTTAGAAACTGGGTGGTCATTCCGACGTGACGCCCTTGTTACCCAGTAACAAGATTACTAAAGTCGCATGGACTATAGAGGTGTCTCATGGCGAAAAGTAAAAATTGTTTCTGAGCCGATTCGAGCCTGTAGTTGTGTAGTTGAAAAGCTGAGCTCCAGACTATGCAGGCGTATTCCAGTAGAGGCCACACTAGTAATGTATATACAGACTAATTGTTTGTTCGCCTTCGACAAGACTTTGTCGAGCTGCAAGTTAAAGTACATTTTGGTCTGTAGGGTTACACCTAAGTCTATGATATGTTCTACCCTAATGAGTTCATTGTTGTTGAGATGGTATGAGTTGGCTATGACTTTATTTTTTTCGGGGGAAACTTATCACTCGACACTTGTCGACGTCGAGATTTAGTTTATTCAGGTGGCACCACTGTTCGAGAGATACAAGTTTTGATTGGAGAAAATCAATGCCAGACTGTGATAGTAGCGTAGAAGAGGGGTGGGGTATAAAATAAAATCCTATATAGATCCGAAATGAAAATATTAAAGTGAAGAATCTGAGCTCTGTCACAAAGGTAAGATTTAAGCCACCTGAATAGGCAGCCAGCTATAAGAAAATCAAGTAATGTGTCAACATTTTATGATCGACTCTGTCGAAGGCCTAGCTAAAATCAGTTTAAATCGCGTCAGCCTGGTTTCCCTTTTCAATCTCACAGAGAACGTCCGAAACCAGGATCATGACATTCGTGGTAGTTGACCTGCCTTTTCAAAACCCACGTTGTTGTTCATTGAGAAGAGGGTTAAACATTCAAGCTCCCTCTGAATTCAAACAAATGCCAAACACAGGTTTTTTCTCATAAAACTCAGCCTACTTTATTTCATTACTCGTGGGATACCCATGTGCTCTTGTCTTGCCTACGTCAAAGCCCCTGGGCTTATATTTGACAACAAGCACAGATTTGATGTCCAATTTCAAATTTGGTCAATCGAGCCTCTAAACTGTCAGGCGTTATCTTAAGATCGCCGCAAACATTCGAATCCATGCCACCAACCTTACTTTTATATTCTCCCCTTGTCCGGTCGACTCTGGAATATGTCTCTGTTGTTTGGTCTCCTCAATATGAGTGTGATAAAAAATCCATTGAGTCCGTACAAACGAAATTAACTCGTTCGCTACTTTACAAAAACGCTTTCCCCGTTTTGACTATAATGATCGTCTTTCTTTTCTTAAGCTTGACTTGTCTTCCCGTAGTATCTATCACGATCAATGCTTTCTCTTCCAAATCTGTCGCAACCTTTCACATGATCCTATTTGGGAAGATATCAAATTCCACAATCAAGCGCGTGAAACTCGGTGCCCAGAAACTGTTGAAGTATCGTTTTCGAGATCGTCAGTTTACTTTGTTTGCCTTTACCAAGATTAACGAGAACATTTAACTCCTTCCAGCTGGGTCCTTTACCTCAATCTTTTGAAACATTCAAAATTTTGTTAAAAGCAAGAATAAACTAACAGCAT
>OX376373.1:99508248-99513248 GCA_947369275.1 Nemotelus nigrinus | reverse complement strand
CGTTTTAATGACAAGAAAGATTTTTTCGTAAAAAAAAGAAACAAGTTCAGCTCAATCTAAAGCCTAGTAATGTATTCGACGAACGAAATACAGCGAGAACGTATGTGCGGAATCGAGCGAAATAAAGTTCCGCACCCCAACACTGGGACCATTATAAATTGCCACTGATGACATTTCACAAGTGCATTACATTTGAATTCGGTGCACATAAATTTAACTAACCGGCATAAAAATGATGTTATCGGCAAAACAAAAACTACTGTTGCAAGGATGCGCTGTTCATCCATCCATTTTCACTCATTTTTCAATAAAATATCCGCAAACTCGAATGAATATATGAGCTGTCACATTTTTCGCGTCAATTTAAGGTACCTGGGTCATTAAATGGCCTCGAAATTTAGCTTATACATAGTGCAGCGCCATCTCAGAGCGAGTCACTGCGTTGTCTTCGAAGACAGTTATACGTCTTCGAACACATTACTGACGAGCAAGATCAAACGAAACGAAATTCCGCGCCAGGCTAATTTTGTATGGATTTGACACTTCGTTTCGTTTCGCGTCGAATACATTTCAGGGCTTAACGCTGAAATTTTACCTTGACCATTTTATGGTATCCAGATAATGTTTAATGCTTACGTAGTCAGCATTATGAAAATCAAATACAATTTCAATATTGTATGATTGGTTAAAAACAATCTTGATAGTGGAAAGATCAACGGTAATAGCGGATTGATGAAAGTATTAGAGAAAAGATTCTCGGCGTCAATAGTTGCACTAACCACCACCTCGTCATAAAAATAATAAATCTAATCACTTACCATGCTGGTTAGATGTCGATATAACCTGCTGTAAATCATTGCCATAGAACGAACTGATAAGGTTGAAATCAATGGCGTCAAGAAGGTTGATCGGAGGAGGTTGTTATCATTTTCATCGCTAGTAAATCTGATGTTCGGACGGTTGAAGTCCCCGAATATGATAATTTGATCTTCTTCATTCATAGAAGCAATAATGGAGGATATGGTGCCATTTATAGTATTGAAAGCAATTTCGTTAGAGTGGAGTGGTACATAAAAAATTCCAATGTACATATAATGTCTGTTAAATAGAACTCTGACGAATTTATGTTCAAATAATATGCACTGATTGGTTAAAATAGGTTCGCTAGAAAAGGAGTTATGTGTGGCGATAAGAACACCACCTCCCTTTGTGGAACTAGTCTGAACATAATCGCGATCTACTCTATATATGGTCCAATTAGAGTCAAGAATATCCTCATTATAATGTGAGTCGTTCAACCAAGTTTCAGTTACGCCCAGGGCATTGAAATGGCAAGTTTTAGCGTCAAAAAAAGTTTGTTGAGTTTACCTCTCATACCAACGCAGTCGTGGTAGAGAAATCTTGGTGATGTGGTAAAGAATTCTTGGTTGACTTTCTCGTTAGGAATAAAATTTCTTTTGATTTTCGCGTGACTTCTTTAAAAGTGAAATATATTTGGAGCTCACATATGAACGATAGGTTTTAAAATCACTTACGACTTGCTCTAGTCATTCCCAGATCTACATGGTAGCGAGTGATGAATGTGCGCAGAGAGTCAACTTCAGTGGGAAGATCTTCTTGATGGATCATTTAATTTGAAGTGCGTCTTCGTTAACAGGTAGAATTTTTCGCATTATGCATGTATGCAAGATAAAGGCGGACCATATCACAGATCTTATGGTCTCTTAATCGTGATAACAAGTATCTATTATATGTATCATTAATAGAATTTATTGTTAGTTTCACAATTGGTAGTACAAGTGAATCGATAAATGTTATAGGGGAATGTTGAGAGGATGAGTTTGATATATGAATCGAGCCAGATTTAGGTGGTATTTGGTCCTCGCCGCGTAAAAAGTTAGGGATATTTTTACTTACATAGTAGCTTTGGTAGTTTTAGTGCATCATTGCTATTGGTTTCTTTGTTCGAAGAAAGAGTAGATGTAAGTTTACGAAACCTAAGAATTTTATTGGAGGTAGCAGTTGTGGGTGATATAGGTGTGAGTGTATTTGTGGACTTTGGTATGGTGTTATTTGTAGAAGATGATAATGTTTCTCAATAGAGAGGAGGTGAGTTTCGGGAAACTGTATTAAGGGAATCGCCTCAATACCTGTTAAGTTTCTGTTGAAAATACATCGATTGGTTGGTTACACCGTGTCTGGGTTTGGCAGTGATGCGTTTATTGGATTTATTGTTCCTGCACTGACTGAATGTCATTCCGCGCCAAGTATAGATATCTCAGGTATTTTTACTGAAAGAGCAGCTTCTAAGGAATTAGTTTCGTTTTATTTTTATGTATTTTGTCTTTATGTGGAGCATAACAGAAAATTCACCATCAATGTTTAATTTTCGAGTAAGCTGTATACATTTTTTGCAATAACGAAAAATATCGTTTTCATCATTGAAATAGCCCAAAATGTAGCCAATCGCCAGGGCGTAAATATCAACGCCAAATGACTGATTCAAGTAGCCAATATGGCGATAAATCGCCAAATCTGGCAACGCTACTCACCAGTCCATAGAATCAATGCCTTCTAGATGTACGGGCCGTAATGCAGAATGATGACATCAGAGCATCGGGACAAATGTCGCGAAAAACACACGTAGTCTTATGGGACGTCCGCGGGAAAATGTTAATTGTACGGGTTGTGTTAATGTGAGTCAAATGAAAACTAAAGTGGTTTATGCAGAACAGTGTTAGTGAACAGCTAAAACACAAATTAATGCGGTGCGTGCGGTATAATGTGGAAAATTCGCTACGAAATGTTTATCGGGTGGTGTTAGGTTATGTGATGGTTCGTGTCGATTTACTGTCGCGATACAATTAATTGGTACAAAGTGTACGTTATGACTAAATATTATTATTATAACGCGTCCACGCACAAAAAACTAACGTTTTATTCATATTTTAACCAAAAAACCGCAAGTGAAATCTCCGTGTACATCGGCACTGCCTCGTGGAAATGTCAAATTTCCTAAACTCATTACGTCACGGCGAGAACGATTACGTAGCCTGACGGCCCGTACTTCTAGAAGGCATTGATAGAATCTTCTGGTCATTTCGGTAGAACTGTCACCATTAGCCTTTGTCTGTGCAAGTTGTTTAGCGAGCAGGCCATCTTTGTCTTTTATTAAGTTATCAATGTGTTGTATGATGTTTACGAACATATATCTCAAACGACTTTCAATATCTTGACAATCAGAGCATATAAAGGTATGATGAATACCAGTCTCTAGGGGCTCTACGTTGACAATAGCCTTTGCAAAAGACGAACTTAGATTTACTGTCATAGGCTGTACAATTCACAAAGCAGCATTTGTAACTCATTACTGTTTAGTTATTTAAGTGAAAACAATGACGAAAATTGTCACGAAACAAATTATTATGATTGAGATATGAACGTCTTTAGCTTGACTGACTTTAATTTTAAACAGTACAGCAGATTTTAGTAAGTCACTTTGTGATTTTAGACAAGAAATTGGTTACACTGCACAATTTATGAAGCAGCACTTGTGATACACGACTAATTATTATTAAAGTTTTGAATAGGTCACTTTGAGATTGTATGCAAACATTGGTTACACTGCACAATTTATCAAGCAGCACTTGTGACACACGATTAATTATTATTATTTTGGTAAAGTACAGTCGTGGAAACACTTGCGTAATAAAAATGAGTCAGTGTTTATATTGGCTTAATGTGAAGCGAAAACAGAAACGCGTCCGCAATTTTCGACGATTAAAGAATGAATGATATATTATATTATTATGTTATTCATTTTCTTTGGAAATTGGCTAACAATTATTTAAAAATTATTTTCCTCGGCCAGAGGAGAATCTTAAATTATCGATATTTCGAAGGTAATCTGCCTTCGTATTTTGTATTGATTGGTATCGTTCTAATGCAACCTAAACCTCTTATTTATACTGTTTAGTTTAAAATATGGTTCATCATATTTGATCTTGTTTACTTATATTTATCTTACATATATTTTTTTCAAATATATCATTTTCATTAGTGGTTAGATGATTTTAAAATTGTAAAGCGCATTTCTAATTAAATAAACATATTATTTGCTCGAATTAATTCATAATCAGTGAATTACGCACACATCAACTGAAAAAATTAACAGCAAAACACGAGTGGGTGAAAAATTTCTCTTCAAATCAGCCTTCTAAAAACTATTGTTCAGTTAACGTAGTTTCACACTTTGTAGATAAAATGCAAGTGACGTCGCATTAAAAACTAATTAAATAACCTGTCACTACAACCTAACAAGACCTAGAAATACACTTGGCTTAGTATAATCTGGGCATAAAGTCACCACATTATTGTAAAGCAGATATAAACTAGTCTCAGTGATAAGAAATCCAACTAGCAACTGACACTTGCTCGTCTTTGCCTTTCATAAATTTTTAGGAGATTATCCATAGTGGATAGCTGACGCTAACTACTTGATGACACGATTAAATAAATAAGTAAATACTTCAAGAGATAATTCTGACAAACACGTTTTCAAATTCTCATTTCAATAATTCCAAAGTTCAATATTCCAAACAAAAACAGATGACGTATGCGGCACTTGATTTTCGTCTTCTTCTTCGCCGCTTCGCGTATGTCGTTGAACTTTCACTTTTGTCAACAAATCACAAAACTATATTTTACTTAATCCAAAACAAACAAAAATATTTTTATTCTTACCTCCAAGTTTCCCCAAAACGCGCATCACTGCACCTGAACATCCTTCGCAGGTCATTTCCACACTGAATTCATGAGTGACCTGATAGAAAAAAAATGCCACAAACCAATAAAGATCAAGATATCTTGAATGAAGCTAGTAGATAAGTTGATCAAACATTATAATTTGTACAAAATAGTTCTTACCGACATGATCATTCGAATAGAAAAAATTGCAAAATATTTCAGCGATGCAAACAGACAGTCCGGTCCAATCAGCA
>OX376373.1:99337078-99508048 GCA_947369275.1 Nemotelus nigrinus | reverse complement strand
CTCGTGTCTTTAAGACTCGGGGAAGCAGATTTATTTTTGCATAGTTTTCCAGAATAAACAAGTAGGAATTGCAGCGCAGCAAATAAATCAAAAGTTGCATTCAATTTCCAATTCTTTGACTCAGTAACTTTTCTACTCATTATGATCACCATCAATCTCAGTAATATTTAAATGATGCAAGATTACAAATTACAATGCAAGATATAGCAAATTAGAATTTTTTTTTTAAATAAAAAGTGAAAATTAGTGGTCCTGGTCACCACGAATCTATAAAGTACTTTTATCTATTCAAATAGTCTAAGGGAAAAGTATACCGCAGTAGATGTTATTTGGTGAAATTCAATTTTCAAGAAAAAATGAATAAAACCTTCAGCAAACAACGTGAAAATAATTCCTCTCCCTTACAAGGTGGGGTTAGATTTACCTCAAAGTATTATATCTATTCTGTGTATACATATATTAAACAGAACGTGCTCAAATGTTTCTTTTATTCTTTGCATCAACAAGCAATAATAAAACACAAAGCATTTAAATAAAAAAATAATTTCATACCTCTTCCATAAAATCAGCTTCATGTCTTTAAGATTTGGACTTGAAATAACCTCACGTTTTATGCCGAACGTTAATACTCTTGTACTATTTAAGTGAAAACCCACTATCTTTCTTTAATCATTCCAATACTAACTAACGCACTTTCAGCACAAACAAACAAACAGACAAATCAGAAGAAACATTAACCATTAAACTCTTGAACTCAGTAATAAATCCATTACAGAAACGAAACATACAAATAACACCTTATGTTAAACTACGAATTCATTACAGTATTCATACATACAAATAACATCCTAAGCTCAGTCACCCAAAGTATACCAGCTCCAAGTTCTGTAACAAAATAGAAACCAAACAGAGTACGCTACAAATCGTGCTGCGTCCATTCACAAATATTTCTGGGCTATTTAGCGGCTGAATAAGCGAGGGGTTTTTGATTTTCTCTACTCAGGAAGTAGCCCAGTGAAATCCGACATAAAAAAGGCGAAACTTCGGAAAAATTAGGGGAAAGCTGAATTTTGGTGTGAGCCTTGGTACTGGCGTGTTGAACAAAATGTCAAAAGTCCCCATCGATCCGAGTGCTGCGTCACTTTTTATACGGGGTCAAAGGTCACCAAAAGTGATCTTTCCTAAATATCTCAGCAACGGTCACGTCTTCAGAAAAACAATGTATGACGAATTTGTAGCTTAACAAATTTTCAACAAAAAAGATTATATAGCTTTTTCCTGTAACCATAACCGTTTTTGAGATATATTGATCTAAACATTTGTAACTAACAGCATCCTCTTTCTCACGGCATGTTAATATTATCCGATTTTGATTACGACTTGGCATGTTTGTGAGTTTGTTTTTCTAAGTTTAAGAGGCGCATGAAAAAAACATGTATACAAACTTATCTACCAGACTCCAGGGTAGGTGGAAAAGTGTACTCCGAAAAGTTACCACCACCCCCCGCCCCCCTTTGCCATAAAACTTGTAGGGACATCTGTTCGCTACTCTCTTCTCCGAAAAAAAAACTGTATTGCGGCATCATTTATGGGTTATTCCACGAAAGAGCAGGACAAAACAAACAAATTGCAGGTGAAATTAGGTTTTGTAACATATCATGGGCCTAGGAGCATGAAAAAGCAAGATAATATCACGGCATAATTCTGTAAACGCTCATTCCTGACATTATAGGAGCTAAATCCGATGCAGATTATCCCCGAATAATCAGTTTTTTTTACCAATCCTGTAATGGCTGCATAACGCCAAAGGGATATGACAAGTCTCGACACCAATTTGCACCTGAAATTACGTGACCTTGCCCTGATCGTTCATGGGATAAGACGGAATGGAAAAAAAACTAAAAAACCGGGTATTTCGGGGTGGTTCGTTTGCGGGGGTGGGTAGGGTGTGGGAAGGGTGTGGATGTAGGGCTGGTCGTGCGATGTCAAGAATAGGCAATTAATAGGATAAAAAGTGATCCTACCTTGTTTAACAGTGGGCAAAGAGTAGGCAACGAGCTCAATTCTGAAAATTTGGGATGGATGCTCAGGGATACCGTTTTATGGCAAAGGGGGAGGGGGGAACTTTTCGGAACACACTTTTCCACCTACTCTGGAGTCTGGTAGATAAGTTTAGTTATATGTTTTTTCTATGCGCCTCTTAAATATAGAAAAACAAACTCACAAACATGCCAAGTCGTAATCAAAATCGGATCACTTTTGATGACCTTTGACCCCGTATAAAAAGTGACGCAGCACTCGGATCGATGGGGACTTTTGACATTTTGTTCAACACACCAGTACCAAGGTTCACACCAAAATTCAGCTTTCCCCTAATTTTTCCGAAGCATCATGTTAGATTTCCCCGGACTAAAGACGCGGTTAGCTGAGCAGCGTCCGCGCTGCTATTCGGGAACATTCATTGCAAAGTGTTTCCGACCACCGATTGCGTGATGCTTGCAATGGAGTGTATGCACACATCGTGGTACGTGCATTGAGGCAAGATCACTTTAGTGTTCTGTGTAGCATATTTCAATACGCTGCAATGAACTGAGCGTTCTGGCTTACAGTGGTACGAGATGCTTGAGGTTTTCACTCAAACGCAAGATATCCGATCGCGTTGCTGTAAAACTACTTGTAAGGCACTTTGGCTGTGAGAACTATCTCGTGTGTGAGATGAATAGTGTTTTGAGTTTCGTAAATTTTTTAATTGATGTTGGATGCTAATTCATATAAAATCAATTGATTTGCTTTGAATTTCAATATGTATTGTTAAGCTATTTTTCTTGTATAGGCAATATTTAGCAAGGGAAGCACTGCTTCCTTTGCGTACAACGACGAGCCGCCCCTGATATATATATATATATATATATATATATATATATATATATATATATATATATATATATATATATATATATATATATGCAAAATGATTAAGGGAGATAATCTCTGGAGTGGCCGATCCGATTGAGCTGAAACTTTCGAAGAACGTAGATGTATATAATAGGTAGGTCCATGACTCGAATCCAGATATTCTAAACCTTTTGGCGGCGGCGAGCGTTTTAGTGAATTTTGAAGTACTCCTATATTTCCAAGCAGTGTAAATTTTTGTTCAAAAAAGTATTGGAAATGAAAACTTGTTATGTTCTAAGCTTGTTTATGACAAACACTTGAAAATTTTGAGCCGTGTGTGGGTGCAGTGTGCCTAAAAATAGGCAAGGATTTTTTTTTAAATTTTGTTTTGTCATTACTTCTGACAAAAACATTGGATCATCGTGAAATTTGCAGAACGTATTAATGTTGACTAAAATTTACCATATATGGATTTTTAAGTTAGTGCGGGTAACCCTGTAGCTGCGGCAGGCTCCTGAAAAAAAATCTTTCAAATCATTGACCCTCCTGAAAAATTTTTGATTTTTGACAAAAATTTTTACGTTTGTGCATCATGTCAAATTGAAATTTTTAAAATTTCGATTTGCACAAGAACGGCAATCCATCACCAAATTACCTCTATTTTCAGCACTCGAAAGTTCTGTTCATGAGAACTGGCGACCGGATTATCCGATCATAATGAAATTTACAGGACATGTTGGTATTAGCTAGGACCAGGTTTGATAGAAGTAATTTTGAAATGCGGGTAACCCTGTGGCAGTGGTACCATATTGAAAAATCACTGAGAAAAAAAACCGGTTTTTGGCCTATAACTTCCGATTCAGCCATCAGTTTAACACGTTCCCTGTCCGCTGAACCACATGTGGCTCAGGAAACGAGCTTTTGGAATGCACAGCTACGTTTATGAGCCATATGTGGCTCAGCGGACACCTACAACTTATATTGAGAATAACCAAAACATTTACCTGAATCACATATGGTTCATGAGCGTTCAGCGACTGAAAAGTCTGTGTACGCTCTTGAACCATATGTGTTTCAGGTAAGAACTACCTACTTCTATTTTGTCTATCAATATTTTTCTATGCTTGGGGTGTTTATAGAATCATATAAGAACAAATTTCAGCAAAAAATAATTTGAACTTGCGGAGCAATTTCGTTGTTTTGTTCAGGACAGGGAACGTGTTAAACAAAATTCACATAGTATTTGAATCATATTTTAGGTAACATTCGGTGAAAATTTGGCTGACAAATTAGAATAGTGCTGCCAGCTCTGGTGATTTTTGTCTCCTAAATCTTGCAAATTTGCTCAGCAAAATAAAGCTTTTTCCCCTATAACTTCCGGTGCAGTCATGATATCAAAACGAAGTTTATGCAGTAAACAGACTTTGATGTGAACCAAATGTCATAGGAATTTCGTTACAAAATCATGAAAGGGCTGCCAGCTATGACCATTTTTGTATTTTTTTTGGAATTTCTTTACTGCGCGATTATGTGATTAGATTTGCAAATGGGAACGATCCTGCAACTTAAATTAGCAACAAATATTAACACTTTAAAATTTTGAAAAGTTTTTAGGATGGTAACCCTAAAACTTTTTTCACCCGTATAATTTGCAGCGCAATGATTCAATCGAAAAGAAATTTACTGGTTGGGTTTAACTTAACGTGAAGCAGATTTGGTATATATTTTGCTTTGCTGCTGACACAGGGTAACCAGCTTTAGCGATTTTGGTAACTATTGCACCAACAGATGCTTGAAATTATATACTCATATGCAAAGCACTCGCAATAAAAATAAGAAACCAATTTTTAAATTTTCCGAGTTTTGAAAAATTTTCGGATGCCAGCCTCAAACAACGTTTAATCGTTGAAACATTCCATGAAATCCTGCGATGAGAACAAAATTCAAAGGATACGTTGATTTAAGTATGAGCTTGTTATGGTGAACTTATTGCTGTTTTGTTGGGAAAATGTTGCCAGCACTGAATATTTTCATCATTTGTGTTATAGTTGAGTTTTGTTGCTTTGAATAAGGAATGGTTGACATGATTCTACAAAAAAGTGTATTACGTCTTTCCACATATTTTTGTCACTCAAAGACAATTTCTTCAAAAATTAGTTTTCTAGCGGTTCAGGTGCGCTAGAGTTTTTTTTTACGTTTATCTACACTTAAATCTTTTTTCAGATAAGGCGACAGTAAAAATATTCGAATAAATTAAATTAATCCGTTAAGGGGTTAGTCCACTGTTAAACTGCTCCAAATGAACTTTTTTTTTAAACAGCTATCAAAAAAAAACTATTCAAGATATCGATTTGAAATTTTACATGCATCTTTATTGAAGTTGAAAGTTAACATTTTCATTGGAAAAAATTATTAGAAAACAAAATGGCGGCCGCCCCAATGGATCGCCGCAGCACCGCCGGAAAAAAAGCAAATTGCGCCTCGTAAATTCCTGGACAAAATAAGCATCTGTGAACAAATTATCAAAAATATTTCATTAGTTTTGAGTATAAAGGACTGCACGGGCCTAAATTTAGAGCCCTAAAGCGATTAAAAAAAATGTGGTATACTTTTGAATAAAAAAAATTAATAAAAAAAATTTTTTTAACCAAAAAAATGTTTCCCAGATCGTCAAAAATTTGTTCTAAATTTAAGCCCGTGCAGTTCTTTATACTCAAAACTGATGAAATCTCTTTGGTAATTTGTTCACAGACACTTATTTTGTCCAGGAATTTACGAGGCGCAATTTGCTTTTTTTTTCGGCGGTGCTGCGGCGATCCATTGGGGCGGCCGCCATTTTGTTTTCTAATTATTTTTTCCAATAAAAATGTTAACTATTAGCTTCAATAAAGATGTATGTAAAATTTCAAATCGATATCGTGAATAGTTTTTTGTTGGTAGCTGTTTAAAAAAAAAGTTCATTTGGAGCAGTTTAACAGTGGACTAACCCCTTAAATGAAAACGCTGTTAAGGGCGGTTCAAAAATATATTTTATTTACAAATATGATATTTTATTGATCTTTTTATACTTCACTGTCCAAACACTGAAACTTTTTGAACATCTTTCGAGCACTTTTCGTACGTATATTAATTTAAATTGGTTTTTTTTCTGTTTTTTAACAGCATGTGTGTCAGAACCCAAACAAATTTGATTTATTAATCCAAGTATCATATCCTCTATGACTTTAAAGCATCTGCTTAAATACATAATATTTTTTCATATTTGCTACATTCTTCAAGAAACGGGGGCTGCCATCCAAATACACACCTAATGAATATTTGATCCAAGCAATCTTCAAAAAGAAAATTTCAGTGTCAACAATAATGACATAAATAGAATTTATTCTCAAGTTTAAATCTCCTGAATTTTCATGAGCCATATGTTTCCTTCAAACTTTATGCTTGTCCTTTTTAGTCCTTCCACCCTAAAGACCTCTATTATCACAAAACAATAATCATAAAAAACGCATTTCACCGACGAAAAACCAGTTAAAAGAAAGTAAAATAAAATTTTAATATGCATTGTATTCCTTTCTGTCTGTTTCCCATGCGTTCGTCTCCTTCGGTCATCTTGTACTCATGGTACACAAGCGAAAATGAAAATAACGCTAAAAAAGAGAATTCGTAATGCGAGTAAATACAGCTAAATTGAAAAGTATACACACATCCTACCGTTGTAGGAAGGTTGAGTGCTATCTGGTGGCAGCAAGTGTCTTGTCCGGCAAAAATAATTAAATTGAACAGAAATGCCAGGAACACACCTCGTAGCGGGGAACAGAGTTTATAGTTGACTTTTCAATACAGGTTGGTCATGTCGTTTATAGGGAGAGACAAAGCTATGAATTTCGTCGGTTCAATTAATGCTTTAGAGTACAATAGAAGAGGACAAAACCTGCAGAAGCAACCATTTTTGACTGCGCTGTAATTTTAGTGCTACAGTAAAATGGTAGCACTGAGTATGGGAGAAGTGGGTGGAATACAGATTTATTTTAAATGAAAAGCTTGTGAGAAATGGACTAATACAGTTTTTCGCAAATTTGTTTTGAAAATTTGGCTAATAAATGAATTGGTCATAATACAATAATTGAACGTCATGGTACTATCAGAGTTCGTACAATATAATTTGAGGTTATGCAAATTTATTGAAAGTTCTGATATAAATTTATAGCATTGAACGGTCGTTGTTAATTGAGCTGTACGATGTAAGAAAAACAAAAATAAGAATATTCTGAATTGAAATATTTTATTCCAATTCAAAGATTGAGCTCTCTAAATTAATGTCACTCAATCTTTTTAAAGCAAACAATACCATTCCTAGCTCAAAAAGTACCCTTCTCAATACGTCAGAGAGTATTTAAAAACGCACGACTGCGAAGATTTCTCGATTCTCGTATTTCTGTAAACACTAGATTATTGTCATTGCATTAAATAGTATTTTCATACATATTTTGCAAACAATCTCAAATATATTTTTATGGTTGTCATGCTCTAGAAGTGTATGAAAACATTCTCTCGATCATATTGCTGGTCATGTGAAAATTCCGCGAAATTCACCAAAATTTATCCATGGCAGACAATCGAAGATTCTGTCGGTATTTACACTGACTAGTTCGACATCGGAATCGTGTACGAAATATGCGAAGATGATGATAGTTATTGGGTTAGCGATTTGAAAAAGGAGTTGAATGTAGTGATTCCTGTTTAGTAATTTGAAGGATCCTATAATGCAATTGATGATAACAGATCACGTTAGTAAAGCTTATAGCGGCAACTCTTCATTTCTGTGCCATACGTCGTGTGTTTGAGTCAACAAAAGTTATGTATGTAAATTTTACATTTGCACTAATTTGTTTGAATGAATTTTTCTCTGCTTACTCAGCTGATTGTAATTCTATACTTACTAAAAAAATGTTACTTTAGCACTGTGAGAAGCTAAAAAATGATTGTTCGCTCACCGACATAATCTTAAATGTATATGCTTAGGGTGGCGCCCAGTGTGGGTATCATTCCATACATTTATTAAGTACGTGTGTCGTGTATCGTAACGATCTGTGTTATTATTTGGGCGAAAAACTTTATAGACACCATGCATTTTTAGTATAATCAAGAAATATTTACTTCACAAAATCCACAGATCACACGTTGAATTAATATTCTCCACCGCCCTCCAGAAGGAAAAGCAAGGGAGGATAACGCGCGGGTAGCTTATATATATATATATATATATATATATATATATATATATATATATATATATATATATATATATATATATATATATATATATATATATATATATATATATATATATATATATATATATAGCATCAAAAAATTTCAGTGAGATAATTTCGGGAACGCGCCATCAGATTGAGCTGAAACTTTCAGGGTACATTGGTGTATATGCAGAATAGGTCCAGGTCTCACTAAATGTCAGTTATTGTTAACCTTTTGGCGCAGGCGGCCGTTTTCGTGATATTTTGAATATACTTATTATTTTGCACACAAATAATTTTCGCAAAAATAAAGTTGACGAAATAAATTTCGAACGTGTTTTACATGTGAATCGGATAATGTTTTGGAATTTTTTAACCCCATGTGTGCGCTGGGTGCCTAAAAAGAGAAGGGGAAAATTTGAAAATTTTTAAACTGCGATAACTTTTGAGAGAGCTATTCAATCATTACGAAATTTTAAGGACATATTGGTATTATTTAGTTGTAGATTTGTGTAGCTTTTAATGAGCGTGTTAGCAACCCTGTAGCTAGTGCAGGCGCTGAAAGTGAAAACCTCCAAATCATCGTCTCTCTTGAAAAAATGCCGCTTCTTCAAAAAGAAGCCACTCATATGTAAATCTTGTGCTTTGTTTACATAGACAAAAAAAAATTTGATATGGTATAACGGGCACGCCTGGTAACCCTTGCCAAATTTACCTATATTTTTAGCATCAAAAACTTCTGTTCACGGAAACTCATGATCTGATGAGCAGAATCAAACGAAATATGCAGAATGTATTGGCCTTAAATAGGAGCAGGTCTGATAGAAGTGATTTTGAAATGTGGGTGATTCTGGGCCAGTGGTGCCATCTTGAAAAATCACTAAAAAAGATAACTGCTTTTAGCCCTATAAATTCTGATTGAATCGTTCGATTTTAACAAAATTCACACAGTAGCTGAAACTTACTTTAAGCCACGTTCGGTAGAAATTTGGTCGAAAAATTCGGTTGGAGCTGCCAGCTATGATAATTTTGGTGTCTTAAATTTGAAAAAAAAAATTGGAAGTGAAAACTTTCAAACCTTCGAATATTCAAAAAAATGTCCGTTTCTTACAATAAAACCAATCTGTATACAAATCTTATGTTTTATCTACACGCTCAAAGTAAAACATTGAAAATTTAATGCCGGACAAGAACGGTAACCCTCTCCCAGTTTACTTATTTTTTTAGCATCAAAAACTTCTGTTCACGGGAACTCACGAATCAATAATCAGATATAGCTGAAATTTACAGAATGCATTGGACTTAAGTAGGACCAGATTTGATAGAAGCGATTTTGAATTGTGGGCAAGTCTGTGCCAGTGGTGCCATCTTGAAAAATTACAAAAAAAAAAAACTGCTTTTTGCCCTATGAAATGTGAATAAGTTACCAGATTTTCATGAAGTTGACACAGTAGCTGAATCTTACTCTAATCTCTGTTTGGTGGAAATTTGGTGGAAAAATTTGATTGGTGCTGCCAGTTGTGGTAATTTTTGTGTCTTTGGTTTTGAAAATTCGCTCAGGAAAATAAAACTGTTTGCCCTATAACTTCCAGTGCAGTCATGAAATCAATACGAATTTCATACAATTAAAGAAACCTATCATAAACAGCATTCAAGCCAAATTTGGTTGAAAAGCCACGATAGGGTTGCCAGCTATTATTGGTTTTGTGTTTAATTGCAATATCTTTATTAGGCGGTTTTATCGTAGAATTTTCAAATGGTTATGATATTGTAGTGACGATAAACAGCAAATATTAAGTTTTCGATTATTTGAAAAAACTCGCTGCAGGTAACTCTAAATTTCTTTATACTCCTATAACTTCGCATGTAATATAACAACGTGAAGCAGATGTTATATATTCTTGGCTTTGATACTGGCAGAAGGTTGCCAGCACGAGTCGTTTGTGCTACTTTTGTATCAATAAATGCTTACAGTTAGTATTCATACCGGAAACATTTACAATGAAAATAAATAACCGATGTTTCAATTCCCAAAGTTCTGCAAATTTTTCGGATCGCAGTCCCAATCACCAGCTTCAGTTACAGTGCTGCAGGCACTGAGCATTTTCTTCATTGATGTTATATGAGATGCTGCTTTCAAAATTATGTGAAATAAGCAACTGACAACGAATATAATTAACCCGTGTATTGCTCTCATAAACGTTGAAATGCATGCCAGTGGTAATATCTGAAACCTTCCACCATATGAGTTATAATGCATTCTTGAGACCAAAGTAAAACGTGGCATTTGAAACAGTTTGGCCGTAATAAGCAGCACATGTGGTGGAATATGCACTCAAAACCTGCACGATTCTTCTACTGTTCTTCGAACATTAGTGTTTCTGGCGGTTCAGGTGCGCTAGAGTTTTTTTTTCTATGATAATGCCAAAGCTCAGGGGATTGCCCTTTGAAGCGAATGCTTAGCGGTGGCGGTAGGGAGACACATATGGGAGAAGCCGATATCAATTATTCCATTATTATTTTAAGTGCCACATTTATTTCTTATTTTCTAAAGCGCTAGTGTTATGCCTAGTCGCTACTAAAGCTTTTAATGTGACACTTAATTAATGAAGCGCTGGTATTATGCCCAGTCGCCGACTGTTAAGACAACACAAGACGAACAAATACAGCCATGGGCATGGCGGGTTTCGAGCCCGCGGTAAGTAGATCGCCGCTTCGGACTAACGCGTTAGGCTGCGGTCACGTCTCGAGCTTGTAGGAGTGTAGGCTCGTTGCGATTGTTGAAGCTAGTAAGCGTTTACGCTTTCTATGGTCAGATCTCACGCTTGTGAATGTGTAGCTAGTTCCATTTGTAACAGGTACTAGGCATTTACCCTTCGCCATTACGCTTCGTAATTTTTTTATGCATTACTTTCAACTATGGCTCCTTCGAGTGGAGCAATCTTTTGTGCGGAAAGTAGTTATTTAAGAGGATCATCATATAGAAGTTTGGCTTTTAGCTACAGGATACCACATAATACAATTTCTGGTATTGTTCCAAATGTGTGCAATGCAATATGGGCTAAATTTGTACGTAGGCATTTGCCTCGTCCATGTGAATCAGACATTATCAGACATGCGGAAGAGTTTTATAAACGCTGGGGATTTCCAAATTGTGCGGACTGCGTTGATGGAAAACATATTCGAATTAAATGTCCACCACACTCTGGAAGCTTATATTTTAATTACATGGGATATTATTCCGTTGTATTGCAGGCGGTTGCAAATGCACATTATAAGTTCATAGCAATAGAAGTTGGAGCCTATGGGAGGCAAAGCGATGCTGGTATATTTTCATCGTCTGCACTTTGTCATATGCTAGAAAATGACGAATTTGGAATTCTTGCTCCCACACCTTTACCTGGCACAGATGTCGATGCGCCTTTTGTTTTATTGGGGGATGAAGCCTATCCACTTCGAAGCTACTTGCTGCTGCCTTTTACCTATAACACCAATATCAGTGGAAGTGAAGCTGTATTCAATGAAAACCACACAAGAACAAGAAAGGTTATGGAATGTGCGTTTAGTACGACCGCTGCAAAGTGGCGCATTCTAACGAAAGAAATAGATACCAGTGTGAATACTACGAAGCTGATTGGAAAGACGGGTTGCCTGCTACATAATATAATTATAGATAAAGAAGGTGTCGATCGATCTATGTTATTGCAACAATAGCAAACAACATCGTCCATTCCATTGCTGAAAGTGCTAAAAAAGCAACCGTAATACATTTAAAAACTATTTTCTTCTTGTCAATGGATCTTGATGTAAATTAAAAACTTCCTATTTGCATTTACAACTTACCTTCATTTTTCCTCACTTCACTAATCATAATTACGCGTGCCACTTATTCTCGCGAGTGAGCTTGTAAATCAAATAAATTTGATCTACCAGCTCACACGCTTGAGCAAGCGTATACGCCTAAACGCTTCAATCGTTGAACGTGACCGTTCTATTGACATCCCGTGTTTTTGATTTACAATCGTAAACGCGCGAACAAGCTTTCACTCTTACAAGCGCGAGACGTGACCGCAGCCTTAGCCTGCTAAGCTACCGACCCGCAGGGGATATCGTACTTCGGGTAGGTAAAATTAACCTTTGGCATCAATTTCGTTTAGTTTTTGTCTGAAATTATAATTGATTTTATTCACAAAAAGCATATTAATCTCCACTCGCCGGTTCGGGGAAAGAAATGTCAAACGACGTTCAAAATGGCGATCTCTCATGGTGTTTTCACATTGGCTTTGCCATATCAACTGTGTAAAGCACACACCCGTACCTCATTCTCACACCAGTAAACAGAAAGTCGAAAATTGGCACATTTCTTTCGTTCGATTTCGAATCCATTCTCTCTCATATCTGTGCATAACATGATATTGAGCGCATGCTTTTTCATAATTAAATATTAGTCGTGTTTTTTTTGCTCCCCCTATCTATAACAGAACAATTCTAGCCAGTGCAGACGCATTGGAAACAACAACAACTCCCTCTATCCATAACATGAGTTGTTGTTGTTTCCAATGCGTCTTCACTGGTAAGCATTGCTCTGTTATGGATATGGAGAGCAAAAAAACGCGCCTTTTGATAAGGCAAGGAGCGTTACGTCTTTAAAAATCTACTATTTGCAAGCCCCTCCGGCGTAAATATGCCACTGATATGCTGATCCTTCACTTATAGAACTGTCAATGATTTGTCAGCAAAGCGGTGTACAGTTCGAAGGCGGAACGAAGTAAAACGGAATGGTAGTGAATTGAGCTAAGAAGTTTGGATTAAATCCTTTTAGGGCAAGTGACCGTAGTTGAACGGAATGGAAGTGAAAATGAGCTAAAAAGTTTGGATTAAACCCTTTTAGGGCAAGTGATAGAAGCGCTCCACGGGAAAAAATGGAAAAAATGTTCTCCTGGATCAAAAAGAGTTAGCAAGTAGACGTCTCAATATCAGCAGTTTAGAGTTAAGCAATTTTTGCCTCTTTTAGAGGTAATCTGCGAAGAAAGAATAATATTTGAGTTGATGTGATACGGAAGAATACGAGGCTGGGTGATGCATCATTGAACGAGGAATAAAATCGGAATAAAAAATTTATAAACTACGATTAGTTAAGGGAAATTCAGCATGAAGGCTCGGAAAAATTAGGAGAAAGCTGGATTTCGGTGTGAACCTTCATACTAGCGCGTTGAACAAAATGTCAAAAGTTCCCATCGATTCGAGTGCTGCCTTACATTTTTCACGGAGTCAAAGGTCAACAAAAGGTATTTTCTTTAAGTATCTTAGTATTGGCCGCCTCTACAAAAAAAACAATGTAAAACAAATTTAAAGCTTAAACAATTTTTTACAAAAAAATTATCCCCTTTCTCTTGTAACATCTACCGTTTTTGCGATATACTGATCTAAACAGTTGTAACAAACAGAATGCACTTTTTTAACGACAAGTTTATATTATCCGACTTTGATTACGACTTGGAATATTTGTGAGTTTGTTTTTTTATGTTTCAGAGGCTGCTAAAAATAAAAATATAAACAGGCATATCTGCCACATTCTAGGATAAATGAAAAAAGATTGTAATCCTTCTTCAGAAATGCCAAAGATACTGTCAATATTAAGTGAAGCCGCCGGCGATGATAAAGTATAGTGTCACAATTCTTATGAAGTTGGTCTCATCTCCATTACAAACATGATTGTTCAAAAATTCGATAACATTAAACTATAACGTGCTGATATAGTATTTTCTCTTTTAATAGTAACCTGATCTATGAAAATTTGTAATGAACAAGTACTTGTTGATCCTTATGGTACATTATGGTTATAATATAATCAAAAAGTCTAGCGCATCAGAACCGCTAGAAAACTAGTTTTCGAAGAAATTGTCTTTGAGTGACAAAAAAATGTGGAAAGACGTAATACACCTTTTTGTAGAATCATATCAACCATTCCTTATCCAAAGCAACAAAACTCAACTATAACACAAATGATGAAAATGTTCAGTGCTGGCAACACTTTCCTAACGAAGTAGCAATAAGTTTACCATAACAAGCTCATACTTAAATCAACTTATCCTTTGAATTTTGTTCTCATCGAAGGATTTCATCGAAAGTTTCAGCGGTTGAACGTTGTTTGAGGCTGCCATCCGAAAAATGTTCAAAACTCGGAAAACTTAAAAATTGGTTTCTTATTTTCATTGCAAATGCTTGGCATGTGAGTATATAATTTGAAGCATCTGTTGGTGCAATATTTACGAAAATGGCTAAGGCTGGTTACCCTATGTCAGCAGCAAAGTCAAATATATACCAAATCTGCTTCACGTTAAGTTAAACCCAATCAGTAAATTTCGTTTCGATTGAATCACTATGCTGGAAGTTATACGGGTGAAAAGAATTTTAGGGCTACCGTCCTCAAAACTTTTCAAATTTTTAAAGCGTTCATATTTGTTGTAAATTTTTATTGCAGGATCATTCCCATTTGCAAATCTAATGACATAATCGCTCAGTCAAGAAATTTCACAAAATTACAAAAATGGTCATAGCTGGCAGTCCTTTCATGATTTTTGTACGGAATTCCTACGACGTTTGGTTCACATTAAGGTCCTTGTACTGCATGAACTTCGTTTTGATTTCTACACTGGACCGGAAGTTATAGGGAAAAAACTTTATTTTGCTGAGCAAATTCACAAGATTTAGGAGACAAAAACACCATAGCTGGCAAGTCTATTCTAATTATTCAGCCAAATTTTCATCAATTGTCGTCTACAGTAAGATCCAAGTACTGTGTGAATTTTGTTAAAATCTAACAGCTGAATCGGAAGTTATTTTTCAAGATGGTACCACTGCCACAGGGTTACCCGCATTTCAAAATTCCTTATATCAGACCTGATTCTAACTAATACCAACATGTCCTGGAAATTTCATTATGATCTGATAATCTGGTCGTCAGTTCTCGTGAACAGAACTTTTGAGTGCTGAAAATAGGGGTAATTTGGTGATGGGTTGCAATTCTTGTGCAAATCGGAATTTTTAAAATTTTAATTTGACATGATGACGATGATGATGGCCTGGAGTGGGCCCAGAGGGACCCTAGCACTGCGACCTCCTGGGTCTATTGTGCCTCCTTTGCGTTATGTCCTATAGGATGTCCAGGCTTCTAATTAACCTGGATATGTTCCTTGACGGGACATTTGTGATGTCCCTGATGGAAGGAAGAGCAGAGCCAATTAGCTCGAATCTTCTTCTCGCTAGTGCTGGACAGACTGTGAGCAGATGTTCTACACACTCTGTCGTTTCCCCACAGTATCTGCAGCGGTCGTCCTGCTCCTCACCTATCCTGTGGAGGTACTTTTGGCATGGAAGGTGTCCTGTCAATGCTCCGCATAGGGCTCTTATGCCACTTTGGCAGAGAGCCACTGCTTCTTTTGCTCTTTTATTATCGAAGCCAAGGTATTTTTCTGAGTGTTTTAAACCCTCAATATTAAGCCAGTAATCTTCGATCTTCTTCTTGCTCCATTTTTTATTTCCTTTTCCGCATCTGTTTTTGTAAAACCCCAGTACGAAGAAGGACCTATGAAGGGCATTTTTGCTGGTTTTTTGGCTCGATTTATTAGGTCGAAAATCCGTCGAATTGGCTGCGAATTTGAACTGGTTGTGGTTGATTGCTGCGGTTGTTGAGAGAATGGATAGCTTGATGTTGTTTGCTGCTTAACTGTTTGTAGCGGCGATGGCGTTTGAACCTACAAGGTTGATGGTTTTCGCGTCAAAGCAGGTGTTGGAATATCGGTGGTACAACTATGATTTTGTTCTGGCACAGTGGATGGCATGGTAAATGGCTGCATTTGGCGATAACTTGATTCCGCATTATTCCACGATCCATTGGGTTGCTGCTGTCTGAATATAACACGAAAGCTGGCTTCAGGCGATTGACAGTGACAGTTACATGATGACCTTTGACGTTAACAACAAATGTTTTGTCGTTACGGCTTATGACCTCAAACGGTCCATCGTAGGGTGGTTGAAGAGGCTGCCTAACGCTGTCGCGTCGAATGAAAACTCGTCGTGTAATAGCTAAGTCTTTGAAAACGAAGACGTTTCTTTCTCCGTGGTGTGAGCCATTGGTGGGTCTAATGTTTCGAATTTGTATCCTGAGCTGCTTCACAAATTCTGCTGCATTGTCCGTGTACGTTTCATCGTTGGTGAAAAATTCACCCAACAGGCTTAGTGGCTGGCCATAAAACAGTTCCGCAGATGTTTCTTGAAGGTTCTCCTTCCATGAAGAACGAATACCCAACATGACAGTCGGAAGCGTTTCCGTCCAGCGATTGTTTTGGTGGCACATGATAGTTGCCTTTAGCTGTCTATGAAAGCGTTCCACCATTCCATTTGCTGACGGGTGGTAAGCTGTAGTCTGCAGGTGTTTTGTAACAAGTAACACATTAAGATGCTTAAACAGGTGTGCCTCAAATTGTCTTCCCTGATCGGTTGTTATGCGAAGTGGTGTTCCAAATCGCGATATCCATACACTGTAGAGCGCGTGTGTGACTGTAGCGGCTTCTTGGTCAGGTAAAGGAATAACCTCCGGCCAGCGTGTATAGCGATCGACAATATTGTCAAGCAATATTTGCAACCTTCTGATGGCGGCATGTTAATAATGTCTACATGTATATGTTGAAAGCGAGGTAAAGGAAGGCTGAATTTTCCAATTGGAGATGACACATAGCGTGTTACCTTGGATCGTTGACATTCAATACAATGCTCCACTTTAGACAATCGGACTTGATTAATGGCCACACATATCGCTCTGTTACTAGTTTTATTGTTGCATTGGCGCCCGGATGCGAAAGTCGATGCATCGAATTGAAGACAATTTTGCGGAAATCTTTCGTAATAAAAGGTCTCTCAGACTTGTTTGACACATCACAATATAGCATGGTTTGCGTGCCAGGTAGTCTAAGCTGCTTGAGTTGAAGCGAAGACTTATTCAAACATTGCTCAAGTTCCTCATCGCCTTGTTGAGCAGCAGCCAGGTTTTCAAAATTGAGAGCTAACTCCAGTTCTTCGACGCTCCGCTACAACGTTTTTGTCTCCGGACACGTGTCGGATGTCCGTTGTGAACTGGCTAATAAAGTTCAAATGACGAAACTGTCGAGGTGACGACTGACTGTCTCTTTTTTTGAATGCGTACATGATCGGTTTTTGATCTGTGTAAATGGCAAAGTCCCTGCCTTCTACCATATATTCGAAATGCTTTACTGCCAGGTAAATGGCCAGGAGTTCTCGGTCGTATGTGGCATACTTCATTTCAGTGGGGCTTAACTTTCTCGAAAAGAAATTGAGTGGTTGCCAATCACCATTTATTAGCTGCACAAGCGTGGTGCCAACGGCAGAACCTGAGGCATATGTGAAGATGACTAATTGCGCACTTGCAACTGGATGGGCGAGGAGTGCAGCTTTAGCAAGACTCTCTTTGCTTGCTTCGAAAGCTTGTTTTGCCTCCTGAGTCCAGGGAACTGGAGCCTATCCTTTCACGTTGCCTTGCAAGAGATTGTTAAGCGGTGCTTGGATTTCCGCTGCTTTAGGGATAAACCGCCGGAAAAAATTAAGCATCCCCAGAAACTGACGCAGCTTTTTAATATTGTCTGGTAACGGATAGGTCCTGATGGTCTCGACTTTTTCTGCCATTGGGCGTGTGCCTTCAGATGAAACGATATATCCCAAAAATGTTACCTCACGTTGAGCGAAAACAGATTTCCTATGGTTGAAAACCACACCATACTTTTTGAAGTGCTGAAAAATTGTTTCTAGATGAGAATTATGAGCTTCCATCGACGAGGATGCGACTAAAATGTCGTCGATGTAAGCGAAGCAAAAATCCAAATCCCTGAGAACCTCTTCTATTAACCTTTGGAATGTCTGCGCAGCGTTACGCAATCCAAAGGTCATGTACGGAAATTCAAAAAGTCCGAATGGTGTGGTTATCGCAGTCTTAGCGATATCTTCCTCAGCCACCGGAATTTGGTTAAATGCCCGGACAAGATCTAACGTAGTCAAGATGGTTTTGCCTTGAAGTAAATGGGAAAAATCCTGTATTTGTCTTACAGGATATCGGTCTGGACATGTTCTGGCATTCAGTTGCCTGTAATCCCCACATGGCCTCCACTCGTTGTGTTTTTTTGGGACCATGTGTAAAGGCGAAGCCCATGAGCTTTGCGAGGGACGAGCAATACCCAGTTGCATCATGGTATGAAATTCCTTTTTGGCGATTTGCAGTTTGTCGAGCGCAAGCCTACGAGGCTTCTGTGCAACTGGAGGTCCAGCAGCTGTGACAATATGATGTTTTGTATTGCGTTGGCAGGGGTTATTGACCACTGACCCGTCTGGTCATGTTATTTCTGGAAAGCGAGAAACTACCTTGCACAAAGGAGAAGACCCTATCAAAGTTTTGATGGTGCTTGTGTTGCATTGTACCACTTCGCCAGAAGATGTTACTTGACTTGTTGCATCGACAAGTTTTTTGTTCCGAATGTCGACAAGTAAGTTAAAATGCGCCAAGAAATCGGCACCTATTATCGGTTTTGTGACGTCCGCCACAACAAATCTCCAGGGGAATGCACGACAAAGTCCCAGATCGAGTGTCAGACTGACAATGCCAAACGTTGGAATCGCAGAACCGTTAGCAGCAGATAATTCATAATTTGATTTCTGCCTAGTATGTGGTAAATTTCTGTGTGGAAATACACAGAGATCAGCTCCAGTATCAACGATTTATTTGATACGGGATTTATGATCGAAGATGCAAAGGCGGCTGAATGGCGTGGGGCATAGGTCGTCGGCCGCATTCAACGACCGCCCTGCTCGTTTCCCGAAGAGTTGGCACTAAAGGAGCACGGTTTCTGGCACCTTGTAGCTTGTTCGCCATGGCGGCGGTGGTACCAACAAAAGGTGTTACGAGCGCGAGGCGAAGGGCGCATCCGCACAGGAGCAGATGCAAAAGTTCGCGCACTAGAAGGCTGCAAACGAGCTGCACTGAGTGTTTCAATTTTCTCCGAAATTGAAGCTAGTGTTCGCTCCATACCATCTACTCTGTTTTGAAGTGTATCTGAACATATTGACACACTTGTTTTCCTTGTGGCTTCGTCAATGTGTGCAAGCGGACCGTAGGTTTCACTGATGGCGTCTGCAATTTCCGCCTTCTCAGCCAAAGATTTGTCCTTATGCGCCGCCAGCAATGCTTGTAAGTGCTTGGAAAGGCGGCTAAGCCACAGCGTTTGGAGGACCTCAGCAGGAAAGTCGGGACCTACTAAACTCCGCAGATATCGCAACAACTGTGAAGGAGTCCGGTCTCCGATTGGTTCTTTCTCCAGCAACCGGCGTGTGTTCGCTTCCTGCGAAACACCCATGCGTTTTATGAGTTCGGTTTTCAGAAGCTCATATGATTGTTGACCACTTGGTAAAGTGACGATGTCACGCGCTTCGCGAGCATACCTCTCGTCGAGAGCTCCAAATGCGTGGATGAACTTAGTACTGTCGCGTGTAATCCCGGCATTCTCGAAATTGCATTCAAGCAACACGAACCAAAGAATAGGACTCGATGGCATGAAAGTTGGCACTTTCATCACAACGCGCTCGATTGAACTAGGAGTTGTTTCGGTTGCATCTGACTTCGTTGCGACTGGTTCAGTCATGTTGACGAAGGATGATGCAGGAAACCGAAGATTTTGACTGATTTAGGATCGCTGTGCTGAGCAACTGCGCACATGTATTCACTGATGAACTTTTGGAGCTCGGGCTCACCACTGTAGGATTTGACACTGCTTTAATTAATAAAAACAATTGTTCACAAGACACAATCCTATTTTATTTCTTAATCCATTAATTCAAAGTGCGCTCTCGTTTTGATCTGCTTATCATGGCGGTTTCAATCGTACTCCTCGTCTTCAAATTCTCCTTCTCTCCTGCTCTTCAACGCCTTTCATGGTCGGATATCGAAGCTCGTCTTCTTCTCGGCTAGTCGCCACAATTTCATGACTACACTGGAATCTATGGGGCAAAAAGCTTTAATTTCCTGGGCGAATTTCCAAAATTTAATTAAATTAAGCTTGATTTTTCTGAGTGAATTTTTAAAATTTAAGCCACCAAAATTAGCATAGCTGGCAGCTCCAACCTAATTTTTCAATCAAATATCAAACTTAGCTAAGAGTAAAGGCGGCTTTAGGTATGCGGTGTTGGTCAAATACCGAGCACCAAGTTTGGCAAACTTCGCATGCGTGGTTGGGTTGCTCGCCTAGTGCTTGCCCTAGGCCAAGCACAAACATTCGGGTGCTCGCTATTCCCGTAGTTTGTGGAACTTTCAACCAAATCAAAGTATACGAGCAATGTGTTTGGGTATGTTCGGATCCCCGCTTTAGACATTCGGTATTTGTTGCGGTTGTTGTTAAATACTGAAAAGTGTCAAACTGTGTGGCGCGAGTAAACATTTTCAAATGTGGCATGGTAAGCAACATATTTTTTGCGTAATGTTATTAAATGACATAAATTTATTTCATTATTTACTCAGATATGCAGCATGTATTCCGTTATTTTTTACAAGAAAATGGCGGGAGTGAACAACGACGAGCAGCTCGTACATGTTCCAGTTTTGGCAAACATTCGGCAATGCCCGAATGTCGAATTCAATGTGCTTGTCATTTAGCAATCACCAAGCCAAATGACTTGACTAGGTGTTCGGTATTTGGCGAATAGGAGGTGTTTGACAAACACCGCATATCTAAAGCCGCCTTAAGATTCAGCTAGTGTGTGAATTTCATCAAAATCTGGTGACTGGTTCAGAATTTAAAGGGTCAAAAACAGTTTTTTTTCTTAGTGATTTTTCAAGTCGGCACCACTGGCAGAAAATTACCCAAATTTTCAAATTGCTTTCACTCGCTCCCTTTTAGGGCAAATACTTTCTGTAAATTTCACTTGTATTTGGTTATCAAGCCATGAGTTCCAGTGAACATAAGTTTTTAATTCTAAAAATATACATAAATTGGGCTAGGGTTACCGTTCTTGTCCGATATGGAATTTCCAAAGTTTGACTGTGTAGACGAAACATAAGATTTGTATATGAGTTGCCTTTTTTCTTAAAAGCGAAAATCTTTCAGGAGAGTCAATAGTTTGAAAGTTTTCACTTTCAGGGCCTACCGTAGTTACAGGAGTGCCAGCACGTTCATACAAAACTATATAAGTATACAACTTAGTAGCATCAATATGTTTTGTATGTTTTATAATGGTTCAATAGTTATGTCAAAAGTTATTGCAATTTAAAAAGTTTCAAATTTTTCGGTTCTCATTTTACACACAAGGTTAAAGATTTCCAAAACCTTATTAAATCTTTATTAAGAATACGTTTGAAATTCATTTTGCGAACTTGATTTCTTCGAAAACGACTTTTTGATAAAATAATAGGCATATCTAAAATGTCAATAAAATGGCCGCCGGCACAAAAAACTTAAAGATAATTGGCATTTGGTGAGACCTGGACCTATTATGCATATACGTCAATCTGTCCTGAATATTTCAGTTTAATCGGATGGCGCATTCTCGAGAAATAGTCAATGAATTTTTTGATAATATATCTTTATACATATACATGTATATATATATATATATATATATATATATATATATATATATATATATATATATATATATATATATATATTCTTGAAGATTGGGGATGGAAGCTCAGGGATACAATTTTGGAGCTAATTCAAACTCTGCTTACACCTGCTCCAGAAATGCTGCTATATACAATTTTGTGTAATTGGATCAAGGGCCGTAGCTTATACTGCGGCCGAAGAGTAGTAATTATTGAAATAAATAACTCCTTTTTATAATAAGTTAAAAAGGAAATATTTAACAGATTCATAATAATTTAAAATAAGCATTTTGCAAACAAAAAAGAACGTGGATTACTCCTATTGGGGATACCCTTTTAAAAATACGCAGTTTTGACTCTACCTCGAAGGTGAGGCTGAAAGGAGTGCACGTTTCATGAAAAACATTTAAGTTACCAGTTTATGAATAAAAATATCTCAAAAACGGTTATCGTTACAAGAAAAAGTTGAAAAAATTATTTCTGTACGAAATCTACAAATCTACAAATTCGTCATGCAATGCTTTTCTGTAGAGGTGATCAATGCTGAGATATTTATCACAACTCACTTTTGATGACCTTTGGCCACGTGTAAAATGTGACACAGCACTCGGATTGTTAGGGACTTTTGACATTTTGTTCAGCACGCCAGAATCAAGTTTCACACCAAAATCCAGCTTTCCCCTAATTTTTCCGAAGTTTTGCCTTTTTGTCGAATTTCCCTGGGCAATTCGTTATTTCGTGAAATTCGCCGGATTTAATATACTTTCGTTTTAATATTAAAGAATGTTTCCGTAACATATACAGAAGACTTTTTCTCTCTTCTCGCTGCGGGGAAACAGTCATTTGGCAGCTTTTCAGTGTTGAAACGAGTGAATCCAAAGTCAAACAAGCGCCTCATCTATGAAAAATTAAACTCAGAGAAACTTCGCTAGCTATCGACTTTGCAACAGTAAAGATGAAAATCGAGCAATAAAAAGACACAGGCAATAATAAAAAAATAATATTTACAATAAATAAATAATCAAAATAAATAATAAAAAGTCTAGCGCATCAGAACCGCTAGAAAACTAATTTTCGAAGAAACTGTCTTTGAGTGACAAAAAAATGTGGAAAGACGTAATACACTTTTTTGTAGAATCATATCAACTATTCCTTATCCCAAGCAACAAAACTCAACTATAACACAAATGATGAAAATTTTCAGTGCTGGCAACACTTTCCCAACGAAGCAGCAATAAGTTTACCATAACAAGCTCATACTTAAATCAACTAATCCTTTGAATTTCGTTCTAATCGGAGGATTTCATCGAAAGTTTCAGCGGTTAAACGTTGTTTGAGGCTGCCATCCGAAAAATGTTCAAAACTCGGTAAACTTAAAAATTGGTTTTTTATTTTTATTGCAAATGCTTTGCATATGAGTACGTAATTTGAAGCATCGATTGGTGCAATATTTACGAAAATGGCTAAAGCTGGTGTCTTGTCTTTCACAAAAAAATGTTTGTCTCTCACTAAAATGTTTTGTCTTTCACTAAACTGTTTTGTCTTTCACTTAACTGTTTTGTCTTTCACTAAACTGAAACAACGAACTAAATTACGAAGAATCTATTTAATAGTTTATTAAATCATCAACTAATGCGAAACAATAAAACGAACGAAAAATAATGCGAACAAATGCCAAAGATTATCAAATCGAATTGAATTCAAGCGAAACAAAGCTTAATTAACTATGCGAACAAATGCCAAAAACTATCAAATCGAATTAAATTCAAATGAAACAAAGAGAGCTTAATTAACTCTTAGCTTTCTTAAATATCGATGAAAATTTCGGTAAATCTAACAGTTTCATTGAACTGCTCTTAACTTTGTCGAGATTTCAAAATAGAATACACTGTTTACTTTCGAAAGCTGACTGATTTCTTCGTTGAGTTCGCTTACAGCTGATGTCACTGACATTCACGCCGCAGCTGTCACCGGTAGACGATCCAATTCGTTTTTTTTAAGTTTTAATCCAAATTTATGTTTTAGGTCGGGCTTAAACAGCTGTATCCTGTGTCAGCAGCAGAGCAAAATATATACCAAATCTGCTTCACGTTAAGTTAATCCCAACCAGTAAATTTCGTTTCGATTGAATCACTGCTTATACGAGTGAAAAGAGTTTTAGGGTTACCACCCTCAAAATTGTTCAAATTTTTATAGCGTTAATATTTGTCGTTAACTTTCATTGCAGGATCATTCCCATTTGCAAATCTAATGACATAATCGCTCAGTCAAGAAATTTCACAAAATTACAAAAATGGTCATAGCTGGCAGTCCTTTCATGATTTTGGTGCGAAACTCATCCAAAATTGATTTCACATTAAGGTCCATTTACAGCGTGGACTTCGTTCTGATTTCTACACTGGACCGGCAGTTATAGGGAAAAAGCTTTATTTTGCTGAGCAAATTCACAAGATTTAGGAGACAAAAATACCATAGCTGGTAACTCTATTCTATTTTTTCATCCAAATTTTCATCAATTGTTGTCTACAGTAAGATCCAAGTACTGTGTGAAGTTTGTTAAAATCTGATGGCTGAATCGGAAGTTATAGGCCAAAAAGCTGTTTTTTTCTCAGTGATTTTTCAAGATGGTACCACTACCACACCGTTGCCCACATTTCAAAATCACTTCTATCAGATCTGGTCCTAACTAATACCAACATGTCCTGTAAATTTCATTATGATCGGATAATCCGGTCGTCAGTTCTCGTGAGCAGAAGTGTCGAGTGCTGAAAATAGAGGTAATTTGGTGATGGGTTGCCGTTCTTGTGCAAATCGGAATTTTAAAAATTTCAATTTGACATGATGCACAAAGGTCAACATTTATCAATGATTTAAATTTTTGGTCAAAAATCAAAAATTTTTGAGGAGGGTCAATGATTTGAAGGAATTTTTTTTCAGGAGCCTGCCGCAGCTACAGGGTTATCTGCACTATCTTGAAAATCCATGTGTGATAAATCTTAGTCAACATCAATACGCTCTGCAAATTTCACGATGATGCAATGTTTTTGTCAGAAGTAATGACAAATCAAAATCTCAAAAAAAATCCTTGCCTACTTTTAGGCACTTGGCACCCACACACGGCTCAAAATTTTCCATTCTTTATCATAGACAAGCTTAGAACATAATTAATTTTCAGTCCCAATACGTTTTTTTTAACAAAAATTTACACTGCTTGGAAATATAGGAGTACCTAAAATTCACTAAAACGCTCGCCGCCGCCAAAAGGTTTAGGATATCTGAATTTGAGGACCTATCATGGACCTATCTACTGTATATGTCTACGTTTTCCGAAAATTTCAGCTCAATCGGATCGGCCACTCCAGAGATTATCTCCCTTAATCATTTTGCTGATATATATAAGTTAACACCTTGATAATATCCAGACCGACCAGACAAATCAAGTGACCTTTGGCAGTTTCATGACGTTTGAAAAACAATAGAAAATGTGATAGAGAGAATTTTCATTTTGATGAATTATTAATAAAATAGACACTGAAGTGTTCAGTTATAAATCAAGTGGTTTCTTTTGGATTACACAACACATAAAGTTGTTTAACTGGCGCCCGAGCAGGGACCTGATTGTTTAATATATAAAGTAGTTCAGTGAAAGGAATAGTCTGTACCGCGAGTAGGCATTTGCGAAATCAAAGTAAACAGCCAAAAGGGAGATATTGCAGCTAACCCACGAACTTAGATTCACATATCTGGTCCACCACTTGACGGAGTTTTTATTAATCGATAACACCGCACTAGATGGAAAGGATATTAATGTAAGTACACTTTTCGATTAATTTTGTTGAGAACAAATAAATATCGAGCGAATACGAAAGGTACTTACAAAAATATATTTACGAAGTGAAGTGAATATTAATATCCAGTGCCCGTGCATAAGTCACAAAGGGAGGATAAATAGTGCGCGAGTATTTCAACAGTCTGCAATGGAACAGTTGACAGAAAGCATCAGACAATTAGAAGGTGCAATTGATGCACAAATTGTCTTGGTTAAGCAAATCGACAGTCGATTGAAGGTATTGGAGCAAAACAAAGGACAAGGCTCCATTACACCGCAAATTGAACCACTTCGAGCTCCCCGTACCGAGGAGGAGCTCAAAGAAATTTGTAAACTGCCCGATTGCGTTAGGGAATTGCAGACATTCGACGGGAATCCAGCAGAATATCTATCTTGGGTCCACAGTGCCGAAAACATCCTTAAGGACTATGAAATCGTCCGAACGAAGCCAATCTACAGAGCAATACTCCGTAGTATACGGCAAAAGATTCGAGGCCCTGCTGATGCAGCCCTCATATCTTATAATATATTCGACGATAGTTGGTCATCTATTAAGAAGTGTCTTTCGCTGCATTACGCAGATAAGAGAGACTTACATACACTAGAACACCAATTAAATCTCTTGCATCAAAGCAATATGAACCTCGATGAGTTTTACGCGCTTGTGAGCCATCAGTTTTCACTAATCGTGAATAAAATCCGAACAGAAGACTATTCTTCTGAAACGGTCGGAGTATTAATTGAGACTTACAGAAACAGGGCTCTTGATGTATTTATACGGGGTGTGAATGGTGACATCTCGAAGTTGTTAATGATTCAGAGACCCAAAACTCTCCCAGAAGCGTATACAACGTGTCTTGAAATTCAAAATCTTAACTTCCGTAACACTATAATACACAAGCCAAGCATAATCAATTCAGTCACAGCCCCCCAAAATGAGTTTTTCTCTCAGAATATAACAAGGCCAATTCAGCAAGCTCTACCAAAACTGCCACCACGTCCTGCACCCAGGAATCTATCGCTGAATCAGAGAAATGAAGCATACCATCTACAACATCAACAACGTCCACAGCCACCAGCCAGGCCCACAGCACAAAAACCCCCAGTACCTATGGAAGTTGATCCCTCCATTAAGACCAAAATAGTGAACTACATGAATCGGCCACGGGAAAGCCATCCAGTTAAAAGACCTCAGCAGAACGATTATCACTCAAACAAACACCAGCGCGTGAATATCATTGAGACATCTGAGGATACCATAGAAGAGGATACTACGAACGAAGACTACGTAGCAGCCTACGAAGCAGAAATGCAAATGAATAATTTAGAAGATATAGAAGATCCGGAAATGGAAGTAAATTTTATGAGGAATGCCTCTCTAGCATTCCATACATAGAATATGTAGTTAGCGACGGTAGAATTCTTAAATTCCTCATCGATACGGGAACTAACAAAAATTTTGTGAGACCAGAATTAGCAGAAACCAAACAACCAACGGAAAAATCTTTCAAAATACAATCCGCAGGAGGAGAAATTGAAGTAAAAGAGAAAATTAGGGGCAGGTTTTTTTCAAGAATAGGCAACAATACAGTCGTACAGTTTTTCATTTTACCAGGCCTGAAATCCTTCGATGGAATTATTGGAGATGATACACTAAAGGCACTCGAGGCAGTCATCGATCGGAAAAAGAATGAATTAAGAATAAAACCCAATATCATCATTCCACTCAAGGAAAAACAGTCCACACAAGTAAATAATTTAAAAATTAGGGGCAGTCACCTTCCTCACCAAGCTAGAAAAAAACTGATAGCAATAATCAGGAACCACAGAAACCTATTCGAACCAGTTGATAATAAACAGTCTATAAATACCAACGTTAGGGCCGAAATTCGGACATCCACTGATGAACCAATATATGCCAAAACCTACCCATACCCAGTTAACATGCGGCAGGAAGTAGACAATCAAGTGAAAGACCTGTTAAGAAATGGAATAATTAGGCCATCAAAAAGTCCTTACAATTCGCCCATCTGGATTGTAGAGAAAAAAATAGACGCAACTGGAATAAGGAAATATAGAATGGTGATCGACTACAAGAAAATTAATGCCGTCACGATATCTGATACCTACCCGATACCCGACATCTCCAGCACGATTGCCAATCTTGGTGGGTCCCAATTCTTCACCACATTGGATCTAACGTCTGGGCTCCATCAGGTGAGAATGAAGGACGAGGACATCTCCAAAACCGCCTTCTCAACGATGAATGGAAAATATGAGTTTACCAGACTACCGTTTGGCCTTCGAAATACTCCTGCCATTTTCCAACGCATGATAGACGACGTCTTGAAAGAGTACATTGGCAAAATATGTTACGTCTACATAGACGATATTATTATATTCGGCAAGACGGAGGGGGAGCATTTGGAAAATATTGAAAAAGTATTTGGCAAATTAGAAAAGACAAACTTAAGAGTGAACCTGGATAAGACCGAGTTTCCTAAAACTGAAACATAATTTTTGGGATATATCATATCAAACAAAGGTGTGAAGCCCGATGTAAAAAAGATAGCTGCTATAAAAGGTATCAAACCGCTTGAAAACTTAAAAGATCTGAAGAGTTTTTTAGGGCTAACTTCCTACTATAGACACTTTATAAGAGACTTTGCCAAAATAGCGAAGCCTTTAACAAACCTTACGAGAGGTGCAAATGGGCAGACAAAAGCCAACCAGTCAAAAAAGGTAAAACTCAATTTGGGTGAAAAAGAAATGAAAGCATTCGATGACCTCAAAGAGCTCTTAACCTCCGCTGAAGTAATGAGTTTCCCTGACTTTTCAAGGCCGTTCATTCTAACAACCGATGCTTCAGACCACGCGATTGGTGCAGTCCTCTCCCAAGGGGAAATCGGCAAGGACAAGCCTATTACTTACATTTCTAGGGGTTTGAATAAAACGGAAGAAGGATATGCTGCCAATGAAAAAGAAATGTTAGCAATCGTCTGGGCTCTAGATGACCTCCGAAATTACCTTTATGGTGCAAAGAAAATAAAAATACTAACAGACCATCAGCCGCTTACCTTCAGTCTTAGTAGCAAAAACACCAATTCAAAGTTAAAAAAGATGGAAAGCCAGAATGGAGGAGTATAATTTTGAGCTCATTTACAAACCTGGAAGAACAAATTACGTAGCTGACGCTCTTTCGAGACTCAAGACGCAAGTTAATGTAATAACTTCATCATCAGGGACAATCCATAGCGCGGACGAGGATAGCACGGACTTGATTCCTAGCTGCGAAGCGTCTTTAAATACATTTAAAAACCAACTGATATTCCAGGAAGGTAAGGACGTGTATGCTTTCGAACAACCTCATTCAGGCTATCGACGACATTACATCAAACTAAAAGAAATCGAAGAAAAATGCTTAATAGAAAATCTGGAAAAGTATTTAAACCCGAATATTCTTAATGGTCTAAAGATACAAGAAAAGCACATTCAACTCCTACAGGAAGTATATAAGAAACACTTTAGCAAATTCAAAATCCGCATAACGCAAAGAGTAGTTCAAGACATTGCAAACCCGGATAATCAGTTCGAAATTATAAATCAAGAGCATCGAAGAGCTCACAGAAATCATTCTAGAGAAAAACCAAATTCTAGAGAATTATTACTTCCCGCATATGACGATGCAAATAAAAAAAATTATCAAATCTTGCGACATATGCAATACTAGTAAATATGACAGAAATCCTGGAAGACCAGAAATTCAAGCAACACCCATTCCCACGTATCCTACAGAAATACTTCACATGGACATTTTTGAACTAGATGGCGAAAAATTCATTACTTGCATCGATAAATTCTCCAAATTTGCAAAAACTTTCCGAATTACAAACAAATCAGCATTGCATTTGAGAAATAAAATAACAAAAGCCCTACATTTCTACACAGTGCCAAAAACACTTGTAATAGATAATGAACGAAGCTTTTTAAGCCCAATTATATCAAATTACATAAAAACCTTGAACATCGAAGTGTACAAAACACCATCCCAGAAGAGTGAAGTCAGCGGAACCGTTGAGAAATTTCACTCAACTCTAATCGAAATTACGAGATGCTTGTCTAAAGAGCATCCAGACTTATCCCTGAAAGAAATCATGAATATAGCAGTAGATCGTTACAATAACTCTTTCCACTCAGTGACGAATAAAAAGCCCAGCGACATATTCTTTGGTAGAACACAGCGAATTAACTATTAGGAACTAATCGATTTCAGGTCAAAGGTTAATGAAGATCTAGCCAAATTAATTGAGAAGAAACAGAAAACCAAACTAAAAAATGAAAACTTAAAGAGACAAAAACCCAAATCATACGATCTAGGGCAAACTGTCTACACTGCCATAAAGCAAATAAAGGGCAAGCGAAAGCCCATTTACAAGAAGGAAACTGTGGTCAAAGATAATAAAGTTACTATAACCACCGCGAGTGGAAGAAGAATTCACAAGTCTCACATTAAAAACGAAATCAACAATACAGGATAAATTCACAAATTACAAGCCTGACAGATAAAAGTTCTACAACAACAAAACATGATCGTTAAGCAAATAAGGGAGCAATCTAACGGCACAAACGAGAAGATGAGGAATCTGAAGCTCCACTTCGGCTATCTACAAAGCCTACAGACAAGAGCTACAAAAACTACATGAAAACCACCATACATCGCTTTTGACAGACATTGGTTCCATTATGTTCCTAATCATTTTATCTAGTATACTTATTATATATATATATATAAAGAAATAAGAATTTTCGGCAAAGCAAGTTTAATACTAATTTTCTTCAAAAATTAGTAAAAAATATATGCACAATGCTACTTTTTGGAATGTCTACTTCTTCAAATTTAAACTCAAGTAGATTTTTAAATCGGGTAGTAAAATATTGGAAAAAACTCTAGCGCACCTGAACCGCTAGAAATACTAATAATCGATGAATAGTAGAAGAATCGTGCAGACTCTGAATGCATATTCTACCACATGTGCTCCAAACCTATTTCCAGTGCAGAATCACTTTGATCTTAATAATGCATTTCAACTCATAGGGTGGAAAGCATTTCAGGAATTTCAAGATTTAGGAAAGCCAACCACTGCAAAACTATGCAACCGGGTAAACATCAGATAAACAAAGAAAATGCTTTGTGCTTGCAACACTTTACCATCACTGCAACTAAAAGTCTCCCACAAATGATCACGTCAAAATCAAATAATTCTAACGATTTCGATTTTATCCGATGATTTCGTCGAAAGTAACAGGGATCGAAAGATGTTTAGGGTCAAAAAACGAAAGATGCTTGGAACCAAAAATTTTCTAGAACTTAGAAAATTTAAACATGGTAACTTATTTTCATTGTAAATGTTCGCGATATGAATACTTAATGTAAGCATTTATTGATACAAAAATAGCAAAAACCGCCTCGCGTTGGCAACCCTTTGATAGGTTAGGTTAGGTTAACGTGGCTGCCGATCTTCAGAGGCCTGACGACCAGCACACATAGGCACAGAAGAGGCCCGTTGTGATACCACAATAATTTTAGTGACTCTCTTCTACTCACTAAAGTCAGGAAACCATTTGCTTCCTTTGAGAAACCGGACTATCCCCTTTAGCTCTACCAGGGACAGTTCCGTCAGGTTTGAGAGAAAGGGTGCACCAAGTGCCGCCAGTCTTCTCCTTGCCAAAGCCGGACACTGGCACATGAGGTGAAGGACGGTTTCCTCCTCATCCTCAGAGCCACAGCTCCGACAGAAGTCATTAAACTCTACGCCCAAACGTTGTGCATGTCGTCCTATGAGGCAGTGGCCCGTTAGAACGCCCACAGTGCAACGAAGGGCGCTTCGAGTTAAGCCTAAAAGCTGCCTGGTGCGATGCGCATCCATGGATACCCAGGACTGCCTTGTTATCACACAGGAAGATTCATCTGCCCAGGACTTCTTAGCGTCCTCAAGATATTTTTGCCTTATGGCCAGTTTGACCGATGTCATCGGTATACCTATTGAAAAGGAGCAAGAGACGTCAGGTAGCAAAGTTCCAAGCCTTGCTAGCTCATCGGCCTCACAGTTGCCCTGAAAACCCCTATGTCCAGGTACCCAAATCAATTGAACAACCGAATGTCTCGACATCTCCCTAAGAGATGCACGGCATTCAGCAACAATCTTGGACATTGTACAAGGACCAGCAAGGGAATTAATAGCCGCTTGGCTATCTGTGAAAATACCAATATTGACCCCGAATATTCGATTACACAGAAGCCAGTCGACTGCCTGATAAATAGCTACCACCTCCGCCTGAAAGACACTACAGTGGTCTGGTAGACGGAGGGACAGCTTGAGATTCAGCTCATCTGAGTATACACCACTCCCAACTCTATTGTTTAGCTTTGAGCCGTCAGTGTACACATGGATAAGCCCATTATCAAGGGTGATACCATCACACCATTCCTCCCTGCATAGAATGCGAGTTGTAAACTCCAAATCCAGTATGCATTGAGGGGCGTTGTAGTCAACAACCGCTGGTGCGGGTACTCCCTCGACCAAGATCCTCGCATGACCGAACTCTGTCCTATTCCATGCTGAGATACAGTTTAGTCTCACAGCAGCAAGATTAGCTTGCTGTGAGATCAGTAGGTTGGTTGGAAGCCAATGTAGTAGCACAAACAGTGCCTTAGTAGGAGTGGAGCGGAGCGCTCCAGTTACCTGTAGTGCAGCCATTCTTCGCACTTTTTCAAGCTGTCCTTTGCAGGTAGCCTTAAGAGCAGCCTGCCACCAGAACGCCACCCCAAACAACAGAATTGGTTCCACCACAGCAGTGTAAAGCCAAGCAACAGTACGAGGCTGCAATCCCCAACTCGCCCCTATGGCCCTTTTGCAACAGTAAAGTGCGTTGAAAGCCTTCCGAGCTCTTTCCGCCACATTGTACGTCCATAGTAACTTCGAGTCAAGGATCAGCCCTAAGTATTTGACCTTCTGGCTCAAGTTAATGGAGACCCCATTCAATTTGGGTAACTCAAAATCAGGAACTTTGTACCTCCTTGTAAACAGCACTAGCTCCGTTTTATTAGGATTCACATTCAAGCCGCACTCACGACTCCAACGCGAAATAATGTCAAGAGAGTGATTTAACCTCTCCGATAGCGTAGATAAATACTTTCCCGACACTGAAACAGCTATGTCGTCTGCGTAAGCAATCACTTTGCAGCCGGCGCGGTCCAGCTTCCTTAGAAGAGTATTCACCGTGATGTTCCACAGCAGGGGAGAGAGAACTCCACCCTGAGGTGTGCCCGTGCTGACTCCTCGTCTTACGCTGGCATTACCCAGCGTAGAGATTACAACTCTACTTTTGAGAAGCTGCACAATAAAAGCAACCAACCGTTCATCCACATGCAGCACCGAGAGAGCCTCAACAATTGCGTTAGAATTAACGTTGTTGAAGGCCCCCTCTATGTCCAGGAAGACAGCAAGCGTGTATTCCTTTAGAGCAAGAGATTTCTCTACTTGCTCAATAAGGACGTGAAGAGCGGTCTCAACAGACTTACCTTTGGTATAAGCATGCTGCGACTGCGAGATCAGCATAGGATCGACTGATCTTTTAATATGGTAATCAATTATCCTTTCCAAAATCTTTAGCAGGACGGAGTTAAGACTTATTGGACGATAGTCCTTCGGCTTAACATGCGTAACTTTTCCTGCTTTGGGAATAAACACCACTCTGGATTCCCGCCAGCTGGTGGGAACATACGAGAAGCGTAGACAAGCGTTATAAATCTCCCTGAGCCAAGGTAGCGATACTTCCATGGACTGCTGAATGTCAGCCGCAAGAACGCCATCAGGGCCCGGGGACTTAAACGGTTCAAATGAGTTAATGGCCCACCTCAGTTGAGAATTTGATATTCTGAACGGCGGGATTGAACTGTAATTTTGCTCCGTCTGACACGCCACTTCTAGAGGGCAATGATTGCCCGGAAAGTGTGCGTCTATCAGTACTTTGAGAGTATCTGCGCTCGAACTAGTCCAAATGCCCTCAGGATTCATGATGCACCCCATAGCTTTTGGTGTCGCGCTTAAGACCTTACGAAGGCGATTTGCCTCGCTGAGACTCTCCACGTTACCACAGAAAGATCTCCATGAGGACCTCTTTGCCTTACGTACGGCATACTTAAAAGCCTTAAGCTTCGTTTTATACATCGACCAGTCATTAGATCTTTTTGAGCAATTGAACTCCCTCCTACATTCTCTTCGCAAGGTACTGATCTCCTTATTCCACCAGAGGGGCTTGGGATTTCCCCTGCCCGTGGGTGGCTTACAAGCTTCCCTAGACGCGAAGTTGAGAGAACTAGTAAGGGTGTCAACTGCCTTATCCAGTTCATGATAGCAGTCAATGCTCTTAGGAACACTTTCCAGTGAGGATCGAATTAGAGAATTAAAAAGCTTCCAGTCCGTCCTCTTTCTGTTAATAAAGGCTACCTGCTCGGCAGAGCTGCGGCCAGCCACGTTGTACGATATGTACCTGTGATCAGAGTAAGAACACTCTTGTAGAACCCTCCAGTCACGGAGAAGTTGCGAGTGCCGCCCACTAATCAAGGTAACGTCAAGCACCTCCCTTCGGTTTGAGGTAAGGAAGGTCGGTTCGCTGCCAGTGTTGGCGATGAAGAGGTCGTGGGCAAGGATGAAATCAAGAAGTTCCTCGCCTCGACCATTTGTATTGGAGCTACCCCATACTTCGTTATGAGCGTTAGCGTCAGCTCCCAGTATCAGCGGCACACTTGTTTTCCTGGCTTCAGCCACGATCCCCCTGACAATGTCGCAGGGAGGGCTAGTGCCATGATCATGTGCCATATAGCAAGAAGCAAACCAGCATGGTCTTTGGTCGCACTCTACTGCAACAGCCATGTTATCCTTGTCACAGAAGTGATGTAATACAAGGACATTTATGGTTTTCCTGACAAGAATACAGGCACGTGGCTTACAAGAGCCGTCAGGTGTTATCAGTCTGTATTCATTGGTGCGTAACCCGCAAACCCGGTTGTTAACAACCCATGGTTCTTGGATGAGAATTAGCTCCTCCTCTGTCTTAGACAGGCGGAGTAGCAGGGCAGCTGATGCTGCTATGGAATGGTGAAGATTCACTTGGAGTACCTTCACCATTAGTGAATCAATTAATTAGGGTTAGGTCAAGGTCCTCCCCCTCGGACATAGAAGCCGTCCCAGCCTCTTGCTCTGCGCCCAGAGTCATGAGGTCCAGGCAGCCACCCAAATCGGAGGCAGTTCCGACACTAACCCCATCGGCAAGGAGGGACTCCAAATCCGATTCCTCATCAGATTTCTCCCTCAGAGAGATATCAGACCCTTTTTCAGGTGGCTCCACTGTCGTTTGGGTCACCATCTTTGGGTCAGGCTCGGCAGGTATCGGATCTCCCGAAGCAGAGCTCTTTGGCCTGTCGCTTCGATAGATACGTAGGGCCAGTTTTTCGACCCCGTACCTGATGATGCCCTTTCGAGCATCCAATGCCGGCAGCGCCTTATCGTTGATGACGAAAAGGGCTTCCCGCCGATTGTCCACCGGCTCACCAATCTTCACAACCCTCCAATCCTCCGTAGGAAGATCAGGGTTGAAAAGCCGAATGATGTCCAGGACCTCCACTGGATCCGAATGGAAAGCAGGAATCCATGTCCTGCATCTTGGCCGACTGGGGATCTCATCCTTGGTCACCACTTTAATCTTGGCGCCTGGCCAGAGTTCCCCCAGCTCGGAGATAGCCTGCTTGTAGAAATCGGCCGATCGTTGGTCTCCACACGCGACCAGCCTGATTCCCTTGTACCAGCCCGCGTCATTCACCGTAGGTGGAGGACCCGAGCTAGCCTTCTGCAGCTTACAGCAGACTACGAAGAGAGCCTGCCTTATCTTGAGCCAGTTTTCGGAGGAGATGATTCCATCTCCCTTGCTGGCATCAATTACAGCCCAGACAAGGCACTCTTTGGCCATTTCATTAAACGGCCGAGTTATCCCTGAGGGGCTGGTTGTTGTCTTCTGCTTTTTGCAGTCTTGCCTGCCCTGGTACTTCTGCTCAGCCGACCTCTGTCGTTTCTGAGTTGTACCTGCAGGATTTAGAGGGAGCGGGTGCTCCCCAGTGTAGGATTTTGCCCATTCAAGGGACTTTTTGTCCTTGTCGGACATTGTGTCAGGGGAGACGTTTTGAAATTTCCTCAGAACTTTGAAGGCTGCCCTTCTAGTTCCGTAAGCCCGAGATGATTTGGCAGAGGAGCGTTGCGTGCCTGAGGAGGAGGTGGCACCGGAGGTAGCACTTGTTGACGGACGGGTTGGCTCATTCGCCACTACCTTCCCGTCACACTGGCCACAAATGGGCTTCGTGGCTTTCACAAGGCCAGGCTTGGTGACCAGAGCCCCGGAAACGCCAGAAACAGGGGTTGAGGAAGAGCTGATTGGCCGTGGAGCTGGCTCATTCGTCATGTCTCCACAGCCTTCTGCAAGCTTAGTCGCTGTGCCGGTAGCCATTGGAGCTGACTCATTCGTCATGTCTCCACGAACTACAGCAGCCTTAGTCTCAGTCTGCAGAGCTGGCTCATTCGCCATATCTCTACTCCCTGCGACTTTAGCTGCAATCGCTGACACAGCCATTTTTGTCCCCCCCTTCACATAAGGGGTTGGATTAATTTTGTTGTCAGGCTTTTGCCTGACGAGTTTTGGTTTGTTATTATTATTTTTTTCTATTCATTTTATAAGGGTCCCCACTCAAAGCCGCTATCCCAAGTCCGATTGTGTAGTCACCTTTAATGATCCCATGGTAATCTAATGCAAGCAGGGAGGCCATGCGAGGGTTGCCACCAGCCCTTATGGGGACAAGTGGTCAGAGCCGGATCGGTGCTAATCAGGAGTCCAACTCAACTGAACCTACACCACCAACTTAATGGTGACGAGACGAGAGAACGTACTAAGAGGCCTGCCAGGGTTTTAACGGGACGGAGATGGTCGTATTAACCCGGAGCCGTTCACGAAGCGGATTTCACTCCGTCGCTACCGCGCCTGAGGACGACTAGGTCCGGAATGCTACGACCACCAGCCCAAGTGCAACAACGAGTCGTTAGACAAAGAGAAGTCCGAGGACGAAAGCGGTCGTGATCATGAAGAGAGTCTAGATCATTTAGCGTTACCCAGGATGCACCGCGAGGAGGCGATCTAGTTTACATCCTAACCCTTTGATAGCATCAAAGCCAAAAATATATCACACCTGCCTCACATTGAAATCAACCTACTCTGCGAATCTTGTTTCGATCCGATGACTGCATTAGAAGTTATAGGGGTACAAAGAAATTTAAGGTTACCAGTGGCAAAAGTTTTCAAAATTCCGAAAATCTAATATATGTCGTTTATTATATATAGGTTAGGTTAGGTTAGCTGGCTGGCACAGGGCCACACATAGACCCAATTGGTCCGTAGTGATACCAGATGAATGGACCCGGAGAAGGAAAGTTCAGTCCAAACGGCCATCGAAGGCCCCGGACTTTTTTGCGAACTGAAGTATGTCCTTCAGCCTCTGCTCCGCCACATGTGAGAGATCCACCAGCCAGGGCTCACTGAAGCAGCGCTGCCTGGTTCTCCCCAGTGCCGGGCAGTGGCACAGAAGGTGCTGGATTGTTTCAGAGACTCCCGGCTCTTGACACTTCCTACAGATGTCGCTGGTTAGGAGTCCCATTTTCATGGCATGAGCTGCTACAAGACAGTGGCCAGTAATGATGCCCACCAGCATCTTGCAGTCAGTTCGCGTTAATTCGAGCAGGTACCTAGTAGCTACGAGATTGTACGATCCCCACATGATTTTGGTTAGCTTACATGTCTGGGTTGCACGCCACCTGCACGTAGCAACTTGCATCATATTAGAGTCGATCGAGTATTTGATTGTTTGGATTGGAGTAAGAATGTTAACTGCGCCTGACAGGGGAAGGCTGGCTCCGTGCTTAGCCAGCGCGTCCGCTCTCTCGTTTCCTTCAATGCCCTTGTGACCAGGAACCCAGAAAATCCTGACTCTTCTGTTGTTGCCCAGTCTATTCAGGGCCTGAATGCAGTCAAGTACACTCTTCGATTTGTATGTGTAAGACATCAGTGCTTTAACCGCCGCCTGACTGTCTGTAAAGATGTTGATTTCTTCATTTGTGGTATTTCCGGCGTATGCTAGGTCTGCGGCTTTACGTATCGCAAAAACCTCCGCCTGAAAAATACTGCAGTGGTTAGGAAGCCTAAAAGCTGCTTCCATAGTTGCATCTGCGGAAGAAGTTGCAGCACCCACTCCGGCAGCCGTTTTAGAGCCGTCAGTGTAGATACTAAGAGTTGTTGCGCCCATTTGCCGATTCCACTCCTGCCCATCCCCCACGATCGCTTGATATCCGCGCTCGAAGCACAAAGTGGGGACCAAGTAGTCGGTGCTACCTGTGTACCCCCGCTCAATTCTGCTGTGACCGAAGGATCGTGACTCAAAGTGTCCCGATTCCCTAAGCCTGACAGCAGCTTTTGCGGCAGCGCCCTTCTTGAAGAGGTCAAGCGGAGGGAGATGAAGCAGGACATTCAAAGCAGACGAAGGAGTCGAGGCTAAGGCACCTGTAGTGCAGAGAGCCGCCAGCCGCTGAACTCTGTTCGCCATGCTAGCAAAGGTAGTCTTATTTACTGCTGGCCACCAGACCAAACATCCGTACGCAAGGATAGGCCTGGCTATTGCCATATAGATCCAGTGCGTTAAGGCAGGGCTTAGACCCCACGTTTTACCCAGCACTCTCCTGCTGGCGTAAATCGCATTGCTGGCCCGCTTTACTCTCTCCTCCAAATTCGCCTTCCAGGTGAGCTTGCTGTCCAGAATAAGACCCAAGTACTTAGTTTGCGACTTGAGGCTTAAGCTGGCGCCGCCCAACCTGATTGGAGGTAATTCAGGAATTTTGTACTTCCTTGTGAAAAGTACAAGGTCAGTTTTATTGGAGTTGATGCCAAGGCCCACGGTATTAGCCCACTCCTCAACAAGCCCCAGAGCATAATCGATGAGTTGGCCAACTGTGTGCAGAAACCTACCCGAAACTAATATCGCAATGTCATCGGCATAGGCCACAACCGTGAGTCCTTTGCGCTCCAGTTTATCCAAAATTGTATTTACAACCAGGTTCCATAAGAGGGGGGATAGAACTCCTCCTTGCGGCGTGCCTCTATGGACCTTCCTAGTGATCTGTGACCCCGCCCACTCAGCTGTTATGAGCCTTTGCTTAAGCAAATTGCTAATCCAGCTGCAAATAGAGGGGTGGATGTTGGTTGCACGGAGGCACTCCATAATGGCTGTTGTGTGCACATTATTGAAGGCGCCTTCAATATCTAGAAAAGCTCCCAAAGTGTATTCTTTGTGGCGGAGTGCTTTTTCTATTTCGAGAACTACCCTATGGAGAGCCGTTTCTACGGATTTGCCTTTTATGTATGCGTTTTGGGCATCCGATAGGGCTTGAGATCCCAGTCTTTGTTTGATATAGAGATCCAGTAATCTTTCAAAAACTTTAAGAAGGAATGAAGTCAGGCTAATTGGCCTGTAGTCCTTCGGGTAAGCATGGTTGATTTTACCTGCTTTGGGTATGAATACAACCTTAGCGATCCTCCAGGCTGCAGGCACGTGGCTTAGTGCTAAGCAACCTTTGTAGATTTGCATGAGCCAGGGAATGGTAAGCATACCTGACTTTTGGAGCATGGCGGGTAGGACCCCATCCGGACCTGGGGACTTAAAGGGCTTAAAGGTTTCAATTGCCCAGACCAGCCTCGGCTTGGTGATGACTTCGCCAATGCCTTCGATGTCATGCAGTTCAGACGTCTGCTGACAAGTGGAGGGGGCGGGTTCATCCAGACAGCCCGGGAAGTGAGTGTCTACGAGGACCCTCAGCGTTTCCGAGCCGCTGCTTGTCCACTCTCCATCCGGCTTACAAAGCAGGCTAGGCATGACAGGGCGTTTAGCCAGCAGATTTCTAAGTCTCGCCGTTTCCGATGTGGTCTCGATTCTACCGCACAGCTCTTTCCAGGAGCTCCATTTGGCTTTCCTGATTTCTGATTTATAGAGCTTGAGGACGTCCTTGTATTCGTCCCAGCATTCATTGCAGTCAGCTGCTTTGGCTAACTTGAACAATTCACGAACTTGTCCTCTGCGACAACCCAGGTCCCTGTTCCACCAGGGTGGCTTGGGTTTGCGCCTCGGACGGACTTGGGGACAGGACCGTGCAAAAGCTTTAACGAGTTTACCCGTAAGTGCGTTAACCGCAGCCTCCAGGTCAGCTACACCGCCAATCCTCGGAGGAGGGCCTAGGCCATTTTTCACCTCCCGTTCGAAGTTCAGCCAGTCAGTATTTCTGGGATTGCGAAACGGACGGTAATTGCGAGTAACATTGAGTTTTAAAGAGTAACTTATATAACAGTGATCAGAAAACGATGGGCCTTCGAGAACCCTCCAATTCTCTATTAACTGCTCATTAGAGTCATTGTGCAGAGTTATATCTAGCACGTTTTCACTACGAGGTCCACTATAGGTAGGGACATTTCCTCTGTTCGCTACGACTAGATTATGGTTTATAATAAAACTGAGTAGAGACTCACCTCTTTCATTGATATCCTTGCTGCCCCAAACTGTGTGGTGCGCGTTCGCATCCGCCCCCACAAGCAGCAGTTCGTTCTTCTTGAGTGTCTCCGCGGTGAGTTTAGCGACCTCCTCCGGCGGAGCTGCTCGGTCGTGAGCCATGTAGGCGGATACTAGGAGTACATGCTCCTCGTCCCCCTCACATGCCACCACTGTCATGTCGTCCGTGCTGAAATTAGAAAGAAGGTAAGCGTGGATATTCTTCCTCACCAGTACAGCCGTTCTAGTTCTTGCTACTGTGGTGGGGAAGAAAAGATTAAAAAGCTGTGACCCTAGTCCCGAAACCCGGCCCTCTGCAGAGATCCACGGTTCCTGGACCAGCGCCACGTCAAACTTACCTTCTTCGAGCGTTAGCAGCAACTCGGCCGAGGCCAACTTACTGCGGTGCAGGTTGATCTGCAGTAGTTTGAGTCTTGGCCTCGGCATCCTCCTTATCCTGCGCATCGTCCAGTTTGGGATCGGCCGTTGTACCCCGTAGGTCAGTAGTGCCCAGATCCCTCTCGATCTCGCCGACCTCCAGGGTATTAATGTTATCGTCCTTCGGGTGGCGTTTTTTCAGGCGTAGGTAAACACTGCCTACGCCCCAAGCCATTTTGCCAAAGCGCGGATAGAGCAGGTCGTCAGCCTCCTTGTTAATTTGGAGGATGTAGACCTGCCCCCCGTCTTGTTCTTGTGGCTTCTTGACGTCCAGGATCTTCCAATCTTGAGTTGGAACGTCCGGATTCTGTCTTTGAAGTAACTTTAGGGCCACCTCCGGTTCCACTACCCGCGGTATTGTCACCTTCGCTCTAGGTAGAGTTGGGATGCTCCCTCTATCAACGATTTCAAGCCGAGCTCCTTCCCATAGACCCGGTAGCTCCGGGACTACAGCAGTACACCAGCGCAACGTGAGCTCGTCGTTGCACTTGATGATCTTGACACCTCTGAACCAGCCTGCCCCGTCAAACGAAGGCATAGCCAGCTCAGGGTGCTTCTCCATGCGATCAATCATCGCATTGAGCAGGCCTGACTCTACGGTCTTCCACTTCTCGAGCGACAATTGACCCAAGGGATTGCTGCGGTCTATTAGAGCCACGATGAGGTGCTGTTTAGCCACATCGCTGACCTTCATAGTCTTCTTCGGCTTCGAGCTAGAGGGTTGTTGGACCCCTTGCCGACTTGTCGCGCTCTTTGGCCTCTTGGACGCCGGTTTTTCATCCTCGGTCGACCTCTGCCTTTTCTCCGCCAGCCTCTTAGACAAGCTCTGCTCCACTTTGTTGTGGAAAGCAGAGTCCTTGAGAACTAGCTTTTCCTTCCCAGCGAAGTGCTCCCGGCCTTTTGCTACCGCCGTCCGAGCCCAACTTAGCCGATCCTTCTCCTCCGCGGAGAGGGTTGGTTTGTCGCTGAGCCTGTCTACGATGCGCAGTGCCGACTTGTACTCCGCCAGTGCTTTCCTGCCCTCTTTGCTCGGCTTGGTCTTGTTCCTCTTGTGGGAACCAGCACCTTTGCCTCGCTCAGGCGATTTGAGCAGCTCTTCCTCCGCTTCGGTCGAAACCATGCTCTCTGAGTCCGAGTCTACGAGTACTCTGGCACCCGAGCGCATAAGCTTCGTGCGACTTGAATGGCAGCCAGCGGAGGTGCTTGCTACCGATTTGGTTGTTGTTCGAGGTGGGGATCGTTGTAGTTTGGAACTCCTCCTAAAAGGGTCCGCAACCGATTCCACCACCTCTTCGAGTTGTGTAGGACCACTTGTAATTAGATCTGCTACGGTGGCCAAGTGGTCAACCTCCATAGCATTGCAGTCGATGGATAACGACGACCCGGGGCCTGCTCGCTCACCCCTGACGGCCGCCGGTACTGGGCATCCGACACCCTGCACCGTAAGTTTTGCTCCTTTTTCTTCGTCCATATTTGGTTTTCTGTTCGGGGTCTCCTTCCCCTAAGGTCCCATTAGCAAGGCAGCAACTCATCTGGCTAATGAGCCACTGCCCTGAGCCCCCTCACCGCGACAAGGGGGGACCGTTGAGGGGGTTTATATGATCATTATCGTTTGAAATGAATCGTTTATTATATATGATCATTATCGTTTGAAAACTATATGATCATTATCGTTTGAAAACTCTACGATAAAACCGCTTAATAAAGATATTGCAAATAAATACAAAACCAACAATAGCTATCAACCCTATAATGGTTTTTTTGACCAGATTACTTTTGAATAATGCCTACATTGAATTCCATATATCAAATTCGTTCTGATTTCATGACTGCACTGGAAGCTATAGGGCAACAAACTTTACTTTCCTGAGCGAATTTTCAAAACCCAAGACACCAAAATTACCATAGCTGGCAACACCAGCGGAATCTTTCAACCAAAGTTCTACCAGAAACGGCTTAAAGTAAGACTCAGCTACTGTGTCAATTTAATGAAAATCTGGTAACTGAATCAGAATTCATAGGGCAAAAAGCATTTTTACTAATGTTTGAAGAACATTTGTATTAAAATTGATTCGGCCAAAAATGCATATTTCCATATATGTATATATATATATATATATATATATATATATATATGGTATATATATATATGGTATATATATATACCTATATATATATATATATATATATATATATATATATATATATATATATATATATATATATATATATATATATATATATATATATATATATATATATATATATATATATATATATATATATATATATATATATAAATATGACCAGGTCAGATAGAAGTTATTTTGAAATGCGGGCAGTTCTGTGCCAGTGGTGCCATCTTGAAAAATCACTAAAAAAGATAACTACTTTTAACCCTATAAATTCTTATTCAGTCGTTCGATTTTGACGAAATTCAAACAGCTGAACCTTACTTTAAACTACGTTTGGTAGAAATTTGGTCAAAAGATTCGGTTAATTCGGCCTTAAATTTTGAAAATTCGTTAAGGAAAATAAAGCTCTTTGTCCTATAGCTTCCAGTACAGTCATTGTATCATAACGAAATTCACATGGCATTAATCTTATTGTAGGCAATATTCAGTAGAAATTTAAGTTCAATACAATGATAGGGTTGCCAGCTATGGTTGTTTTTGTATTTTTTTTGGCATACCTTTAGTAAGCGGCTTTAGCATAGAATTATCAAATCGTAGTGATCTTATAGTGAAAATAAATACCAAATATTAAGATCTAGAAAATTTGAAAACTTTGGCGAATGGTTACCCTAAATTTCTTTGCATCCCTGTAACTAATTCCAATGCCGTCATCGGATCAATACAAAATTCGCAGAGCAGGTTGACTTCAACTTAAGGCAGATGCGGCATATTTTTGGCTTCGGTGCTAATTAAAGGCTGCTAGCACTAGGCCTTTTTGTTATTTTCGTTCCAATAAATGCTTGCATTAAGTATTTTCATCGCAAACATTTGCAATGAAAATAAATAAACATTGTTTAAATTTTCTAAGCTCTGGACATTTTTCGGATGACAGCCCCAAACACCTTTCTACCGCAGTAACTTTCGATGAAGTCACCGAAATTCAAATTAGCTTAGATTCTATTATTACTTAGGGTGTATTAGTTTTAAGTAGGAAAAGTAAGTAGTGATAGAATACACACTCAAAATCTACACAAATCCCTTACTGTTCTTCGAACATTAGTGTTTCTAGCGGTTCTGATGCGCTAGGGATTTTTACAAATTTTCGAAGAATATTAGTATTAAACTCGTTTCGCCGAAAACTCATATTTCTTTCTATATATATATATATATATATATATATATATATATATATATATATATATATATATATATATATATATATATATATATATATATATATATATATATATATATATATATATATATCAGCAAAATGATTAAGGGAGATAATCTCTGGAGTGGCCGATCCGATTGAGCTGAAATTGTAAGCAATTGTAATTGTAACAAGCAGTGTAAATTGTAATTGTAACAAGCAGTGTAAATTTTTGTTAAAATAAATATTTGGGAATGAAAACTTATTATGTTTTAGCTTGTTTATGCTAAAAAATTCGAAATCAGGGTGCAGCGTGCCTAAAAGTAGGCAAGGATTTTTTTCAAATTTTGATTTGTTATTACTTCTGACGAAAACATTGGATCATCGTAAAATTCGCAGAACGTATTGGTGTTGACTAAAATTTAACACACATGGATTTTTAAGATAGTGCAGGTAACCCTGTAGCTACGGCAGGCTCCTGAAAAAAAATCCTTCAAATCATTGACCCTCCTGAATTTTTTTTGATTTTCGACAAAAAATTCAAATCATTGATAAATTTTGACCTTTTTTCATCACGAAAATTAAAATTTTTAAAATTCCGATTTGCACAAGAACGGCAACCCAACACCAAATTACCTCTATTTTCAGCACCCGAAAGTTCTGTTCACGAGAACTGACGACCGGATTATCCGATCATAATGAAATTTACAGGACATATTGGTATTAGCTAGGACCAGGTCCGATAGAAGCAATTTTGAAATGCGGGTCACCCTGTGGCAGTGGCATCATCTTGAAAAATTACTGAGAAAAAAACCCGAATTTGCGCCTATAACTTCCGGTTCGGCCATCAAATTTTAGCGAAATTAGCACAGTACTTGGATCTTACCTTAGATAACATTTGATGAAAATTTGGCTGAAAAATTAGAATAGAGTTGCCAGCTATGGTGATTTTTGTCTCCTAAATCTTGCAAATTTGCTCAGCAAAATAAATCTTTTTTCCCTATAACTAAAAATTGCTAAAAGTGTGATTTTGAGTGTCTCTACAGTGCAGCACTTAATTGAGCGCTTCGTACACGAAAATCGGGTAGAAAATAAGAGGAGAAATGTGCCAAACAATATTTTCACTGTATCGGACGAACGATACATTGTAAGGAAAGTCAAAGCAAACACGAAGATTTCCGCTCCAAAATTGGTTACTGAGGTTCATCGTGAATTCAGAAAGTCATATAGTGCTGAATCCGTGCGACGAGTGCTTCGCGACCATGATTTCAACGGGCGAGTAGCTCGTAGGAAGCCATTCATTTCCAAAAAAAAATACAATGGTCCAGTAAAGCAATCAAAACGAAGTTCATCCAGTAAATGGACTTTAATGTGAACCAAATATCGTAGGAATTTCGATCATTTCGCAACCCTAAAAACACCCATTTATCGCTGTAACTTTCGATGAACACATCGAAATTAAATTGGCTATGGGTCTTTTATTATTTAAGATGCATTGATCTTAAGTAGAAAAACTAGCTAGTGGTAGTGGCGTTAAGTACCTAATACCCACTCGAAATCTGCACAAATCCTCTACTGTTCTTCAAACATTAGTGTTTCTAGTGGCTCTGATGCGCTAGATGGTTTTTACTGAATTTTCGAAGAAAATTTAGTATTAAACTCGTTTCATCGAAGATTCATTTTTCTTTATATTTATATTTATATATATATATATATATATATATATATATATATATATATATATATATATATATATATATATATATATATATATATATATATATACAGGGTGTTTGTATTAAATGAACATTATTTTAAGGAGGTGTTCTTTGACATATTATGAGAAAAAAATCGTTCTACAGGATGGTCCGGATTTCAAAACCTACGGAGTTACAGGGTGTTCAAAAAAACTTGTTCGGACCGGTATCCTGACTCACTTGAATCGTTATATCTTGAAAACTAATTATTACAGCTCAAAGTTTTATACCGCGTTTATTAGACAATTAAATTACCTTTTGTTTAATGTATTGCACTTGATTGCAGTTGTACCGAGTTTTGAGATATTTTCTTCGAAAAACAAAATTTTTTAATTTTAACCCCGAAAATTCTGTGTTCCAGGTCGTTTTCCTTAGAAAACCTCATTATAATGTGCCATTTTCATTTAAATATTTTGATAAGCCATATTGCTGGCTACAAAAGTTGCATACACTCCAATGACTTAGATTCTACCATTTCACAAGTATTAAGCGAAAATGAATATTGCTGAAAAACTAAATATATCATAGAACGGTCCTCCTTGAAAAAACAAAATTTAATATGCTAGTCGTACTAAAGTAATTTAGTACCCATTTATTGCTATTTAAAGTATCAATAAACTTAACTATATTTTAATTAGTTTCAACATAATTGATGCACCTACCTAGATGTGACAGGTAAAAGCATGTCCAGTTCTTCGCCTTTATTAGTGGGATACTTAAAAAATTGAAAACGCATAAAAACAGAACCACTTTCAAATTCTTGTAAGTTTCAGTGCATTACTCGAACAACAAGATCTAAATAAAATTAACGAAAATACATGGAAAATGCCTTGTTTTACTTACGAAGAATATGGAGATATTTTGTACGTCTATGGGGAGTGCCGGGGAAATTCAGCAGCGGCGCAATCTTTGTATCATCAGAGATACCCCTATCGACGGATTCCTGGAAGGAGAGTGTTTCAACAACTTTACGCAAGGATTCGGGAAACGGGTAACGTCAGAACGAGCCGAGTAAACGCAAATCCTACAACTGAAACCACTGTACGGACCGAAGAAGAAATATTGCATGCAGTGGAATCTGACCCATCAACCAGTATTCGACGCTTAGCGTTACGGGTTAACGTGTCTAGCTGGAAAGTTTGGAGCATTTTGAAAGCAGCCCGTCTACATCCTTACCATCACACACCAGTTCAGGAACTCCTACCAATCGATTTGCCCAAGAGGATGGAATTCTGCAATTGGCCCCTTGAGAGACAATTAGACGACTAAAATTTTGTCAACAGCATTCTTTGGACGGATGAGTCTTTATTTACGAGGAACGGTATCACAAACTTCCACAATTTACACACGTGGGCTGAGAACAATCCAAACACTGCAAGAACGTCATCGTTTCTGCATAGATTCAGCGTAAATTTATGGGCAGGAGTGATTGGCAATAATTTGATTGGGCCTTTTAGGCTCCCGCCTACCCTAAATAGTACCAGCTACTTGCGTTTTTTAACACACGATCTGCAGGACTTATTGGAAGATATTCCTCTGCAATGATTGGTTTTCATGTTTTACCAACACGATGGTGCTCCAGCTTATTACGGCCGACCAGTCATAGATTGGTTGAATTCCAACTATCCCAATCGCTGGATCGGTAGAAATGGACCAGTACACTGGCTTGCGAGGTCTCCTGATCTGATTGTTATGGATTTTTTTGTATGGGGACGGATGAAGGACCTTGTGTACGCAATGGAAGTATCCACTTTAGAAGAACTAAATACCAGGATCGATGATGCTGCAACGTAAGGCAACAGCTGAGAGACATGAATATGAAAAGAACGCTTGCCAAACGAGCTTTGGCATGTATTCAAAATGAAGGTGGCAATTTTGAACACTTACTGTAGATTAAAAATTTTGAAACAAAGCATAAAAACCATTATTAAATACTGTCAGTTCAAGAAAAAAGTGTAGATAGACAACGAGGGCCACTTTATGGCATATTTAGTTTTTCAGCAATATTCATTTTCGCTTAATACTTGTGAAATGGTAGAATCTAAGTCATTGGAATGTATGCAACTTTTGTAGCCAGTAATATGGCTTATCAAAATATTCAAATGAAAATGGCACATTATAATGAGGTTTTCTAAGGAAAACGACTTGGAACAAATAATTTTCGGGGTTAAAATTAAAAAATTTTGTTTTTCGAAGAAAATATCTCAAAACTCGGTACAACTGCAATCAAGTGCAATACATTAAATTTAATTGTCTAATAAACGCGGTTTAAAACTTTGAGTTTTGATAATTAGTTTTCAAGATATAACGATTCAAGTGAGTCAGGGTACCGGTCCGAACAAGTTTTTTTGAACACCCTGTAACTCCGTAGGTTTTGAAATCCGGACCATCCTGTAGAACGATTTTTTACTCAGAATATGTCAAAGAACGCCTCCTTAAAATAGTGTTCATTTAGTACCAAACACCCTGTATATATATTTATATATAGGGGAGAGTGGGGCATTGTAGCCACATTTTTGTCTAAGTGATTTTTCATTAAGAAAAAAAAAATTTTTTATGTCGTAATACACATGACTGGATTTGAAAAACATCTAACTATGAAATCTATGTAATTATTTGAACGTTGAGTAATTTGTTTATCTGTAAAAAGTAGAAATCTGAACCAACGAGAAATCAGAGAATCGAAAAATCGTGGGGCATTGTAGCCACCCCCATGGGGCAATGTAGCCACTCAATGGAAATGTCAAGATAAGTAAAACCAATCATTGTTTTACATATTTATTTATACAAAAACAATATGTTTGTGAAAATATTAAGTCAAGTAAGTGAGTTTGCTGACAAAATTTTACATTCCATCTTCTGAGTCAGACGATATCCGATAATTGGCCTGCGATTTTTTTCTCGTGGGACGGGTTCCGCCGTTATTAGCGCTTGTCGATGGTTGTGTTTTCTTCGGACAACCTCTTGGTTTGGGCGTTTTTTCATGATGTTTCTTTTTTTTTTGGCGTTTTCTTGTTCTATCGCCAATTCGTGCATCATCTCGGGGTCTGTAAGTACCGCTGATTTGCGACGTTTTCTTCCTTTTCGCGTTTCTTTTCTGGGTCCGGCTTTCGGAAGAGGACGTACAGATTGTAGTATTTGCATCAGATTTTCTTCGACCCCACTGCTTTCAGAGACATGTAAGGCCGTTGGTTCTTCAAGCGTGTCTTTGGCTTCAGAAGTCTTCGGAGATTCACAAGAAGGAGAGGGGTCCTGATTATTTTCAAAAGTCGAAGCAGGGTTTTCGCGGTCGGTCACATTGCTTGGAAGGAACTCATAATCTTGGAATACATCAGGATTAAATGGAGAAATGCCTGTGCATTCGAAGGCAGAGACAATGTTTCGGTGTTTTACGGCCAAAGGCAACGCTTTATTGACGATCGCGGGGATGTCATAAATCGTCATTGGTTTTCCTGGATTAGAGGTCATCCAGTAATCACATTGCGCATTAATAGCTGTTTTCAGAGGGCCGAAAACGGTACGATCCAATGGCTGCAATTTATGCGAGCAATGGGGCGGAAGAGACAACACAATAATACCATTTTCCTTGCAAAAATCGAGCCCATCGATGCTCAAGTGGGACTCATGATTGTCAAGAATAAGCAGAGCTGGGGCCTCAACACACGCTCGAACGTGAGATTGAAAAAATTTGAGGAAACTCAAAAAGTGTTCTGAGTTCATCCATCCACTGGGATTTGCAACGCCGACACATCCTGGTGGCCCTCCATTCAAAAAATGGTCCTTATATTTTTTCCGGGGGAAAATGAAAAAGGATGGCAAAGATCGTCCTCCAGCTGAAATCGCCATGGCCAAGGTAACAAGAGTTCCCCGTTCGGCTGAAATAACTCGGCCAACTTGTTTCGATCCACGTCGAGCAATGACTTTCTGAGGTGTTTGCACCGTTGCTACTCCGGTCTCGTCCATGTTCCATATATTGAACGACGAAAGCGAATACTCATCGAGGATGTCTTTCAGTAGCTTGAAAAACTGACGAACATTCGATTTGTTGAAACTTGTGGCGCGAGCCAGACTGGTTGCCTCTGGTTTCCTTAATATCAATGTGGGATGTCGTTTCAAAAATCCGCGAAACCATTCAAGACCAGCCATTTTAGGAAGTTCCCATGTGAGAGGCACAGGACAGTCCATCTTTTTTCCGAATTCGTACGCCAAAATCCGTAACTGTTTAGCCGAAAGACCGTAGTACATGTCGTTGCAGGTTTGTACGTACTCCACCAACATCGACTCAGCTTCAGAAGTAAAAATCTGTGTACGAAGAAACTCGTATGAATTTCAAAATTTGTTTTCTTTCTCTATCATTCGTTTCAATACAATTTCTTCTATAAATTCAAATTATTATGTTTGCAATCATTTTTCTGTAATGATCTACAGGCAAGTACGAGATAATAATAAATTATTTTCAAAAATTTTATCTCCAACTGTAAAATTTGAAAGTAAAATTCAAGAAACTACATAAAAACGCACCTTTTTTACTCCACGTACCAATGTTGGTACTGCATTTTTCTCAGCCTGTTCCGCTGTCGTCCGTTTCAACCAACTTCTCAAAGTTCCCCTTGGAACTTGAAATTTGTTGGCAGCCGTTTGAACAGCCATTTTATCAATTCGTATTGCGTGAATGGTTGCTTTTATTTTTTGTTTATCGATCGGAATCGTTTTTCGTTTATAATTTCGTACCATAATGCTGCGAACAAGACAAAGCAACAAGAAATGAAAATTTCCTTTGCATCCAACGATTCGAAAAATATTGACTTTCTGACGATTTATTTCATTATTCATGACTTTATTCAGTCACGAGCAATATTTACACAAAAAAAATAATATGAAATGACATTCCTAACCAAAAATATGGATGACAACGATGCATCGACTAATGTCTCTTTTTTAAACTAGGTAACATTCGTGGCTACATTGCCCCACGTGCAGAGTGGCTACAATGCCCCACGTAACAATTTTTGACATAATCATTCATAAAACATATAAATACATAATAAATGTAACCTATAGAACTATGGATGTGTTGGGTAATCTTTTCCGAACAAAAACAACTAACCTCGATTCTTCTACAAGCTGAATTATTAACGCTGGACCAAAAAGTTCTGCAAACGCCAAAATTACTTTTGAGCACTGCAAACACTGTTATTGATACAAACAAAGCAACATCACCTGAAATTTCATGAAACTCCGTCGGTAATATCGCGGCATAAAGACTCACTTTCACTAAAAAAATCAGGTCGGTCCTACAATCGATAGTTTCTGAGCAAAAAGGCTAGTGGCTACAATGCCCCACTGGCTACAATGCCCCACTCTCCCTATATATATATATATATATATATATATATATATATATATGAATATGTGTATATATATATACACACATAAATAAATATATATTAATATATATATATATATATATATATATATATATAAATATATATATATATATATATATATATATATATATATATATATAAATATATTAATATATAAATATATATATATATATATATATATATATATATATATATATATATATATATATATATATATATCTATATATATATATATATATATATATATATATATATATATATATATATATATATATATATATATATATATATATGTAGCAACCCTTCTGCGGAATATTAGTTTGCGTCAGAGAAAAAGTAGTAGCCATAAGTTTTTGGAAAAACATTCGATTCGACTGTCAGTGGCTGCAGAGATAATCGGCATAGTTCCCCAGAGAGCACGTTACATAATTAATAGCATAGTTTTATGAAACAATAAATATAAATTGGAGTAAAGCAATTGTAGAGTTATTTACACAATAGAACGACTCTTGCAGCTTTTCCCATATATATATATATATATATATATATATATATATATATATATATATATATATATATATATATATATATGTATATATATATATATATATATATATATATATATATATATATATATATATATATATATATATATATATATATATATATGTATATATATATATCAGCAAAATGTTTAAGAGAGATAATCTGGCGTGGCCGATTCGATTGAGCTGAATTTTTTGGAGGGCATAGATGCATATATTGGGCAGGTCTATGACTTGCTAGAATTCAGATATCTTTAACCCTTTCGTGGTGGCGGGCATTTTAGTGAATTTTCAAGTACTCCTATATTTCCAAGCAGTGTAAATTTTTTTTAAAAAAAGTTTTGGAAATTAAAACTTACTATGTTTTAAACTTGTCTATGATAAAGAATTGGAACTTTTGAGCCGTGTGTGGGTGCTGAGTGCCTAAAAGTAGTTAAGGATTTTTTTTCAAATTTTGATTTGTCATTACTTCTTACAGAAACATTAGAACATCGTGAAAATTAAGGAGCGTATTGATGTTGACTAGCATTTACCACATATGAATTTTTAAGATATTGCGGGTAGCTACGGCAGGCTCCTCACAAAAAATCTTTCAATTCAACGACCTTCCTGAAAAATTTTTGCTTTTTGAGAAAAATCTTAAATCAGTCATAAGCTTTAACCTTTGTCCATCATGTCCAATTGAAATTTTCAAAACTCCACTTTGCACAAGAACGGCAACCCATCACCAAATTACCTCCATTTTCAGCACTTGAAACTTCTGTTCACGAGAACTGACGACCGGCTTATCCAATCATAATGAAATTCACAGAACATATTGTTATTAACAAGGACCAGGTATGATAGAAGTAATTTTGAAATGCAGGCAACACGGTGGCAGTGGTACCATCTTGAAAAATCAAATAATATTTGGATTTTACTTTAGACAGCATTTGGTGAAAATTTGGTTGAAAATTAGAATAGAGCTGCCAGCTATGGTAATTTTTGTCTCCTAAATCTTGCAACTTTGCGCAGTAAAATAAAGCTTTTTCCTTACAACTTCCAGTCCAGTCATGAAATCAAAACGAAGTTTATGCAGTAAATGAACCTGAACCAAATGTCGCAGGAGTTTCGTAAAAAAATCATAGAAGAGCTGCCAGCTACAACCATTTTTATAATATTATATTATTTTATTTTAGTTTTATAATATAATATTAACGTTTTGTAAATTTGAAAAGTGTTGAGGGGAGTAACCCTAAAATTCTTTTCACCCGTATAACTTCCAGCGCAGTGATTCAATCGAAGCAAAATTCACAGGGTGGGTTTAACTCAACGTAAAGCAGATTTGGTATGTACGAGTATTTTTCTTTGCTGCTAACACAGGGTTACCAGCATCAGACATGTTCGTAAATATTGCACCAACAGATGCTTCAAATTACAGACTCAAATGTAAAGCATTCGCAATAAAATTAAGGAAGCAATTCCTAAATTTTCCGATTTTTAAAAATTTGTTGAAAAACGAAATTCAGATTTAAGCTTGGTATTGTAAACTTCTTGCTGCTTCGTTGGAAAAGTGATGCCAGCACTGAATATTTTCATCATCTATGTTATAGTTGTCTTTTGTTGGCTTGAATAAGGTATGGTTGATATGATACTACAAAAAGGTGTATAGCTTCTTTCCACATTTTTTTTTGTCACTCAAAGACAATTTCTTCGAAATTTAGTTTTCTAGTGATTCTGATTAGTGATAGGCGGTTGCAAGATGTTTTAATAATGGAGATAATCGCAATCGGCACCACAAAACAATGAAGATAATCGCAATCGATGCGCTGTTAAGTATGCTGTTAAGTATGTTAAAATAAAATCTGCTTTTAGATAGTGCAGTTTAAAAGCATATCAAGTATCGAGTATTTTCGTACTTGCGAGTATTTTATTCAAATATTCAAAAAGTTTTTAGGGCAAAAGTAGCTGAAATCGGCCAATTTTAGGTTAGAGTGGTTTCGGACATAACGGGCCAAGACCTATTGCTGTGATACAAACATTTCGGTTTTGTAAGGGAGTAAGGGGTTTTTTGGCCATAGTTTGGCAAAAACTGCCTTTACCGCGCTTTCAATGATTGAAAGTGGTCGGGGAGTACAATAGTGATATTTTAAGGATGAAAAAAATTGTTATGGGGAAAATTGGGCAAAAACGTCGAATTTTCCCAAATTTTTTTTTTGCTTACTTTGAATTCGGGGACCTTTCTGAGTTGTTTCGGGCGAAATGTCCATACAAGTCTGGGAAAAAGTGGCCTAGTTTCGTAAGATTAAGTTATATTAAATCAGAATCATCAACTGCGAGCATTAGATCCATTTATAGCCGACCGAGGACAATTGCGTGTAACCGAAAGAATTAGTCACAGCAATTTCTCATATGAAGAGCGACATCCAATTATAATACATCGGAACCATCATCTGACGAAGTTGATAGTTGAATACGAACATCGTGTACAGTTACACGCCAACTTTCGACTTCTGCTAAGGACATTGGTGCGGCATTATTGGATAATCGGTACACACATGATCATCAAACAAGTTATCAGAAGCTTCGAAACATGTATTTAAAATGGCACCACTACCAGCAGAAAGCGTGACACCATTGAGAGCACTCTCCAATTGCGGTATCGACTATGTGGGTCCCATCATCATCACATTTTGGCAAGGACGTGGCGGAAAACATTACAAGGCCTACATTGGATTCTTTATTTGACCTTGCACCAAAGCGGTACATTTGGAAGCAATCACAGAGCTTTTAACTGACTTTTTCATGACAGCATTGAAGCGGTTCATATCTTAACGCAGAGTTCTTACAAACATACATAGTGACAACAATACCAATTTCATTGGAGCGGATCGTGAGCTCACCAGACTAGTGGAATTTCTTAAATCGGAAGAAGCGGCACATGGAACCAACAAATTTTTGTCCATTAAAGGCATTCAGTGGCATTTGATACCACCAGCGGCTCCGCACTCCACCGGCATCTGGCAGGTGTCAAGTATCATCTGACCAGAATACTCGGGTAAGCCTTACTAACTTTTGAGGAACTAGCCACACTGTTATGCCTGATAGAGTATTGCATGAACTCGCGGCTGCTCCACTCAATGTCAGGACAACGGATTATTTAGCCAGCCTGACGCCGAATCCTTTTACGATTATCAGTAGCGGACCCTTACCACCAGACATGGGTCATGACACCAACAAACCTAACCTCATTCAAAGATGGGCATATACGCACCGACTATTCAACGAAATATGGGAGCGATGGAAAGACGATTACTTGCGGCAATTACAACATAAACCTAAATAAAGAATGACACAGTCTAACCTACAAATCGGAGATTTAGTGCTGGTCAAGAACGAGAACACATTAGCGGCATCTTGGCCATTAGGACGAAAAAAGGTGGTCCATCCCGGAGCAGACAGCAACACCCGAGTGGTGACTTTACTAGCCAAAAACGGTGAACTGAAGCGATAGAGAAGATTGTACATAGAAGCAAGCCTCCCCCTGCGGCAAAATCGTTGTATTGCGATTAACACATAACAGTGGCATTGTCGCAGCGGCGCCACAGGGGGAGGTGTGAATGCCGCAGTTGAATTTGGTGAACCATAATGCAGCGACAATGCCGCTGTCAATGCAACCAAGGCACCAACCAAATTCATTTTTTACTAATGTTCGAAGAACATTAGTATTAAAATCGATTCGGCCAAAAATTCATATTTCCATATACAGATATATATATATATATATATATATATATCATCAAAAAAATTTTAGTGAGATAATCTCGGGAACGCGCCATGTGATTGAGCTGAAACTTTCAGGATACATTGACGTATATGCAGAATAGGTCCAAGTCTCTTTAAATGTCAATTCTCTTTAACCCTTTGGCGCCGGCGGCCATTTTAGTGATATTTTTAATATACCTATTATTCCGTACACAAATAATGTTTGCAAAAATAAAGTTGACAAAATAACTTTCGAACGTGTTTTACATGTGAATCGGATGATGTTTTGGAATTGGGTGCCTAAAAAGAGAACAGAAAAAATTGAAAATTTTTAAATTGCGATAGCTTTTGACAGGGCTAATCAATTATTACGAAATTTTCAGGACATATTGGTATTATTTAGTTGTAGATTTGCGTAGCTTTTAATGAGCGTGCTGACAACCCTGTAGCTGTAGGCAGGCACTGAAAGTGAAAACCTCCAAATCAACATCTCTCTTGAAAAAATGCCGCTTCTTCCAAAAAAGCCACTTATATGTAAATCTTGTGCTTTATTAACATAAACAAAAAAAAATTTGATATGGTATAACGGGCACGCCTGGTAACCCTTGCCCAATTTACCTATATTTTTAGCATAAAAAACTTCTGTTCACGGAAACTCACGATCCAATGAGCAGCATTAATTGAAATTTACAGAATGTATTGGTCTTAAATAGGACCAGGTCTGATAGAAGTGATTTTGAAATGTGGGTGATTCTGGGCCAGTGGTGCCATCTTGAAAAATCACTAAAAAAGATAACTGCTTTTAGCCCTATAAATTCTGATTGAATCGTTCGATTTTAACGAAATTCACACAGTAGCTGAACCACCTTTGGTAGAAATTTGGTTGAAAAATTCGGTTGGAGCTGCCAGCTATGATAATTTTGGTGTCTTAAATTTGAAAAAATAAAAATTTGGAAGTGAAAACATTCAACCATCGAATATCCTAAAAAATGTCAGTTTGTTACAATAAAACCAATCTGTTCACAAATCTTATGCTTTATCTACACGTTCAAAGTAAAACTTTGGAAATTTCATGTCGGAAAAGAACGGTAACCCTTTCCCAGCTAACCTATATTTTTAGCATCAAAAACTTCTGTTCACGGGAACTCACGAACCAATAATCAGATACAACTGAAATTTACAGAATGCATTGGAATTAAGTAGAACCAAATCTGATAGAAGCGATTTTGAATTGTGAGCAACTCTGTGCCAGTGGTGTCATCTTGAAAAATTACCAAGAAAAAAACTGCTCTTTGCCCTATGAAATGTGAATTAGTTACCAGATTTTCATGAAATTGACACAGTAGTTGAACCTATTTCTAATCTCTGTTTGATGGAAATTTCGTTGAAAAACTTGATTGGTGCTGCCAGCTATGGTAATTTTTGTGTCTTTGGTTTTGAAAATTCTCTCAGGAAAATAAATTTTTTTGCCCTATAACTTCCAGTGCAGTCATGAAATCAGTACGAATTTATTACAATTAATGAAACCTATTATAGACATTATTCAGGCCAAATTTGGTTGAAAAGTCACGATAGGGTTGCCAGCTATTGTTGGTTTTGTGTTTGTAAGCAATATCTTTATTAAGCGGTTTTATCGTAGAATTTTCAATTGGTAATGATATTGTAGTGACAATAAACAGCAAATATTAAGCTTTCGATTATTTGAAAAAACTCGCTGCAAACATTTACAATGAAAATAAATAACCGATGTTTCAATTCTCTAAGTTCTGCAAATTTTTCGGATCGCAGCCATAGGCGTGCCGTGGCCTAAAGTCTGGCAGGGGCCAGGGACCAAAAGGTTCAAAAGAAGCGATGATTTTGTTTCCCGTAAGATACACGTACTCTTCATACAACTTATATAATTTACTAATACATTTTATGTTTGTTAATTTATTCTTTGTTATTTGCTAATGCATAATGCATTATCAAATAAACTTCGTGTCTGTGAATACGTATGAGCTACTACCACATGCATATAATGTGAATGGTAAGTATGAGTTACACATGAATTATCCATTAGCACTAAAAAATGAGCGCTTGTATGAATTATACGGGAATAGAACAGTGGCGTGGCGTGATAGTTTACCTTAGGGAAGCAATTAGTTCATTTCGATGACTGACTTTGGCTATGTTTTCTTCAAATTTGTTACGTATTAATGGAACGCCTCTTGTTAGCTACTTTTAACATTGCAAATACAAAAGCTTCCATGAATTACGAGCATGGACGTGAGAGTACTTATACTGTATTGTTATCAGTACTAATTCGCATGCCACCAATATATAATTATTTTTTCATTAAATATATATTTGCAAAAATTAAATATTGGCAAACATATAAATTAGCTATGTTGCAACAGCAAGCTATGTAAATAAAGCTTTTGCAAATATAGCTACGGCAACAATAACAACCACAGTGATTATGCAAATTAAATGTTTATACGCATAAAGAAAATTTCAATATTCTAGTACTTATAAAAAATAACAGTAAAGTAACAAGATTCCCATAACGAATAACATATATATTTATATTTAAAAAAAAATCTAGTAAATTTAAAATAAATGAAGTGACAGCTGAAAAAAAAATCTATTATAAATCAAATTTGAAAAGAAAATTCATGCATACTTCTATTTTAAATTTAATGCAATTTGCCTTTGTTTTTTTTTTGCAAACTCATCTATGACGTCTTGAAAACTTTACTCGCTCAAACATTATTTTAAGAAAACCTATTCTATGGAAAGTATTGCCAAGTCACTTAGTCACTGTTCATCTGTCCTATTCCTGAGATAAGTTTTAATCCTTTTTAAGGAAGAAAAACTGCGCTCTGCGGGCGCTCTTGTAACATTCTCTTTTGCATTCATTACTTGCAATGTTAGAACTAAAAAAACTGATTTATAAAATTGTTTTAAACTATTTTCTGATTTATTGTTGATAGAATATTCAAAAATATTTTCTCTGTGAATTTGCATTAGAGTAAAAAACAATGAGTTCCTTTTTATCCGCAAAAGATCGAGATCCAAAAGGAAATTTAAAAAGGTCACTAATTATGCAATTATAATCCATGCTATTTACGGAACAAATAAATACATTAACCTTTTGATTGCACTCTCACTATTTTAAGTATAAAATTAAAAAATCATGCGATTCCAGAAAGTAATTCTACGCACTCAATTCTAAACAATTCAAATCATTTTAATTACAACAATACTCTAAACTATTGGTGAAATAATTACCTTCACCAATTAAAAATACCTTCACCAATTTTATATGTAAAATATAGCACAAATTTCACTACCGAACTACATTCAAGCAGTCTCTGGCAACCCTTAAAACATCTCGTAGTTCAAATTCATTCAAAAATTCACATAGTGTGTAGGTACTAAAGCAAAAATTCTCATTCAAAAAAAAAAAAATACGCACAAGCAAATTATGTGGGGAACGTCACAATAAGTTCCACAGCAACCATAATGTACGCGGCTTCTCTCTCAGTTTCTCACTTGAGACGAGAATTTCCCCTAAGAAGCAATTTCTGCATTGCTTCCAAACAGCCAGTACAAGCATATTTTTTTGAATGACGTCACAATGCAGTCTACATGAAGTGAAATTAATGCTCGTAGAAGCAATTTTTTAGTTGCTTCCACCCGTCTTGTTCTCTCAATATTTTCATTCGGTCGTGTTACCACCTTAGCCGTGCAAGATGTTCACTATGAGTTTTTGGGAAAATTTATTTAGAAAATTCCTGTCCATGATTTTTCTCGTGATTTTTAAATAAATTAATTTAAAATATATATCAGTAAAATGTAATGGAAGCAATGCTTCCCTTGCTTCCATGAACGCCACGCCACTGGAATAGAATGGAAATAATTATAAATATAAAACAATTTTTTTGTTTAGAAGCTAAATATGTTTCAATTTATACTTGAAGAAGAGGGTAGTTTACTTTCAAAATATCTTTGAAGAAATTGGAATTACAAGGAAGAAATTGATCTTTTATTTCAAATTTTTGTTACCTAGAAAACCCATGAAAAGCATAAATAATTTGCCAAGACGAAGAGTGCTGCAACTTACTTTTTTCGAGCCATTTGATATCTTTGTAGCCCTAACTGCGTGTCCGAGGCTAGATGAAATATCAAAACCTTTCAGACTTGTGCCTTTTGCTGTTTCCCGTTTTCGTGATCCCCTGGGAAATATGAGATCCAGACAGTGCTTCTCTGCGAATGATTTAATTTTTTCCCAAACTACATAAGAGTTTTCTCGCTCACTTAGTAGTGTTTTAAATGTTCCATTCACAAGATCCATCTCATCCCAAAGAATTGCATTTTTAGTTTGGAAATATGTGCTTAACATGTTCGTTATAAAAAGAACATAGTGAAAGAAGAAAATATTTGCTACAAACTTAGGATTACTGATCGAATGAAAGATTGCCAATGCATAAACTGAGTCGCTGTATTTTCCTTCATTCATTTCTTTTTCTAAAGCCTCTTTATAGTCCCATAACTATCGATCACATATTTGCAATTGTGAAATCTCATTGACTAACGAGTCGAGCTTAAACTTCATTTCACGCCTTGTATTTAGATCAACTGCCTCTTCAAGCTGCTTGAACAATTGCACAAATGAACAGTGCACAAATGTGGCTGCAGGGTGTTTTATCTTAATTTAGTTTGGAAACCACTTTTTGTCCTGACATGACACTAGCACCATCATAAGACTGTACAACAACAGGCAATTCGCTAAGTCCGTAGCTGTCTAACAGGCTCAAAATTATATCGGCTAAATACGAGGCATTTCTAGCTCCTGAAATGTCTAGCAAATCTGAGAACCACGGAGAGTTGTTCCTTTTTGTGGACCCTTGCTTCGTCTGCCATAATGGATATCAGTCCGCACTCTTTTATTTCAGCTGTAATGTCCTCTCGAACGATTTCAGCAATTATTTTTATTAATTCATTTTGTGTTTTGTCAATGCAGTAGTTCGCAACCTTGTTTTTAAAATGTTTTTCAAAAGTTAAATAATGCTTCGCGAATAATTCACAAAATTCCAAAAAAAATTCACAATTATCACTGGGACCACTTTCATCATGTCCTCTGAATTGAACAGTCTTGATAATATTCCAAGACTGTTCAAGCATCATATCACTTACTGTCTTCCAAGCACTTTTAGAGTTTTATTATTGTAGAGTTTTTATTATTGTAGGCAATATGGGCATGAATTTTATTATCCGGATAATTTATCCGGTTTGTGAAGTTTGGTCAAGCTGAAACTTTGATGTATTTGTGGCTACAATGGAAATTCTATGGAAAATTTTGCATTGTGATAACTTCACACCGAGTCATCAGATCATCGCGAAATTTACAAGACGCATCTATGGGTACTGTCACGCAATAACTATATTTATACAGTCAAATCAAAACTTTTAAAATTCCCAAACGCACAAAAATCGTAATCCTTCACCGAATTATTTATATTTTTATCTCGCGATCGAATAATATTCACTGGATATATTAGTCTTGAGTAGATACAGGTCTGACAAAAATTTAATGAAAATGATAGGAACCATGAGGCGGTCGTGTCACCATGAAAAAACGCTCGGTGAAATTGAAGTGCTATGCCTTTTACATTCCGATGCAGTTATCAAATTATAATCAAATTCACACACATTTAACCTGAGTGTTAACCAAGTAGGTCACAGTTTTGGTTATAATGTTAGATCCGCGATGCCAGCATCAGCATTTTTGTCCTGGAAATCGGTACTGTTACATTTTCAAATAATATTGATTTCGTAGTGAAAATAAGCCGAAAATATTTCAATTTAAAAAAATTTAACAGATTCGCGGAGAGTAAATCTAAACACCCATTTTTTCGTATAACTTCTAACGCTTTCAATGAATCAAGAGCTATAGGGTAAGTTATTTTAACGGGATGCAAATTCGGTATAGTCTTTGTTGTGGTGGTGTCAAAAGGTTGGTGGTGGTGTCAGCAGCAAAATTGAACCTTCCGAGCTATTCAGTATGGAGTTTTTTACTCAAACCTAATAAGTACACTTTATCATACGCTAAAGTCAAAGAAAAATGCTCTCAAATATGGAATGAGACTGTGTTTGTTTTACTTAATGTTAGGTAGATGATCCCATCAAGAAAGAGTAATCGCAGCGAAAATTGCTCGCAAAAAACAACATTGTTTTGAATAGATAGCATAAAAGTGGCAAGGATGCAATTTTTATTCTCCAAATGACTTCGAAAATCGTATTCTACGTTAGTTATCTTATTGCCTACCATTTTAATACTCAGACTATGCTTTGTGAAAAACGTAATTGCATAAAACGCCAGTTTAAAAAAGTGTTCTTATATAAATACCTGTATATTGCCTAGTAGGAATGAACAGATAATCTTAATATAAAAAGGATAGTTGGCGAGGCGCTTTTCGTCGTATAATTTGTCGAAATTTCGACGTATAACTTGTCGAAATTAAATATTGCCGTCCATTTCTCGAGATAAGTCCCATAACATCGCAATTAATATTAATTAATAAGTCTCTATGTTATAAGTTGTGTGCATGCTTTGGTATAGGCTTTCACTACTGCACTATACAGCTCTTGCTGTAACAACAAAAACCAAAGAGGCGAAAACTTAAGTGTATGTTGTTAGAAATATGTATTTTTCTGGGAGGGGCCAACCTAGGGTCTGGGGGGGTCCCGGCCCCCCCTGGCCCCCCCTACGGTGCGCCTATGATCGCAGCCCCAAACACCAGCTTCAGTTACAGTGCTGCAGGTACTGAGCATTTTCTTCATTGATGTTATTACGAGATACTGCTTTCAAAATTTTGTGATATAAGCAACTGATAACGAATATAATTAACAAGTGTTTCGCTCTCATAAACGTTGAAATTCATGCCAGTGGTAATATCTGAAAACTTCCACCATATGAGTTATAATGCATTCTTGAGACCAAAGTAAAACGTGGCGTTTGAAACAGTTTGGCCGTAATAAGCAGCTCATGTGGTGGAATATGCACTCAAAACCTGCACGATTCTCTTACTGTTCTTCGAACATTAGTGTTTCTAGCGGTTCAGGTGCGCTAGAGTTTTTTTTCTTTTGTATTGCTCAATCCTGTTGCACGAGGATTAGGTTGGCTTATCACAATACATATCAGCCACCGCTTGTCTATTCCACCAGACCATTCAACCTAATTCAAGCAGACTTAATTGAACCTAGTGGTGATGCCAACCTACGGTTGGTATCACCACTAGCGATGTGGCAAAATTAAAAATTTGGCAAATGCTGCCGCTGCGGCAAATTCGGCCGCAGGTATTGTGGGCATTACCATACATAACAGTGCATTCAAATTTTTTGACTGTGGTTTGCCGCAGCCCACTGCGGCAAATCGCTGTATTGTGATTATCCTATATGTTGGAAGCAGGACTTTCAGGGCGGGCGGCATGTTCGGGACTTTTTCCCCCTAAACATGTATAGCGGCTTCAAGCACATACGGAGCACAAACAATCTCGAGCGGCTCTTGAGCCAGGCCGCCTTCGAACAAAAGTGTTTTAACGACGCCTTTGATTCATTCGATTTCATAATCCATGTAAGATCAGTTTCAGGCAGCTTGGGTAGCATATGTTTTGTATATTTATTGTGTTCATTGATGAAATAAATTATAAGTGTTCGATTAGAACCAGCGGTATTTCAATTACAAATTGCGGATATTTTACATACACAGTTCTATTGATAACTTTTTGATATCAACTCATGTACGCATAAAAGAGTGTGCTTAAATTTTTTTATTGAAAAACAATTAATTTGACCCAAATATGTCTCTTCGCGCCTATTGCCGATTGCTGTGTGCTTTCGATCGGTGTACATGATTTTGCGTGCGTCAGTCTTTTGAAGCGAAAAAAATTTGTTCATTAAGGCTAAGGCCACACTATACGTGCCTATCTTAAAGCTAAGCTAAGAGCCATGCTTGTGTACATGATACACAATGGGCACATATAGAGATGTGCTTAACTGCTCTTTTTACTGAGCAGTGATCGCAGAGAGCAGTTTAAGCAAAGAGCAGTTTAGAGTAGCAGCTATTCAATCGCAATTGCGATTGCAGTTTCGTGCGTATGAAAAACCGCTCGCTACTTTTGATTGCTCATTGCCAGTGTTTGCTCGTTACGTTCTCATCGCCTTCGATTTGTGCTTGATACAGCAATATCTAGCCTCAGATTGCAATCGCATTGTACGCTTACAATGTGACTATTTTTCCGTAGCGATGGATGTTCATGTTTAGAACAGATGTAGTATGTTTGGGAATACGTTGCCTGCATTAATTCAGCACTTGCTAGCAGAAGAATGTATTGCCAGGTGCTTGGTAAATCGTATAGTAGTTTTGTGGTTTTCAAAATGTCATACATTGGATGCAAGCAACGTAGTGAAATGTTATTACGCATGTACAGTATTATGCAGTATGTAATTTAATTTCGAAGATTTATTTTTCCTGGCTAATCTAAAACAATCGGTTTTCCACTTCGCCTCACCGAAGCATGAAGTTTGTCGAAAATTTTATTGAGAAATGATAACAAAAGTTTTACGTGTATTAAACATGCACCCACTAGGGGGCCAATCTCTTCGGTAAGTCTGGACATGAGTCACAATCCCGGTAGGGTTGGAGTGCAGTCACGAGCACCGCCGCAGAAGCCAACTGGCGGATCTCAACAGGATCTCAACATTTTTAGTGCTACTTTCAGTTTTTCGGGCAGATTTGATTTTGACGTATCTTAGAAACTAGGCCGCTTTTTCTCAGATTTGTATGGAAATTTCGCCCGAAACAACTCAGAAAGGTCCCCAAATTCATGTTAGACAAAATTTTTTTTTTTTTTGGAAAATATGGACGTTTTTGCCCAATTTCCCCTATCAAAAATTTTGTCGCCCTTAATATATCATTAATATACTCCCCGACCACTTTCAATCATCGAGAGCGCCATAAAAGCAGTTTTTGCCAAAATATGGCCAAAAAACTCCTTACTCCCCTACAAAACCGAAATTTTTGTATCACAGCAATAGGTCTTGGCCCGTTATGTCCCAAACCACTCTAACCCAAAATTGGCCGATTTTGTCCGATATCAGCTACTTTTGCCCTAAAAACTCTTTGAATAATTCAATAAAATACTTGCAAGTCCGAAAATACTCGCAAGGGTAGAAAGAAAAGAATCTGAATAGATGAGCATTTAAAATTTTCTGTATTGCAAAAGAGCAATGAGCAGTTGAACAACATGAGCAGAAAACAATCAAATTGCTCACTGCTCTTCATAAAACTATCTGCTCTGCAAAAGAGCAGTGAGCAATTGAACAGCATGATCAGAGAGCAATCGCACTGCTCACTGCTCTTCATAAAACTATTTGCTCTGCAAAAGAGCAGTGAGCAATTGAACAGCATGAGCAGAGAGCAATCGCACTGCTCACTGCTCTTTTCAAAGAGCAGTGCGATTAGTAGCAGAGATCGCAGGGGCAGTCCCATCTCTAGTCACATACAAGGCGCTTAGCTTGGTGACCGACAATTCACTTTTGTGCCGTCTCTTGATGAGAACGGAAGAAATTATGCCACTCCCTAAAGTAAAGAAGTTAATGTTGATTGAAAGCTCAGTGTATAAATCTAATACAATTCAAAGTCGAAGGTGTTGGATACATGAAATGAACCTTTCAAGACCTCGACATGGAGAATTTGAACGTTTGTATAAAGAATTGCGAAATTATGACGTGAAGTTTTATTCATACCTACATATGAAACAAGATACGTTTGATATACTGCTTTGCAAGCTAAAATCCAGGTTACAGAAGAAAGACACCGCATTCAGATATTCTATAGCACCTGAAGAACGACTTGTAGTAACAATAAGGTGAGAAAAATAAACATTAAGTATTATTAGAACCATCTCTATTGTTAATAATTATATATGCAAAGTTACATATCTAAATGTTTTTTTTGGAATTCACGAGAAATTGTTAATATAAGTCGTAAGTGATGTTCTTCCATCTTCAATAAATGTATGGTGCGATGGTACAGAAGTAATCGTATTAAAGAGAGCGGAATTGTGTGGTACTTCATTCAAGTCTGTATAAATGTTCTCAAGACTTTCTTCGCGAAGATGCTCCAAAATTGCATCTTGTAGAATATATCGTAATTTCAGTTTCTTTTGTAGCGGTATTTTTTTCATGTATGGCAATAGGCTTTGAAAAAAAGTAAATCATCGTCCTGCTCCTGTATACTTTCTTATTCTAATATTTCAATTTTTCTTTTCTCAAGCTGTTCCAGCTCATCATAACGATCATTATTACATGTTTTCACTTGTTTTTTGGTTTTATATATATGATCACTCCTAGTTGATGATGCCATGCTAGAAGGTGAAGCAATATCATCCAAGTTGATTGTGTCTGGAGATGCTGTAACTTTGTTGTTATCAGAAGCAATGAATTCGATATCAATATTTGAATCTCTTTGCGATTCTAACACTTTATCTCTCAAAAACATCATTTGTTGAAAAAATTGCCAAGTAGAAGTGGATTTCTTTCCTCCTCCATCACCACTCTTTGATTTATCCAACTTCCTAAGTTCCCGAAAAAAATATGTGCGTAGAAATTTCCATTTTGTACGCACAATCTTATCTGAAAAAAATGGTTAATGTTAACAAATGTTTCTGTTCAGGTTTTTAGCAACATGAGAGTTATAACGATCTCTGACTTTTCATTTTCGTACGGGTCACAGCACTATTGCGCAAATCGTTCATGAAACTTGTGAAATTATTTGGATTTATTTAAAAAATGAATACATGCCCTTGCCTAGAGCTGCAAAATGGATTGAAGTATCCAAGAAATTTTATGAGTTATGGAATTTCCCTAATTGCATAGGCGATATTGATGGAAACCATATTAGAGTAAAGTGTCCAGCGAACAGTGGTTCGTCAAATTACAATTATAAACAATATTTTTCAAATTTTAATAAAAAAAAAAACAAAACGATTTTTCTTTTCGAAGCTAGATATATTTTAATTTTGTGACAAATATCGATATTTCGAGGGTAATCTGCCCTCTTCTTCAGTGTCTATCGGTCTAATCTTAATCAAACTGGTGTATGTTTCTTATTTTAAAGTTAATCAAACTTGTGTATGTTTCTTATTTCAAACTTGTGTATGTTTCTTTTAAAGTATTGACTTATACTAATTACCAACTAATTGTCCATTAATTAACTTATACTAATTACCAACTAATTGCCTATTAATTAAAATCGTTTTTTTTATTAAAATATTTTTTTGAGCTAGGAAAAAATTGGTACACATTAAATACAATTAATAATGACTACCAGGTCAAAATCCAATTTTATTCAATTCGTAGGTTACAAAACAGTAATCGGTGGAATCTCTGAAGATATAAGATTTCTTAGGTTATGTTTAAAAAAGAATGTGACTCCTAAAAGTCATATTATTAAATTTAGGTCCCATCTGTTAGGATTAGGGAAACAAATTCCCATGGCCGAAAGGAATCTCATTAGAAATTCCGTAAATAGGCTTTATAAAAGATTAGGGGATCTCACACTCAAAGTTTATTCCTTGCATCTAAAAATGGCAAGTGAATCTTTAGGTAGAAAAGGAGATATTTTAGATATTGTAGGGAAAGCAGACAAGGCCTTTGAATGCGAGAAAGACAGAAAGAGGAAAATTCTTACAAAGAAACTGAAGGAGCTGACGAGAGGAAAGGATACCATGGAAAAGAAAAAGGATGCCGTAGAGACTATCCCCAACTATGTGGTGAATAAGTCCACGGTTCAATTCACAGGAGAGCAAATGAAGCTACTTAACCAAGATCTGAATTTTGCTGTCAAGGAAAAAACATTCCCAACAGAAGACTTGGTAGTAGAAATCGAAGCAGCGGTTAAAGCCCTGCCCGAAGAGGAGAAAGCACAGATTAGAGACAATGTGGCTAAACTCATCAGGAGGGAAAATCGTAAGAGGGGGAACACTGGGAAGGCACAAAGAGTGTTCAAAGAGTTGGCTGCTAAACCGGTATTTTATACCAAAGCGGATAAAGGAAATGCCGTGGTCGTAATGGACAAAGACGAATATGACCGATTAGTTATGGAAAAACTCAACAACGGGGTTACCATGAGCTTAGGAAAGATCCCTTACCAGACTCTATCAAACGAGTTGAAAGAGTCTTGAAAGAGTGCAAAGGGACGATTGGAGAAGTGAACAAGCTGCGGGTCTCAAACCCGTCATTGCCAAGAATTAGGTGCTTTCCAAAGATACATAAGGAAGGAAGTGAACTTAGGGAAATTGTCACCGCTAGAAGCGCTCCAACAAGGAAAATCGCAAAGTGGATTGTAGACGAGTGTAGGGCCTTAGGGAAGATTAGCGATAGAATAGTTAAGAATCGAGATGAGGTAATAGGGCGGCTTGGAAGAGTGGCAACAATAGGGGAAGATGAGCTAGTTGTATCATTTGATGTCAAGGCTATGTTCCCAAGCGTGCCAGTAAAACAAGCACTCACGTTCTTTGAGGACTGGCTATTAGAGAGGAATAGCTCACCAGAAGGGAGGAAAAGGGCTAAAGACTTTTTGAAACTCGCTACGGTTTGCATGAATGAAAGTTATTTTACTTTCAGGGGGAAATACTTCAAAGCGATGAAAGGTGTTGCAATGGGAAATCCTTTATCCCCACTTATGAGTGAGATATTTATGGATAGACTAGAGAAGAAACTTTATGAAGAAAGTTCGTTTCCTCGGGTTTGGCTGAGATATGTAGACGATATTCTAGCTATAGTTAAAAAAGATGCTTTGGGAGAAACTTTGGAGAAGTTGAACCAAGCACATAAGGACATCCAATTTTCAATAGAAATCGAAAAGACTGAGAAACTACCCTTCTTGGATTTAATGGTCATAAGGAAAGAAGGTCTTCTTAGTTTTAATATCTACCGGAAGCCCACATACACCCAGAGGACAACACCATCCACGTCTGATCATTGGTATTCCCAAAAAATGGACCCTTTTAATTCGATGATTCACCGGCTGTTAACAGTACCCATGGATCAGGAAAGTTTTAACTCAGAAGTTAAATATATTAAAGACACGGCGAGAAAAAATGGATTTAACGAGAGGATAATTGGAAATCTTGTCTTGGAAATCGCTACTTTTGATTGCTCATTGCCAGTGTTTGCTCGTTACGTTCTCATCGCCTTCGATTTGTGCTTGATACAGCAATATCTAGCCTCAGATTGCAATCGCATTGTACGCTTACAATGTGACTATTTTTCCGTGGCGATGGATGTTCATGTTTAGAACAGATGTAGTATGTTTGGGAATACGTTGCCTGCATTAATTCAGCACTTGCTAGCAGAAGAATGTATTGCCAGGTGCTTGGTAAATCGTATAGTAGTTTTGTGGTTTTCAAAATGTCATACATTGGATGCAAGCAACGTAGTGAAATGTTATTACGCATGTACAGTATTATGCAGTATGTAATTTAATTTCGAAGATTTATTTTTCCTGGCTAATCTAAAACAATCGGTTTTCCACTTCGCCTCACCGAAGCATGAAGTTTGTCGAAAATTTTATTGAGAAATGATAACAAAAGTTTTACGTGTATTAAACATGCACCCACTAGGGGGCCAATCTCTTCGGTAAGTCTGGACATGAGTCACAATCCCGGTAGGGTTGGAGTGCAGTCACGAGCACCGCCGCAGAAGCCAACTGGCGGATCTCAACAGGATCTCAACATTTTTAGTGCTACTTTCAGTTTTTCGGGCAGATTTGATTTTGACGTATCTTAGAAACTAGGCCGCTTTTTCTCAGATTTGTATGGAAATTTCGCCCGAAACAACTCAGAAAGGTCCCCAAATTCATGCTAGACAACATTTTTTTTTTTTTGGAAAATATGGACGTTTTTGCCCAATTTCCCCTATCAAAAATTTTGTCGCCCTTAATATATCATTAATATACTCCCCGACCACTTTCAATCATCGAGAGCGCCATAAAAGCAGTTTTTGCCAAAATATGGCCAAAAAACTCCTTACTCCCCTACAAAACCGAAATTTTTGTATCACAGCAATAGGTCTTGGCCCGTTATGTCCCAAACCACTCTAACCCAAAATTGGCCGATTTTGTCCGATATCAGCTACTTTTGCCCTAAAAACTCTTTGAATAATTCAATAAAATACTTGCAAGTCCGAAAATACTCGCAAGGGTAGAAAGAAAAGAATCTGAATAGATGAGCATTTAAAATTTTCTGTATTGCAAAAGAGCAATGAGCAGTTGAACAACATGAGCAGAAAACAATCAAATTGCTCACTGCTCTTCATAAAACTATCTGCTCTGCAAAAGAGCAGTGAGCAATTGAACAGCATGATCAGAGAGCAATCGCACTGCTCACTGCTCTTCATAAAACTATTTGCTCTGCAAAAGAGCAGTGAGCAATTGAACAGCATGAGCAGAGAGCAATCGCACTGCTCACTGCTCTTTTCAAAGAGCAGTGCGATTAGTAGCAGAGATCGCAGGGGCAGTCCCATCTCTAGTCACATACAAGGCGCTTAGCTTGGTGACCGACAATTCACTTTTGTGCCGTCTCTTGATGAGAACGGAAGAAATTATGCCACTCCCTAAAGTAAAGAAGTTAATGTTGATTGAAAGCTCAGTGTATAAATCTAATACCATTCAAAGTCGAAGGTGTTGGATACATGAAATGAACCTTTCAAGACCTCGACATGGAGAATTTGAACGTTTGTATAAAGAATTGCGAAATTATGACGTGAAGTTTTATTCATACCTACATATGAAACAAGATACGTTTGATATACTGCTTTGCAAGCTAAAATCCAGGTTACAGAAGAAAGACACCGCATTCAGATATTCTATAGCACCTGAAGAACGACTTGTAGTAACAATAAGGTGAGAAAAATAAACATTAAGTATTATTAGAACCATCTCTATTGTTAATAATTATATATGCAAAGTTACATATCTAAATGTTTTTTTTGGAATTCACGAGAAATTGTTAATATAAGTCGTAAGTGATGTTCTTCCATCTTCAATAAATGTATGGTGCGATGGTACAGAAGTAATCGTATTAAAGAGAGCGGAATTGTGTGGTACTTCATTCAAGTCTGTATAAATGTTCTCAAGACTTTCTTCGCGAAGATGCTCCAAAATTGCATCTTGTAGAATATATCGTAATTTCAGTTTCTTTTGTAGCGGTATTTTTTTCATGTATGGCAATAGGCTTTGAAAAAAAGTAAATCATCGTCCTGCTCCTGTATACTTTCTTATTCTAATATTTCAATTTTTCTTTTCTCAAGCTGTTCCAGCTCATCATAACGATCATTATTACATGTTTTCACTTGTTTTTTGGTTTTATATATATGATCACTCCTAGTTGATGATGCCATGCTAGAAGGTGAAGCAATATCATCCAAGTTGATTGTGTCTGGAGATGCTGTAACTTTGTTGTTATCAGAAGCAATGAATTCGATATCAATATTTGAATCTCTTTGCGATTCTAACACTTTATCTCTCAAAAACATCATTTGTTGAAAAAATTGCCAAGTAGAAGTGGATTTCTTTCCTCCTCCATCACCACTCTTTGATTTATCCAACTTCCTAAGTTCCCGAAAAAAATATGTGCGTAGAAATTTCCATTTTGTACGCACAATCTTATCTGAAAAAAATGGTTAATGTTAACAAATGTTTCTGTTCAGGTTTTTAGCAACATGAGAGTTATAACGATCTCTGACTTTTCATTTTCGTACGGGTCACAGCACTATTGCGCAAATCGTTCATGAAACTTGTGAAATTATTTGGATTTATTTAAAAAATGAATACATGCCCTTGCCTAGAGCTGCAAAATGGATTGAAGTATCCAAGAAATTTTATGAGTTATGGAATTTCCCTAATTGCATAGGCGATATTGATGGAAACCATATTAGAGTAAAGTGTCCAGCGAACAGTGGTTCGTCAAATTACAATTATAAACAATATTTTTCAAATTTTAATAAAAAAAAAAACAAAACGATTTTTCTTTTCGAAGCTAGATATATTTTAATTTTGTGACAAATATCGATATTTCGAGGGTAATCTGCCCTCTTCTTCAGTGTCTATCGGTCTAATCTTAATCAAACTGGTGTATGTTTCTTATTTTAAAGTTAATCAAACTTGTGTATGTTTCTTATTTCAAACTTGTGTATGTTTCTTTTAAAGTATTGACTTATACTAATTACCAACTAATTGTCCATTAATTGACTTATACTAATTACCAACTAATTGCCTATTAATTAAAATCGTTTTTTTTATTAAAATATTTTTTTGAGCTAGGAAAAAATTGGTACACATTAAATACAATTAATAATGACTACCAGGTCAAAATCCAATTTTATTCAATTCGTAGGTTACAAAACAGTAATCGGTGGAATCTCTGAAGATATAAGATTTCTTAGGTTATGTTTAAAAAAGAATGTGACTCCTAAAAGTCATATTATTAAATTTAGGTCCCATCTGTTAGGATTAGGGAAACAAATTCCCATGGCCGAAAGGAATCTCATTAGAAATTCCGTAAATAGGCTTTATAAAAGATTAGGGGATCTCACACTCAAAGTTTATTCCTTGCATCTAAAAATGGCAAGTGAATCTTTAGGTAGAAAAGGAGATATTTTAGATATTGTAGGGAAAGCAGACAAGGCCTTTGAATGCGAGAAAGACAGAAAGAGGAAAATTCTTACAAAGAAACTGAAGGAGCTGACGAGAGGAAAGGATACCATGGAAAAGAAAAAGGATGCCGTAGAGACTATCCCCAACTATGTGGTGAATAAGTCCACGGTTCAATTCACAGGAGAGCAAATGAAGCTACTTAACCAAGATCTGAATTTTGCTGTCAAGGAAAAAACATTCCCAACAGAAGACTTGGTAGTAGAAATCGAAGCAGCGGTTAAAGCCCTGCCCGAAGAGGAGAAAGCACAGATTAGAGACAATGTGGCTAAACTCATCAGGAGGGAAAATCGTAAGAGGGGGAACACTGGGAAGGCACAAAGAGTGTTCAAAGAGTTGGCTGCTAAACCGGTATTTTATACCAAAGCGGATAAAGGAAATGCCGTGGTCGTAATGGACAAAGACGAATATGACCGATTAGTTATGGAAAAACTCAACAACGGGGTTACCATGAGCTTAGGAAAGATCCCTTACCAGACTCTATCAAACGAGTTGAAAGAGTCTTGAAAGAGTGCAAAGGGACGATTGGAGAAGTGAACAAGCTGCGGGTCTCAAACCCGTCATTGCCAAGAATTAGGTGCTTTCCAAAGATACATAAGGAAGGAAGTGAACTTAGGGAAATTGTCACCGCTAGAAGCGCTCCAACAAGGAAAATCGCAAAGTGGATTGTAGACGAGTGTAGGGCCTTAGGGAAGATTAGCGATAGAATAGTTAAGAATCGAGATGAGGTAATAGGGCGGCTTGGAAGAGTGGCAACAATAGGGGAAGATGAGCTAGTTGTATCATTTGATGTCAAGGCTATGTTCCCAAGCGTGCCAGTAAAACAAGCACTCACGTTCTTTGAGGACTGGCTATTAGAGAGGAATAGCTCACCAGAAGGGAGGAAAAGGGCTAAAGACTTTTTGAAACTCGCTACGGTTTGCATGAATGAAAGTTATTTTACTTTCAGGGGGAAATACTTCAAAGCGATGAAAGGTGTTGCAATGGGAAATTCTTTATCCCCACTTATGAGTGAGATATTTATGGATAGACTAGAGAAGAAACTTTATGAAGAAAGTTCGTTTCCTCGGGTTTGGCTGAGATATGTAGACGATATTCTAGCTATAGTTAAAAAAGATGCTTTGGGAGAAACTTTGGAGAAGTTGAACCAAGCACATAAGGATATCCAATTTTCAATAGAAATCGAAAAGAATGAGAAACTACCCTTCTTGGATTTAATGGTCATAAGGAAAGAAGGTCTTCCTAGTTTTAATATCTACCGGAAGCCCACATACACCCAGAGGACAACACCATCCACGTCTGATCATTGGTATTCCCAAAAAATGGACCCTTTTAATTCGATGATTCACCGGCTGTTAACAGTACCCATGGATCAGGAAAGTTTTAACTCAGAAGTTAAATATATTAAAGACACGGCGAGAAAAAATGGATTTAACGAGAGGATAATTGGAAATCTTGTCAAAAAGAAAAAGTATAGAATACAGCGTGATCTTTTAACGACGCTTTTTACGCAGGAAAAATAAGAAACAACCATAAGAGTTCCAATTATTTATTCATCAGTATTCAAAAAAGTTCAGGTACTTCTTGAACGCTTTGATATTAAAGCAGTTTCAACCAGTAAAGCTACAAAATTAGGTACTATACTATACCACGTGAAAGACAAAAAGGATAAAAAGGAAAAATGTGGAGTTTATAAAATTACCTGCCCAGAATGCGACAAAATATACATCGGTCAAACGAAACGGTTAGTTGGTGTTAGACGAACGGAACATAAATGAGAAGCAGCTTCAGCGAGGAAAAAGAATACAACATTAGTACGTTCAGCAGTAGCAAAGCACATATTGGAGGAGGATCACAACATAACTTGGGACAACATCGAGGTAATTAAGGAGGTACAGCAGGTGCGAAAACTGGATGCATATGAAAGCCTGCGCATATGGTAAAACCCTATGGATAGAAGACTAAACACAGACCAAGGAAACTGTGCATCACCATTGTTTAGGCTAATTTGAACATTCATTTGATAGTGAGGAGGAAAATTTAATTAATATGGATAGTTAAATGTATTTTAGTAAAGTAATTAATAGGCAATTAGTTGGTAATTAGTATAAGTCAATAAATGGACAATTAGTTGGTAATTAGTATAAGTCAATACTTTAAAAGTAAGCTCTATAAGAAACATACACAAGTTAGATTAAGATTAGACCGATAGACACTGAAGAAGAGGGCAGATTACCCTCGAAATATCGATATTTGTCACAAAATTAAAATATATCTAGCTTCGAAAGGAAAAATCGGTTTTTTTATTAAAATATTTTTTTTGAGCTAGGAAAAAATTGGTACACATTAAATAAAATTAACATTTTTCAATTCAACTACAAGCAGTGGTTGATGCAGAAGGAAAATTGGTGTTTGTAGATATTGGCGCAGAAGGTCGCCAGTGTGATCTTCGATCTTCTTTATATATTTTTTTACAAAATGGAAGACTTAATATCCCAAACAATAGTGTAATTCCTGATACGAATATGACAATGCTTTTGGTCATAGTTGGATGTGGAGGTTACCCGCTACTGAACTACTTGATGAGTCCTTTTGGTCTAAAAAATCTTGACAACAGGAAAATAATATATAATTATCGTCTTTCAAGAGCTCGTAGAAGCGTGGAATGCTGCTTTGGAATGATGGCACAAAAATTGAGGATTTTGTTTTTTATTGAAACGAACGTAGAAACGGCTAAATTAATTACTAAGGCAGTTTGTATTTTACATAACTTTGTAATGACACATGAATCGCATAGCAAAAACCGAATCGATCAACAAATACAAGGGCAACAGAGTAGTTTTATTTCAAATACTAATCAACAACGCCCACAGCACAAATTTACCTTCCAGGCCTTACAAACGAGAGAAATGCTCGTTACCTACTTTAATGGACCCGGAGCAGTATCGTGGCAAAATAATTATGCCCTTCCCGAAAATATTTTATTATGAAATAAAGTGAATTACACTTACCACCTTTGTTTACTTCCTGTGCTACTTCTTCCCATAGCCTTTTTAGGATGAGCTCATTCTTATGATGTTTGTTTGCTGGGTTCCAAAGTGGTTATCTTTTCAAAACCGCAGCAATTAAAACTTCTTCGATTCTAAAGTAACTATGCGATTAACAGAAATTAACGAACAAGTTCGTTCGCTTCGCGACTCGCTTGGTGACTAGTCGGGCACCAAACTAGGTGCGTCGCTCGTAGTGTGGCCGGCTGCTATAATAAGCAATACATTTGTTCGCCAGGATCAATCACCAAGCGAGTCGTTTCCGAGCACCGGCGGTTTCGCTCACTCGTGAACTTGCGCACCAAATTCTAACCTGATGCCAAAATGCTCTAAGTCAAAAAATATCGCGAATACTGGCATGCATTTTTTTGCATATTAATCTAAATGAATCTATTAATTTATCTTTAGGAGGGGAAAAAATGGGAAAATTCACTTTGTACTAACCACTTACGTCCGCGAATCTGGTTATAGGAAAGCAAGCTCGCAACAAGCTTAGTAAAATGACAATAATTGCTTTGAAGATGTTCGATATGCTAAAGGTCGAGATCTGATAAAGTATTAGAATGTAGTATAAAAGATAATTACGTGGAAAAACTGTCATCTATCTCTCAAAAACTATGAAATATATCAGCAAATATAGTAATAAAATATCTATCAATCATACTCTCTTGTTATGCAATATACGTATTATCATGACCCATCGAATACATATTTCAGAGCCAACATGTTGTTCAAAACAGCTCTTCTGCGACTTCTGTGCTTTTGCTCAATATTCGAAGCGGAAAAATAAAGTGTGATGAATGATATTTCTACCACAAGTGGATACAAAATGTTTCATATAGTCCGGGGAAATCTAACATGGTGCTTCGGAAAAATTAGGGGAAAGCTGAATTTTGGTGTGAACCTTGGTACTGGCATGTTGAACAAAATGTCAAAAGTCCCCATCGATCCAAGTGCTGCGTCGCTTTTTATACGGGGTCAAAGGTCACCAAAAGTGACCTTTCCTAAATATCTCAGTAACGGTTACGTCTTCAGAAAAATAATGTATGACAAATTTGTAGCTTAGCAAATTTTAAACAAAAAAGATTATAAAGCTTTTTCCTGTAACCATAACCGTTTTTGAGATATATTGATCTAAACATTTGATACTAACAGCATCCTCTTTCTCAGGGCATGTAAATATTATTCGATTTTGATTACGACTTGGCATGTTTGTGAGTTTGTTTTTCTATGTGTAAGAGGCGCATAAAAAAAACATGTACACAAACTTATCTACCAGACTCCAGGGTAGGTGGAAAAGTGTACTCGGAAAAGTTCCCACCTCCCCCCCCCCTTTGCCATAAAACGGTATCCCTGAGCATCCATCCCAAATCTTCAGAAATGAGCTCGTTGCCTACTCTTTGCCCACTGTTAAACAAGGTAGGATCACTTTTTATCCTATTAATTGCCTATTCTTGACATCGCACGACCAGCCCTACACCCACACCCTTCCCTCACCCTACCCACCCCCGCAAACGAACCACCCCGAAATACCCGGTTTTTTTAGTTATTTTTCCATTCCGTCTTATCCCATGAACGATCAGGGCAAGGTCACGTAACTTCAGGTGCAAATTGGTTTCGAGACGTGTCATATCCTGTTGGCGTTATGCAGCCATGACAGGATTGGTAAAAAAGCTGATTATTCGGGGATAATCTGCATCGGATTGAGCTCCTATAAGGTCAGGAATGAGCGTTTACAGAATTATGCCATGATATTATCTTGCTTTTTCATGCTCCTAGGCCCATGATATGTTACAAAACCTATTTCCACCTGCAATTTGGCTGTTTTGTCCTGCTCTTTCGTAGAATATCCCATAAATAATGCCGCAATATAGTTTTTTTCGGAGAAGAGAGTAGCGAACAGATGTTCCTACAAGTTTCATGGCAAAGGGGGGCGAGGGTGGTGGTAACTTTTCCGAGTACACTTTTCCACCTACCCTGGAGTCTGGTAGATAAGTTTGTGTACATGTTTTTTTTATGCGCCTCTTACACATAGAAAAACAAACTCACAAACATGCCAAGTCGTAATCAAAATCGAATAATATTTACATGCCCTGAGAAAGAGGATGCTGTTAGTATCAAATGTTTAGATCAATATATCTCAAAAACGGTTATGGTTACAGGAAAAAGTTTTATAATCTTTTTTGTTTGAAATTTGTCATACAATGTTTTTCTGAAGACGTAACCGTTACTGAGATATTTAGGAAAGGTCACTTTTGGTGACCTTTGACCCCGTATAAAAAGCGACGCAGCACTCGGATCGATGGGGACTTTTGACAATTTATTTAGCACACCAGTATCAAGGTTCACACCAAAATTCAGCTTTCCCCTAATTTTTCCGAAGTTTCGCCTTTTTTATGTCGGATTTCACTGGGCTAATATTCATCAAGCTTTCTCCATACCAAATATACGTAGCAGTGGCGGCTCTTGACCCTGGTACTCATGGAAGCACAAATATGTTTGCAGGATAATCAAGTAAATATTTTAGTGCAGTTTATGTGTAAAACGTTGACAGTACTATTTTATTCCCAATAGCTTGGTTTTCCTGCTCACTATGATCACTATCAATCTCATAAATGTTTTAACTGTGCAAGATATTTAAAAGTGGAAAAAAACAAGCGCATCAGAGCCGCTAGTAAACTGATTTTCAAAGAAATTGTGTTTGACTGCCCAAAAAATGTGGAAAGAAGTAATACATTTTTTGTAGTATCATATCAATTATTTTTTTACCCAAAGCAACAAAAACAATTCCTCGACTATAAAATATATGACAAGAATGATCAGTACTGGCAGCACTTTTCCAACAAAGCAGCAACAAGTTTACTATAATAAGCTCTTGCGAATATCATCGGAAGTTTAGGCGATTAAACGTTGTTTGGGGCTGCCATCCGAAAAATTTTCAAAATTCGGAAAATTTAAACCTTGGTTCCTTATTTTTATTGTAAATGCTTTGCATATAAATATTCAGTGAAAGCAACTGTTGGTGCAATATTTACGAAAATGTATGGTACTGGAAATCCTGTGCTAGCAGCATAGCCAAAAATATACCAAATTTGCTTTACGTTAAGTGCGACGCTTCAATTCGGAGAGGAGAGTGGACGCAGCGAAATCTTGGTGGATTGAGTATCCGGTACCTAAGACGTACGAGTCGCGATCGCGCTTTTCAGCGCGTTTCTTACGAAGACGGTGTTTCCAGCAGTGAAGACAGTTACACCATCCGAAGTTCCAGCGGGAGGTGGCCAGACGGCGTGGAGAGTGATTAAATAGAGACGCCAGGTAGGATATAGCGAGTGAGATCTTAGGTTGTACAATTATAGATTAAGAAAATATTTTATTAATTGTGTCGAGCCGTCATAGATACGTAGAATTATATTAACGTTAGATCGCGGCACCGAAGCGGTTGAGTTGTATCAATTTGATTGGAGCAAAAATAAATTTCCGTATGATTCCAGACGAGAATTCAACTGCCTCGAATTCTCGTTTCGCGGTGGCGGTTGCTCTAGACAGCGCGGGCTAGAAACGATTGGCACCCGAACTCACCCCATCCCAACGTGAGCAAGCCACCCGCGGCTGTCGCCCCATGCTCCCACTCGGGCAAAGGGTTTTTAGATCGTTCGGGGGTGAACGGTAGCAACCTTAAGTTACAAACACTAAAACCCACCCATATTATACGCCAAAGCTCTCTGCTTCCCTTCCACTTTTTATTTGCACTCAACACACCTATAAAAACAATAATAAAATACACATCTGAACTTACCAATAAAGCAATATTTCTTTTCAGCATATTCCATTCATTTCGCTCAAATTCCACTTAAAAATCCTGAAGCCAAGTAATCAATATTCACCACATCTATTTAAGAATACATACCTGTCTGTTTCAGCTCTAATGGATGACGATGCCTTTATTTTCAATTACAGCTTGCATTTTTTTGCTTGAAGAGAACTTGAGAAAATTCACCTTCTGAAGTTAAATTGCATCTTGAAGAGTGTGAGAAAAAGTTGAAAAGAAATAATGTGAAAAATGTAAAGAAATAAGAGACTTTTTCAATTGTAGATGTGGCGGAAGAACTTAATAGTGAGTTGTATGACTAGAAGAAATTGTTGATGTAAGTAAAATGATGTGGCTTGGTAAGAGAGTGTTAAACCCGTGTAGGTAATTGTTTTAGGAAGTTGTGCAAAGTTCTTATTTTGATCAATAATTGAAAGTAATCAGAGTCAAACAGTTTTAGAAAAATGTTTTTTTTTTCGATGAAATATAGCTTTCGTTTGCATATTTTAAAGAAATTCGCTGATGAATCTGGTGAATAAGTAATGCCTAAAATGTAAGAAAAATTAATTGAGCATACATTAATAAATTAATTGAGCATACAGCATAAATTAATTGAGCATAACAATGCAGCAAACAAATATCTGACAACTCTTAACAGCATAGATTATGTATAGCATATAACTGAACCGACTCGAATAGATAGTATCAGCAAATCATGCATTGACCATATCTTGCTTAGAAATAATTCCTTCCGGTGCCATGCTACACCTATTATTCTTCAAAACTCAATAACAGATCATTTCACAGCTTTAATTAAAGTTGACATAAACTGCCAAGAAACATATATAAACTCAAAAGTAGACGAACGACCAATATAATTAATTTTAATGAAGTAAAAAGAAAGCTTTGTCTAATCGATTGGTATAGTTATCAATAGTGATGATGATGCTAACTTATCTGCTCATAAATTTATACAGTCTATCTGCAACATAATCAAGCAATCTACAACTATCAAATTGACCCCGAAAAACCTCACACCCCTGAAGCATTGGATATCTGTGGGAATAATCGTATCAATAAGGAAAAGAGACGAAATAAAAAAAAACTCTAGCGCACCTGAACCGCTACAAACACTAATGTTCGAAGAACAGTAGAAGAATCGTGCAGGTTTTGAGTGCATATGCCACCACATGTGCTGCTTATTACGGCCAAACTGTTTCAAATGCCACGTTTTACTTTGGTCTCAAGAATGCATTATAACTCATATGGTGGAAGGTTTCAGATATTACCACTGGCATGAATTTCAACATTTATGAGAGCAAAACACGCGTTAATTATATTCGTTATCAGTTGCTTATTTCACATAATTTTGAAAGCAGCATCTCATATAACATCAATGAAGAAAATGCTCAGTGCCTGCAGCACTGTAACTAAAGTTGGTGTTTGGGGCTGCGATCCGAAAAATTTGCAGAACTTTGGGAATTGAAACATCGGTTATTTATTTCCATTGTAAATGTTTCCGGTATGAATACTAACTGTAAGCATTTATTGATACAAAAGTAGCACAACCGGCTCGTGTTGGCAACCTTTCGCCAGTATCAAAGCCAAGAAATATCACATCTGTTTCACGTTGTTATATTATATTCGAAGTTATAGGAGTATAAAGAAATTTAGAGTTACCTGCAGCGAGTTTTTTCAAATAATCGAAAGCTTAATATTTGCTGTTTATTCTCACTACAATATCATTACCAATTGAAAATTCTACGATAAAATCGCTTAAAAAAGATATTGCAAACAAACACAAAACCAACAATAGCTGGCAGCCCTATCGTGGCTTTTCAACCAAATTTGGCCTGAATAATGTTTATAATAGGTTGCAATAATTGCATGAAATTTGTATTGATTTCATGACTGCACTGGAAGCTATAGGGCGAAAAGTTTTATTTGCCTGAGCGAATTTTCAAAACCAAAGACACAAAAATTACCAAGCTGGCAGCACCAGTCGAATTTTTCAACCAAATTTCTATATAACAGAGTTTACAGTTAGTTTCAGCTACTGCGTCAATTTCATGAAAATCTGGTAACTTATTCACATTTCATAGGGCAAAAAGCAGTTTTTTTTCGTTGTAATTTTTCAAGATGGCACCACTGGCACAGAGTTGCCTACAGTTCAAAATTGCTTCTATCAGACCTGGTCCTACCTAAGTCTAATGCATTCTGTAAGTTTCAATTATATCTGATTCTTGATTTGTGAGTTCCCGTGAACATAAGTTTTTGATGCTAAAAATATAGGTTAACTGGGAAAGGGTTACCGTTCTTGTCCGACATGAAATTTCCAAAGTTGTACTTTGAACGTGTAGATAATGCATAACATTTGTATACAGATTGGTTTTGTTGTAAGAAACGGACATTTTTTTAGGATATTCGATGGTGTGAAAATTTTCACTTCCAAATTTTTATATTTTCAAATTTACGACACCAAAATTATCATAGCTGGCAGCTCCAACCAAATTTTTCGACCAAACTTTTATCAAACGTGGTTTACATTTATGAGAGCAAAACATTTATGAGAGCAAAACACGGGTTAATTATATTCGTTATCAGTTGCTTATTTCACATAATTTTGAAAGCAGCATCTCATATAACATCAATGAAGAAAATGCTTAGTGCCTGCAGCACTGTAACTGAAGTTGGTGTTTGGGGCTGCGATCCGAAAAATTTGCAGAACTTTGGGAATTGAAACATCGGTTATTTATTTCCATTGTAAATGTTTCCGGTATGAATACTAACTGTAAGCATTTATTGATACAAAAGTAGCACAACCAGCTCGTGTTGGCAACCATTCGCCAGTATCAAAGCCAAGAAATATCACATCTGTTTCACGTTGTTATATTATCTTCGAAGTTATAGGAGTATAAAGAAATTTAGAGTTACCTGCAGCGAGTTTTTTCAAATAATCGAAAGCTTAATATTTGCTGTTTATTCTCACTACAATATCATTACCAATTGAAAATTCTACGATAAAATCGCTTAAAAAAGATATTGCAAACAAACACAAAACCAACAATAGCTGGCAACCCTATCGTGGCTTTTCAACCAAATTTGGCCTGAATAATGTTTATAATAGGTTGCAATAATTGCATGCAATTTATATTGATTTCATGACTGCACTGGAAGCTATAGGGCGAAAAGTTTTATTTTCCTGAGCGAATTTTCAAAACCAAAGACACAAAAATTACCAAGCTGGCAGCACCAGTCGAATTTTTCAACCTAATTTCTATCAAACAGATTTTACAGTAAGTTTCAGCTACTGCGTCAATTTCATGAAAATCTGGTAACTTATTCACATTTCATAGGGCAAAAAGCAGTTTTTTTTCGTTGTAATTTTTCAAGATGGCACCACTGGCACAGAGTTGCCTACAGTTCAAAATTGCTTCTATCAGACCTGGTCCTACCTAAGTCTAATGCGTTCTGTAAGTTTCAATTATATCTGATTCTTGATTTGTGAGTTCCCGTGAACATAAGTTTTTGATGCTAAAAATATAGGTTAACTGGGAAAGGGTTACCGTTCTTGTCCGGCATGAAATTTCCAAAGTTGTACTTTGAACGTGTAGATAATGCATAAGATTTGTATACAGATTGGTTTTGTTGTAAGAAACGGACATTTTTTTAGGATATTCGATGGTGTGAATATTTTCACTTCCAAATTTTTATTTTTTCAAATTTACGACACCAAAATTATCATAGCTGGCAGCCCCAACCGAATTTTTCGACCAAATTTTTATCAAACGTGGTTTGAAAAAAGGTTCAGCTACTGTATGAATTTCGTCAAATTCGAACGATTGAATCAGAATTTATAGGGCTAAAAGCAGTTATCTTTTTTAGTGACTTTTCAAGATGGCACCACCGGCACAGAATCGCCCGCATTTCAAAATGTTTTCTATCAGACCTGGTCCTATTTAAGACCAATATATTCCGCAAATTTCAATTAATTCTGTTTATCGAATCGTGAGTTTCCGTGAGCAGAAGTTTTTGTTGCTAAACATATAGGTAAATTGGGCAAGGGTTACCAGGCGTACCCGTTATGCCATATAAAATTTTTTTTGTCTGTGTAAACAAAGCACAAGATTTACATATGAGTGTCTTATTTTGAAGAAGCGGCATTTTTTCAAGGGAGACGATGATTTGGAGGTTTTCAGTTTCAGTGCCTGCCCTAGCTACAGGGTTGCCAGCACGATCATGAAAAGCTACACAAATCTTCAACTAAATAATACAAATATGTCAGGAAAATTTCGTAATGATTGAATAGCTCTGTCAAAAGTAATCGCAATTTAAATATTTGCAAGTTTTCACGTTCTCTTTTTCGGTACCCAGCGCACACATGGGGTTAAAAAATTCCAAGACATCCGATTCACGTGTAAAACACGTTCGAAATTTATTTCGTCAACTTTATTTTTGCAAAGATCATTTGTGTACGGAATAATAGGTATATTAAAAATATCACTAAAATGGCCGCCGGCGCCAAAGGGTTAAAGATTTTTAACTTTTTGTGAAAACTGGCAATTTTGCATATACACCAATGTATCCTGAAAATTTCAGTTCAATCGGATGGCGCGTTCCTGAGATTTTTTCACTGAAATTTTTTGATGATATATATATATATATATATATATATATATATATATATATATATATATATATATATATATATATATATATATACATATATATATATACATATATATATATATATATATATATATATATATATATATATATATATATATATATATATATATATATATATATATATATATATATAAATGAATTTTTGCCCTGATTTTAATACTAATGTTCTTCTTCGAACATTAGTAATAACAGGCAACCATTCAACATCGACATAAAAACTTACTACGTTAAAGATCGAAATATATTAAATACTATCAAAACAGCAGCTAAAAGAAACTCGTATCAAAAACTCTAGCGCACATGAACCCCTAGAAGCACTAATGTTCGAAGAACAGTAGAAGAATCGTGCAGATTTTGAGTGCATATTCTACTACACGAGCTGCTTACTACAGCCAAACTGTTTCAAACGCCACGTTTTACTTTGGCCTTATAATTCATATGCTGGAAAGGTTTCAGATATTACCACTGGCATGCATTTCAAAGTTAATGAGAGTAAATTACTTGTTAATTATATTCGTTATCAGTTGCTTATTTCATAAAATTTTCAAAGCAGCATCTCATACAACATCAATGAAGAAAATGCTCAGTGCCTGCAGCAATGTAACTGAAGTTGGTGTTTGGGGCTGTGACCTGAAAAAATTGCAGAAATTCGGGAATTGAAACATTGGTTATTTATTTTCATTATAAACGTTTCCGTTATGAATACTTACTGTTAGCATTTATTGATACAAAATAAGCACTACCGACTCGTGCTGGCAACCTTTTTCCAGTGTCAAAGCCAAAAATATATCACATCTGCTTCACGTTGAAATTAACCTACTCTGCGAATTTCGTCTCGATCCGATGACTGGATTCGAAGTTATAGACCTGGTCCTATTGAAGACCACTATATTCTGAAAATTTCATTTAGATCTGATTATTGGTTCGTGAGTTCCCGTGAACAGAAGTTTTTGATGCTAAAAATATAGGTAAATTGGGAAAAGGTTACCGTTCTTGTCCGACATGGAATTACCAAAAATTTACTTTGATTCTGTAGATAAAACATAACATTTGTACACAAACTAGTTTTCATTGTAAAAAACGGACATTTTTGAGGAAATTCGATGGTTGGAATGTTTTCACTTTCAGTGTCTGCTGTAGCTACAGGGTTGCCAGCACGTTTATCAAAAGCTCTGCAAGTGTGCAACTTAATAACATTAAAATGTTTATTAAGTACCATTATGATCAAAGAATCTGGTAAAAAGTTATCGCAATTCAAAAAATTTCGAATTTTCCCAATCTCTTTTAAGGCGCCTAGCGCACACATAGGGTTAAAAATTTCAAAAAAGTTATCATATTCACTTTTAAAACACTTTCGAAAATTATTATATAAACTTTGATTTTGCAAAAGCTATTTTTTGACAGAATAATAGGTATATTGAAAATATCACTAAAATGGCCGCTGGCGCCAAAGAGTTAAAGATTATTAAGTTTTTGGGAAATTTGGCGCTATTCTGCATATACACCAATGTATCCTGAAAATTTCAGTTCAATCGGATGGCGCGTTCCTGAGACTTTTTCACTGAAATTTTTTGTTGATATATATACATATATATATACATTAATAAAAACAACGCTATTAAGAACAAGAAATTATGGGAAATAGTTAATGATATTGAAATGTGTCAGTAATATAGTGGACACTGGTATCTGGTAACTGGCTACAATTTAGCTCTTTGAACCAGAAAAGAGATTTAGACTACTCTTAGTTTTTGCTTTGGCGAACCTGTCGCCGCTATGCGAAAATAGTACAGTCTTCTTTTCTTCTTTAATTGACCCTGCTAAGACTTAGCTTTGGCGAGCCTGTCGCCGCTACGCTAAGTCAAGGGAGTCTTGATTTTATATGAAAAATAAAACTATTGTTTTATGAATCTGGTCGCCGCTTGTTGTTTGGCTTACCAGTACAGAATGTCCTTTATTGTTAATCATTCGAGCTTTTATATCAATAATAGTACAGTTATAACAAATTCAAAAATCTGCGCGAATCAAAAATAATTTAATATAGTTCAGAGGTTTTACCACTGCGTGCAATTAGGGCGCTCTAGTCGCTATGTGTGTTTATGACATTTCGACAAGTGTCGAAACGTCAGTTTTGTTTTCAGTGTACACAACAATATGACAAATAGTAAGATTCCCAAAAAATATTCCATTGAGTTTAATTGACACACTTCATCCGTTGCTAGTTTCATCATCTGTAAAGAACACATCCCTTGCTAAACATTTCAATGAATATTTCATAAACATAGGAGAGCAAATAGCAAGGAATTTTGAAGATAGCAGCGAAGATGTTCTGCTTACTATAATAAATTCATTTAAAAAGCATTCATCCCCTGGTTGGGACAGTTTAAATAATAGGATAATTCAATCAATTAGAAATAACATCATATCCCTCTTGACGAAACTGCTCAATAAATATCTAAGTGAAGGAACATTTCCGTCTGACTTCAAAAAAGCTATTGTTATCTTTATATTCAAAGGAGGAAATCGTCTGGACGTGAATAACTACAGACCCATATCACTTCTACCCATACTTGCGAAAATATTTGAACGATGTATAATAAATAGGTTATCTAAATACTTGACGGAAAACAATGTACTATCTAAAAACCAATACGGGTTTCAAGAAAAATAAGGTACAGAGGATGCAGTGCTGGAGGTCATAAACTTCTTGTATTCTGAAATCGACATCAATAATAAGCCTTTAGCTGGATTTATGGACATAAAAAAAGCATTCGACACTGTACCCAAAAAATTGCTGATTAAAAAACTAAGTGGAATTGGCATCATAGGTAAACCCTTAAAGTTACTAAACTCATACCTTGGCCTAAGGCAACTAAGGCTCAAAGCTAACAACGCTTATAGTGATTGGTGTTTCAAATCTGATGTAGGTTTACCACAAGGGACTGTCTTTTCACCATTGTTATTTCTCATTTATGTAAATGATCTTTGCAATTTGAACAAAAGGTCTCTTAATAGTAAAATAATATCCTTTGCTGACAACACAGTAATGCTGATTTCGGCTCCTAGCTGGATAAAGAGTTTCAGGTTATGCCAAGCTCACATGGATAACGTACTAAGATGGTTAACGTTAAAGATAAAACTAATATAATTGGGTTTGCCCTCACAACTATAGGTCAGCCTAACGTAAGCGCGGGCCACAATGCTCCAGCACATTCGATTCCATTCCGATCCAGCACTCTCCAGCTCATGTCCATTCCAGCAAACTGAACACATAGCCTCCATTCCGTTAAGTGTGCGACATTTTACTTGTAGTTTTAAAATTTCAGTTTTGCGTGATTGTTTTAGAATGGATAGCAATTTTCTATAGTTATTTGGAATACTAATAAGTTTTGTTCCCTTCTATAACCAAAAACCACAGCAAAATTTTTTTTAGTATTAATAATAATACTCTTCTGATCCAGAAAATTTGAAAGTTGGTCAACTCGTCCTTTCCATTGCAGTCCATTCCAACCTTATGTGTTCAGTCTCGTACATTTTCTATGCCGCCAACTTTGACGTTTATTCTGGAATGGAATTTTAGCCTTATAGCTTTATGTATAAGAGCTTTTTGGAAAGTACGACATCGTATTCTCGCAATTCCGTCATCTACGGTGAATACGAATGAAAGCTTTGGCCGGCGGCCGATCGTATCTCAACATGTGCTTTTTGCATGCTGAGTGATTGTGACGCTTAATGGAAATTCCAATAGCGCATGCTCTTTTCTACTAGGGGGAGTTGGTACTCTTGTTTTTCATGCATTTTACTTACCTGTGATGATTTGAAATGCTCCGAAATTTTCATCTTTCCGCTTTATATAGCAGACTACCCACAACCGATGTATGCTCGTAAGTTCTTTTCCCCTTGTTTCTGCGAGTGATGTTCATTGGCCAATCTTGGACTTATAGCATATGAGCTTTCTCCCTTGCAGCATTCCTCATGCTCCAAGTCATGTACACAAGTATATCTTATAATTGCTGGAAAATAGCTTTGGAAATAGGAAATTCGCATTACTAGCATTGTTTGATTGATGCATTACGCTAGAATAAATTACCGCGATTCCCGTTGGGAAAGGTTGCCTGCCGATAGCTGCCACGATAAACATTTGTGTTTGAGCGGATGCAATCTGACGCCGAGTAACAGCCGTCATTGTTTTCGGAGTGTTTAGTGCACCAATACTAGTAACAATGCCACCTAAACCAAAAACGCCACAGAAACCGAAACAAGCAATAGCAAGTGGTGTGTCGGAAGAACATTTTCATTCAGTAATAAGTCAATTGACAAACAAAGTTGATATGATGTCGGAAGAGGTTCGGAGACTTAGTGTATCCCCGAAAAATATAAGTGAGAGTGAAACAAGGTCTTTTTCTGAGTTACTCACATCTATTGCCGTGAGAAATTTTACCAACCCTACTGACATAAACACCTCGGTTCCTAGTTCGGTGACGCCATCGCATGAAACGATCATGAAGCCGTTGGTCGTCTCCACAGCCACGTGTGGTCAGATTCTAGTTGGGTTGACGAATACTATGCCATCTTTTTTCGTGCCGCCCGTCATAAGTGATGGTGTACAGTACGTTTCCGCCCCCTTGCAACCGTTGCCGCACGATATTGAAGTGACTTTAAACGCGGCTTTAGATATGCGGTGTTTGTCAAATACCGAGCACCTAGTTTGGCAAATTTCGCAAGTGTGGTTAGGTTGTTCGCCTAGTGCTTCCCTAGGCCAAGCACAAACATTCGGGTGCTCGCTATTCCCGTAGTTTGTCGAACTTTCAACTCACATCAAAGTAGACGAGCACTGTTGATGCATGATATTGAAGTGACTTTAAAGGCGGCTTTAGATATGCGGTGTTTGTCAAATACCGAGCACCTAGTTTGGCAAACTTCGCAAGTGTGGTTAGGTTGTTCGCCTAGTGCTTCCCAAGGTCAAGCACAAACATTCGGGTGCTCGCTATTCCCGTAGTTTGTCAAACTTTCAACTCACATCAAAGTAGACGAGCACTGTGTCGGATCCCCGCAGCTCGTTTATCTTCCAGTTTTGGCGAACAATCGGCAATGCCCGAATGTCTAATTCACTGTGCTTGTCATTCCGCAAGCACCAAGCCAAATTACTTGACTAGGTGTTCGGTATTTGGCGAATAGGAGGTGTTTGACAAACACCGCATATCTAAAGCCGCCTTAAGACAAGGAAGTGAGATTCGCCGGTCTCTGCATGATCTGCCTAAATTTGACGGGAAACCTGAACCGTCCAACTATGTTTGCAAACTCGTACCGTAAATCAACGATTGCCTTTCGAAACACGAACCTGGAATACGCCATTAGACTAAGGAAGTGTTTGAAAGGTGAAGCCAAAGAGTGTGTAGAATCCCTACTTATCTATCCAGACAATGTATCTGACGCGATTGGACAATTGGAGTTCCGTTTTGGTCGGCCTGATTAATTAGTGAGATCTCAAATAAACGTGATAGGAGAATTTCCACCGATATCGCAAAACCGTATGGACTTGATCCTTCATTACTAAACGAAGGTGATGAACTTGGTGGCATTTTGCGTGCTACTAAAAGTGTACAACACTTAGCCAACCCGATGCTTATGGACGAACTTCTAGGCAAGTTACCCATATCAAAGCGTATTGTGTGGGCTCAATATGCTTCATCAATAAAACTCTACCCCACAGTGGGAAATTTCAGTGTTTGGCTCCACCAGATTGCCGCATTCATCAGCATGATTACCATGCCAGAGGTGAGTGGAAAAACTTCCCACCGATCAGGTAATAAAAATGTGGCACTTCGCACACCACACTTAAGTGTGCTAGCACTGTGCTCCCAGCACTGACACAGTGCCGCACACTGACACAGTGCCGCACACTGACACAGTGCCGACACACTGACACAGTGTCGACACACTGACACAGTGCCAGCACACTGCACACTGCCGACATACTGACACTGCCGAAACACTGACACAGTGCCGACACACTGATACTGCCGACACACTGATACTGCCGACAGACTGACACTGCCGGCACACTTGTACTGGCAGGCACACTCCACACTGATGTGCTTGGGAACGAATACTGTACGAGTGGCGTTGATTTGGCCCATTAATATGATGTGTTTCGGTAACAAGGCGTTGGTTGCATTGCAGAATGTGTACACATTTTGCGGTTTCGAAAGCATTAGCTATTGAATGCATTAGCTGATGAAGGGAACGAAAAAAGGCAGATAAGATTTGTTATTCGTATATTTTCTGGGTGAAAGTTTTAATTTTGAGTACACTACCGATGATTTGTGCTTTTCTAAATGCTGCGGACGTCTTCAAACGGGATGAAAGTTTAAACACAGATACAAATACGTTTATTTGCGGTACATCTGAAAGAAATGCTTTCACATTGAAAATATTTGTCGAAAATAGGTTTTGAGCAGATAGAATGGTTTTGTCGTAACATGCAACGATAAAATGATAGCGATAAAATGATCTGCTGCAGATAGAAGGTTTATGCTAAGGAATACTGAAATGCCACTCTACGTCCATTAATCAGTAAAGATAATGCTCATCTTGGACTATCAAGCCGTTCCATTCAATTAGTGAAAAATGAACCTGCCGCAGCTAAAACAAAGCTAGGTTGGGTAATTTTTGGCCCAACGGACCGAACCAGCAACGACGAAACTGGAAATTGATCTGATGCTGTAATGCTTCATATTCCAGAGCCATTGCCTGTCAGCGACCTTGACCTGCACAAGATAATGCTGGAATATTTTGCAATCGACAACTGTAAAGTTAAACACTGTCACAAAGAGCTTGAATCAAAAGACGACATTGCCGCTAGAGAAACTCTAGAGCGAACTACTATTAGAACGGGAAATAGATTTACCCAGTGAGGTAGTAGAAATGGAGTGGACATGCCCATAAGATTTACATTGAAGATGATGGTAGTAATTTTTTGTCTGCTAATTGTCAAATCGGGTCAAATCCAAGTAGTTCCCCTCCAATTTGACAATGAGAGCGAAATGGCGTAAAGGCAGCTTTAACATGCTTTGTGCGCGAGAGTATTGAAGGGGCTAATGGTGGAAAGTTATACCGTCCGTGTCCAGGGGCTGGATTTACCACAGGTCTAATGTGGAAAAACGATGCCATTGAGTTGCCAGATAGCTTTCAAATGGCAGAAAAACGGCTTATGGGCGTGGAAGACAAAATGATGAAAGATCAGGAATACGCTGACAAATACAAAAACGCCATTAAACACTAAATTAGTAAGGATTACGCCACGCTATTGTCTAGTGAAGAAGAGAAGAAGAAAACATCGCGTACGTGGTATTTGCCATACTTTGCCGTGCAAAATGCGAATAAGTTAGGTAAATGTCACCTGGTATTTGACACCGCTGCCAAATCAAATGGGAAATCGTTAAGCCGCATTTCCAATGCTGGCTTGGAGTGAAATGTGTTTGCGTACACTTTTGCTCTCATGCACTTTCACATATCTTCCTCTCTCTCAAATCAATCTCTAAGATCTGTAGTTGAACTCTAGAGTGGGACCTATTTCAACTCCAGCGTGAAGCTTTTCGGACATTTTCGCATTTTTAAATTCACTACTTTCCAATAAAAAGCTCTATTTATAATGAAGTGTAAAGTGTTGTTTTCCGCGTTAAAAAAAGATAATGTCATAGAAAATACAGTTGGATGAATGATTTGTGCATTGAAATCAATAATGAAACAAATTCATAACCCATCTGTGATATAAATAGTTATTGAAAATTAAATTCAAATATATGTTACGACAGATGTCGTTGTACCTTCGAAATTCAAATTCGAATGATTTCATGTGTTGAAAGTTGTGAAGTTGGAGTAGGCATTGCCGGCAAATAGACAAACCAAAGGCGTATGCCATTTCAATTTGCCTTTTTTCTCCTGGGGGTCCAGAATAAAATGCGGTATTTAAAAAATGTTTAAATTTTGCCTCATCAAAATTTCGAGTGAAATGTTATAATTATTACGTTCCATTAACGTTACCAGAGTTTTTGATATATTAAGGTGAAGCAAATATAGCTCTTGATAAAGACAATGGTACTGCTGAAAATTAAATTCACGGAATAAATGAGAATATTTTGCCTTTAAAAAACACAATCAATAATACATCGATTGAAAAAAAATTGTTATACATGATTATTCTATATTAGAGTTTTATATTACTTTTATGTATCATAATAGTACATACCATAAACATATATTATGACGTGCCTTTCGAAGAAAGTCTATCTGCTACAAACCTACTTAATGTTCAGCATCAATGATAATCTGAAAATCTGCTAAAGTATTCCTTGCAAGCTCCAGCATATTACACATATCTAAATGGTAAATGATTCAACCTTTCTTAATCGAATTGTAATAAATTCCTTGGCCATGGTGTCATGTACATTCCAGCCAAGTAATCTGGGCATGGTTTAATTTTTTTCATCCAAAGTAATTCACATCATTTAAGCACCATTGTTAGCTAGATGTTGGATTCAAAGTGACATAGGGTGCTGTTTGCTCAGTAAAAATACTGGAAATTATTAAATGACCAAGAGTATTTTCCATGACATTAATACGCTCAGCTCAGTTACCTCCATCTGCACATTCAACTCCGAACGTACTTTTACCTTCAGCCAAACCTGTCCCAAAACCATTGCTTCGAAATAATTAAGGTTGGCAGCACCGATTACTGTCCACTCATTTTATTCCTACAGAAATTCCTGATACAAAATTTCGCAGGATAAGTTCAGTCGATATCGAACGATCAAAAAGTAAAGAAATCTTAAAAGGGTAAATTTAGTTCATGACAGCTAATGCGTGCGCAGATACATTACACTCCAAGCCAGCACTGGAAACGCGGCCTAGTTCTAAAAGTGAATTTATCGTATTTAAACTCCAAGTGAACATTCAAATTATTGATTTATACAGCATATAAACGTATTATTTATATAACATATGTATTACAAATAATTATATATATTATACAAATTACTAGCTAATTTGATCGATTTAATCGTTTGTTTCCAAGGAATCTAGAAAAAATTCCGATTATATTAGTTTTTCATAAAATGCCCCCAAACTAGCACTGAGTCCTACAGCTTTGAGTTTTCAAAGCACAAAATGTCATGACAATTTTCGAATTTCGAAAATCCATCATTGGGAACAGGCCAGCTCTACTCTGAGATTCGGCGAAAGCTCACTCCAGCATTGGAAACGCGGCCTTAAATGATTTTTTACTACCAGGCCCAGACATACTTGTGCCTTTGCTAGAAATCCTGTTCAAGTTTCGGATTGCTGAGTATGCTGTATGTGTAGATATACGCGAGATGTTTCACCATATTTTGATAAGACCTGAAGACAGGCATTCACAGCGATTTCTCTGGAGAAATGGGGACAGCAGGAAACTGATCGATACTTATGTGATGAATGTTATGACATTTGATGCCATGTGTTCGCCATGTGCTGCTCATTTCGTTAAGAACAGAAATGCCTTGGACTTTGCCGAACAACAACCAAAAGCAGATGTCTTCATCAAAAGCTTCACCAGCATAAGTGAAGCCATCGAAATAGCCCGAGAAGTGACAAGAATACATGCTGCAGGAGGATTCGAATTGCGCGAATTTGTTTCTAACAGCCCCGAGATACTTGCTGCTTGATTATCGTCGCTACAAACCATTCGTAGCACATAGAATTGCGGAGATATCTGAAGCAAGTGAATTGAAAGACTGGCGTTGGGTACCGTCTAAACTTAACCCCGCAGATGAAGCAACCAAGTTAAAATCTCCTAAGTCAAAAAAGACCACTAAATGGCTAACAGGACCTGCATTTCTTAAATAAGGGCAATAAAAATGGTCAAGCGAGATAAAAATACATCACCACAATAATTCTGAGGAAGAGCTGCGCCCTAAGTATATACTACTCACCCGAGCTACGTTAAGTAGTCCATTAGTTGATTTGAACAGATTCTCAAACCTTTCCAGACTGAAACGCGTCGTTACCTGGATGATGCGATTTCTTTAAAATTCTCGAAAAAAGAGTGAAATCTTAAAAACAGGAGAATTAAGTTTGCAAGAGCTTCACGATGCCGAAGTAATATTATGCCGCCAAGCCCAAATGCAGTCTTTCTCGGAAGATGTTCTCAACCTCGTTGAAGGAAAACCATTAGCGAAATCAAGCCAGCTTCGCAAATGAACGCTATGCATAGGGAACAATAATCTTCTGCGCGTTGATGGGAGAATCAATGCAGCTGATGTTCCGATTCCAATCATACAGCATTTTTGGATAACCGATCTACGAATGCTTGCTAAACGAGTGGTGAGGAAGTGTCAGCTATGTCGTAACAGTAAAGTGCTACCGAAAGCTCCTCAAATCGAGCAGTTACCCATGGATCGTCTGACGCCGTATGTTCGCCCGTTTAGTTATACAGGGTTGGACTACTTTGGACCAATTACTGTTTCAGTGAGCCGCCGCAAAGAAAAACGACGGGTAGCTCTGTTCATATGCCTTGTGACGCGAGCGGTCCATTTGGAGCTAGCCGAGGACCTTTCGACGGACTCGTGTTTAATTTGCATACGAAACTTTGTTAACCGCCGAGGTATACCCATGCAAATCTGGAGTGAAAATGACACTAATTGAAAATGACACTATGTCGCAGCCTGTGTAACGAGGGCCGTAATCAGTCACGAAACCAGTGTCAGTCCAGAAGCCGAGCGAGTAGAACGCAGAACACGTAGACAGTTGGACCTCGCGACCGATTTAAAAATAATTATATACTTTTATTACTCTTCCTGTTTATTTGTGTGTCAACAATTCAATAAATAAATACCTAAGAAAAACAACGAGTATTTTCGAATAGACGTTTCCGGCCGCCGCTTAAAAGCAACACACACTCCTTGCTCAACAAAATGAAGTTGGCTGATCAATCCGCCAGCTATCATGACTTTTAAGTTAATTTTCGGGGTCTGTAATATGGCAATATTTGTGGGATTGCTGGTTTTTTATGTCCTATTCTATCAATTAGGTATTGGGTACTGTTGAATCCATGACTTGTCCGTGAAAGGATAATTGCACGGTGGGTTCGCCCACGGGCATTGTCATCAGCGATTTCAAGGTTTTTTCAACAGAAATTCAGCTGATCTCAAATGTTCTTACCGGAAAGTGAAGATTTGATGCGTTGTCTATAGGCTTGTTGCCTTAGTAAGTGGATCGAATGCATCGCATTCCGTTAAAGATTTCAAAAGTTTTCCAGAAGCAATATGACTTGTGAAATTTTTCGTTAGCTCTTACGAACAAGCCCTTCTGACTTATGTGGGTTGCAATGGGTATACTTGTATTTTATTTGCTACAAGTAGAACTGAATTCAAACTGAATTGAGTTCTTTTAAGTCGCAGTTCATACATCCACAGTTGAGAGTAGCCTGTGGCTACTCTCACCTGTGCCCTTCTGGTCCTACATCCAAGTATGTGTAATAGGACAAAAACGCACTCTTTAATTCTCTCTGGGTTGGGTCTACTTGGGCTTAGCTGTCAAAATCGTTGTCAATTGTACGCGGTATCGGTAGTGTTTCCGAGCAAAGTGAACTTCAAACGTAATTAATTGTGTTGTGTGGTGGTGATTTATCTTCAAAACCAATTTTCTGAACATTATAAACCTTTAGTTTTATATTACAACGCGAAATTACAAAAGCACTTTGTAAAATTAAAGTAATAATGAGTCAAAAGTGAGTTGTCGGTTCATACTGAAATCGGCATGGACTTAGGGTCTTAGGAGTCTTTTTTCACAGGTAATTGAAAAAGGAAAAAAAAAGTAGCGTGTTGACTGCATGTTTACGTTTTCGTGAATGACAATTGTTCAACCATGTTCGCATTATCTCCGGCCAGTGGCGTAACCAAAAATATCGATAGCAGGCTCGAGAAAAGCAACTTGGTAGACTTCAATGAAAAAATATTTGTATCGAAATTGATTTTAATGAAATATAAGTAAGAAACAATATAATAATAACAATTTAGTTATTAGTGATAAAAAGATAATTGTCAATTGTTGTGAACTTAGAAAAGAACGCTTGCAAAGTACGTAACAATCGATCCTGTTCAACTTTCACTAAACGTTTTAAATGACGGCGGGTAATACAGTAGGAACACATCGCGTTTTTATGTTAATATAATTAAATTCTTATTTTAATTTTATAATTCTTGAACTCACCACTGTAAATAAAAATCCAGAGCACAATTTCACAACTGTTCAAAAACTTTAAATATTGTAGCACTTCACTCGCAGATAAATTACTTTTAAAAGGCTCAAAGCGCATAGCATAGGAAAAACACCAAACAAAGGAAACGCATAAAACAAATAAACCGAAACACGTTTGAGCTCGCATCATTTCAGCATGAATATCTTCATAACTCTACCCTTCACTGTGCATTTCTTTGTGATGTAAAGTAGTTAGTAGATAAACCCACATGGATTTCTGTTCCACAATGATTCTTTTTTGCATTACTTTCACATTACATTGTAATCCATTATTTTGGAATTCATAGGCATTAATGAAAGAGTGCATGGTAAAAGTCATCGATGCTTGTGGTGCTACTGGTTATATATATGTATCTATGTATGTAATATATTATGGTAGCCTTCGTTCAAAGCATTGATATAGTTCAAAGTCACAATATCGTACCAAGACAAATTGCATCGAGCTGTTCGTAAGTTCGACTACTAGGTTTTTGCGACTGTGTGATATGAATAGCAATGAACAAGAAGTAAATTTCGAGTCGCGTCCTTGGTAATTGCAAAACTTTTATTGCTGTTACACAATACGGCCGGCTAGGCTAGTCGGCGAAAGATGCGAATTCTCCTGGGGGATACTGAAATTAATCTAATTGGACCAGGTGATAAACTTTATCTTGCCGACTCGGGCCTCCGTAAAGATGCATGAAGAAAGAAATTTGCGAGAAATCGGGAAGTGAACGTAAAAGAATTCGAGAGTGGTGGGATGTAGAGATGCGCTAAGTTGATGAGCGTTGCAAAGAAATGAAGTCCCAAGGGAAATATATTCCGCAAAAGATTTAAAGATTTTTTTGATATTACTAATTTTTGATATGGCTCATAAGTTGGCTTTGACAGCTTGGATGATATACGTAGGTGCAATTAAATTAATTGTAGGGGTTTTTGGATGAATAAGCATTTAGCTACATACATCTTAGGTAGGTTCTTTAGATAAAATCGAAAATAATAAAATAGTGCTTGACTTGGTGTTTTATATTTCTTTGATGACCGGGTCTTTACTAACGTACGTGCGCAAAAATAAAGCAAATTATGCCGCATTAATCAGTTTTGTAATATTCATAATTTAGATGTAATGTACCACTATGAAAACATGGCATCTACGTCCGCTTTTCCTCCATCACTATTCACCATTTAAGCAACGAAACCAAACAGAATTCAATGTTGTCATCCGTTATTCTTAATAGCTTTCGGTTTTACGTCACTTCAGTTCCTCTTGCTGTCGCTGAGCGGACAAAGATGAAACACTAACAACAGAATAATTTCAAGCGATGATTTTAACATAGTATTATATGTATACACACGATTTTCGAGTGAAATTCTCTACTGGTATCCAGTGGCGGCTCGTGATGCTTTCGAATGGGTCGGCAATTAATAAAATAAAAATACGTTACCACAAAAATAAGCATAAAATAGCATACTCAACAATAATTTCTCGAATTTAGCAAACCAACAACAAAGTCTCAGCACACATAAGACATACTTTAAATATTGGTACATTGCCGGTATTTACCTTTTCACAAAACTATAATTCTTTTTTTTAATTTTACCAAGCAAAATTCTTGTATGCATCAATCAATAACTCACAGCTTAAAAGTGCATATTTATTAAATCGACGAGGTGTGAAATGTAATAAATAGCATCATCTTAAATTGTTAATTTTAATTTTTTTTTTTAAAAGTACTTTTCCTATTAAAGTCAATATAAGATTGAAATTTTAATAAATATAAGTGAGAAAAAATATATATTTATAACAAACATATATATGTGAGACCAAACAAATTTCTTCTAAAACAACTAAAAATCACAAATAATTAAAATAAAAATTATCTACACACATGCAGGTGTATCACGCGAAAGCATTTTAACAGTATACTAAAGCACTGCAAATTTGCTGAGAGAGATATATGTACATATATGATGTCAGGCACGGCAAGCCGACCTACAAATTATCCTATGCATCGGCCCAAAGAAAACTCTACTTAGCCGGCACATGAAAATATACGGTTCAGTGTTTCCGAGTGGAAAAAAATGCGAACCGAACAATGATATGAAATAAAACTATCATATTTCATAGTACAATTCGGCCCGCTCGTGTTCATGGTTGCTAACGCTGATGTACACAACAAAGTCTCAAGCATCGATCGCGACGGCAGCAAATATGATTTGAGTACGGCTTGCCGACCCAGAATAGGGCTTGCAGTGTGTTTAACCATGAGTGGCAAGGTCACCCACCGGCCGCCAGCAAATTTGGATTTTGCAAGGCAATTTGGATTTCATCTCATCGGCTTGCCGACCCGGAATAAATAAAAAGCCTAAATGTATGTTATCAAAGAGAATTGGTAGGAATTCAATTTTACAGCAGAGTAGATGAGCAGGCGCAATGTATAATAATTAACAAATGTTTGAAAAGTAATATAGATAAAGCACAAATAAGTTTTTTTTTTATAAAATAATAATATAAAAGGAATATTTTATAAAATTAACGATTTCACTCTGCATGAACTGGACAGGAGTTTTGGGTCGGCACTGCCGACCTTGCCGTCCCTGACGAGCCGCCACTGCTGGTATCCCTCTTAGGCCAATGACAAACACAGCGGTTTTTGCGAGGCGTTTCCCGAGAGGAAAACCGAGTCGGTATAGTCGTACATTACTTTAGCATTGTGATGACACACACCGCGGTGCGAACCGCCTCTCGGTTTCGGAATCGCGTCGGTTGATGAGAGAAATGACCCACCGACTCGGTTTTCGAGCGTTTTTCGATGAGTTCATTGCTGCGTAGTCCGATCGAGCTGAAATTTTCTGGATGCATTGATGAATGCATGGGATAGGGGAAGGAAAATCTGATACTTCGACGTAATTTGTAACTGAACCGACTCGATAAACGCTTCTGAAAACTGCTGTGTGTGGCAGCCGACGCGCCAAACCGAAGCGTTAAACGCTTCGGTGAAACCGAACTGTCTGTCATTGGCCTTAAGAACATCAAGAGCTGTTTTTGCTGTAATATCGCGTAGTTTTTGATATAGGTTGGCTCTAGTAAGGTCTTAACTAAGGCCAATGACAAACAGAGCGGTTTTTGCGAGGCGTTTCCCGAGAGGAAAACCGAGTCGGTATAGTCGTACATTACTTTAGCATTGTGATGACACACACCGCGGTGCGAACCGCCTCTCGGTTTCGGAATCGCGTCGGTTGATGAGAGAAATGACCCACCGACTCGTTTTTCGAGCGTTTTTCGATGAGTTCATTGCTGCGTAGTCCGATCGAGCTGAAATTTTCTGGATGCATTGATGAATGCATGGGATAGGGGAAGGAAAATATGATACTCTGACGTAATTTGTAACTAAACTGACTCGATAAACGCTTCTGAAAACCGCTGTGTGTGGCAGCCGACGCGCCAAACCGAAGCGTTAAACGCTTCGGTCAAACCGAACTGTCTGTCATTGGCCTAAGCGGAACTAGACTTTGCATGGCAAGTTTGTCGTGACGATGTCAGTGTTATTTGTAACGCATGAGAAACGCAGAGAAAACATGTAGCTGCCATTTGCAATATGAATGTGATGGCTGTACAGATACTATTATCTTGCAATGGGAATGGGTGTAGCTCCATAAATAAAATTTTCAAGCTTTTGTAAAAAAGTTGCCTTTAAATCAGATTAACGAAGAAATCGAATAGCATTCGAAGTTATTACAAATTTATTTATTTATTTATTTATTTGCCAAACAAGGCATGGTACAATAGAATATTGATACAATAGATATAGATATGATACATAGATATATAATAGATATATATACTAGATATGATACAATAGATTACAATAGAATATGCATAAAATAGAACAAGCAAGTATTTCAAGTTAATGTTTATTTGCATTTAGGCGAATAAGGATGGGAAATAAGTAGGTTAAGAAGTTACTAGGGCCTTTGTCAAGTTATTTTTGAAAGTAGATTTGGTGATACCTGAAGAGTAGTGATGACTTACAGTGTTGAATGTTCTACAGCACCTATTGATGGGTTCATTATACCCATAAACTGTAAGGTGCTGGTATTCCTTAAGGAGGGTTGTATGCCTAGTCCGTCTTATTTGATTGTTGAAAGTAATTCGGTTAGAGAGAGCTGCTATGCTAACTGTTCCGTTAATGACATCAAAGGCTAGGCATGCGCTAATTATGGTTCTTCTTGATGAAAGAGTCATTAGGTTTAAAAGACCAAGTCTGTATTCGTAAGAGGGAAGATTACTAAAGTCGTTTGGATTATAGAGGTGCCTCAAGGCGAAAAGCAAAAATTGTTTCTGAACGGATCGAGCCTGTCGCTGTGTAGTTGAAAAGCTGGGCACCAGACTATGCAGGCGTATTCCAGTAGAGGCCGCACTAGTGATGTATATAGAGACTTAGTAACCCAAATGTTTTTGAACTCTTTAGCGCGCCTCTTAATGAAACCTAATTGTTTGCTCGCTTTCGACAAGACTTTGTCGATCTGCAAATTAAAGCGCAATTTGGTGTCTAGGGTTACACCTAGGTCTAAGATATGTTCAACCCTAATAAGTTCGTTGCTATTAAGATAGTATGAATTGGCTATTACACTATTTTTCCTGGAGAAACTTATCACTCGACACTTGTCGACGTTGAGATTTAGTTTATTCAGGAGGCACCACTGTTCGAGAGATACAAGTTTTGATTGAAGAAAATCAATGTCGGACTGCGTTTTGATAGTGTGGTACAATTTCAAGTCATCAGCGTAGGAGAGGTGTGGGGTATCAAATAAAAACCTAGATAGATCCGAAATGAAAATATTAAAAAGAAGAGGGCCCAAATGACTGCCTTGCGGCACCCCCGACAGGGCAAAAACTGTTTTTGAAAATTTTCCTTGGAATTTGACAATCTGGGTTCTGTCACAAAGATAAGATTGAAGCCAGTTAAGTAGGCAGCCAGATATACCGAAATTAAGTAATTTCTGTGTCAAAATTTGATGGTCGACTCTGTCGAAGGCCTTACTGAAATCAGTATAAATCGCATCAACCTGGTTTCCCTTTTCCATCTCACAAAGGACGTCCGAAACCAGGATCATGAGATTCGTGGTAGTTGACCTGCCTTTTCTAAACCCATGTTGCTGTTCGTTGAGAAGGGGACTTATAATGAAAGTCAGTTGATCGCAGACGAGCTTCTCGAAGAGTTTGGGGATCACTGAGAGAATAGCGATGCCTCGATAGTTGTCAATAGATCTTTTATCGCCACTTTTGAAAATAGGCGTAAGATGGGAAGATTTCCAAAAGGATGGAAATACGCCTAATGACAGCGACTTGTTAAAAATTATATGCAGAGGGGTTATCAATTGATTGATACACTGTATCACAAAGCAAGGAGGTATTAGGTCAGGGCCAGATCCTTTATAAATGTTTAGCTCTTGGATAGCGTTGGCAATCGCCTCTTTTGTTAGAATGATTCCCTCAATGAGTGGTGTTAATAAAGTTTGGGTAGGGCAGGCAGTTGAATTTATTGTAGGGATCAAAGGAGGACAGAACGAATCTTGAAAGTGATCTGCAAATAAATTGGAGATTTCCTGTGGAAGCGAAGATATAGTGTTCCCTCTGAACATAGAAGCGGGATAGCCAGTCGTTTTTCGTTTCATATTAACGAAATCAAAAAACTTTCTTGGGTCATTTACAATTTTGTTACCCATTAAAGTCACGTAAAGCTCATATGCTTCCCGAGATTTAATTGAGAATTCATTGGATAAAAGTTCGTAGCTTTCCTTTAGCCCTACGCTGATATTGCGATCATTTTTAATTGTTTTATAAAGTTTGTTTCGTCGGTTCCTTAATTGTCTCAAATTATTGTCAAGCCATGGCTCAGAACGTTTATTGCGTTTTTTTATCTTTGGTACATAATTGTTAATGGCTTGAAAGATTTTTTCGTAGAAAAAAGAAACAAGTTCATCCAAATCTAACGTTGAGATAGAGGTTGACCATTCTATGGTATCCAGATAATTTTTAATGCTTATGTAGTCAGCATTATGAAAATCAAATACAATTTCATTATTGTAGGATTGGTTAAAGGCAATATTGATAGTGGAAAGTTCAACGGTAATAGCGGAGTGATGAAGAGTATTAGAGAAAAGATTCTCGGCGTCAGTAGTTGCACTAACCACCACCTCGGCATAAAAATTGGTAAATATTAAATCTAACCACTTACCATTCTGGTTAGAAGTCGATATAACTTGCTGTAAATCATTGCCATAGAATGAACTGATAAGGTTGAAATCAATGGCGTCAAGAAGGTTGATCGGGAGGAGTTGGTTATCATTTTCATCAATAGTAAATCTGATGTTTGGACGGTTGAAGTCCCCGAAAATGATTATTTTGTCTTCCTCATTCATAGAAGCAATAATGGAGGATATGGTGTCATTTATATTATTGTAAGCAATTTCGTCAGAGTGGGGTGGTACATAAAAAATTCCAATGTACATATAATGACAGTTAAATAGAACTCTGACGAATTTATGTTCAAATAACTTGCACTGATTAGTTACAATAGGTTCGCTAGAAAAGGAGTTGTGTGTGGCGATAAAAACACCACCTCCTCTTGTGGAACCAGTCTGAATATAATCCCGATCAGCTCTGTATATGGTCCAATTAGAGTCAAGAATTTCCTCATTAAGATGTGATTCGTTCAACCAGGTCTCAGTTATGGCCAGGATATTGAAATGGCAAGATTTAGCGTCAAGAAAAAGTTTGTTGAGTTTGCCTCTCATACCACCGCAGTTGTGGTAGAGAAATCTTGGGGATGGTGTAGAGAATTTCCGGTTGACTTTTTCATTAGGAATAATATTTCTTTTGATTTTCGCGTGACTTCTGTAAAAGTGAGATATATTTTGAGCTCACATATGAACGATATGTTTTAAGATCGCTTTCGACTTGTTCTGGAGTCATTCCCAGTTCAACATGATAGCGAGTAAAGAATGAGCGAAGAGAGTCAACATCAGTGGGAAGACCTTCTTGATGTATCAATAATTTGAGGTGCGTCTTTGTTTTACCCTCAAAACAGGTAGCATCATTCGCATTATGCATGTATGCGAGATAAAGGCGGACAATATCATAGATCTTATGGTCTCTAAATCGTGATAACAAGTATCTATTATCCGTATCATCATTTGAATTTATCGTTAGTTTTACAATTGGTGGTACAAGTGGATCTATAAATTTTGTAGGAGAATGTTGAGAGGGTGATGAGTTTGGTATATGAATCGAGCCAGATGTCAGTGGTATTTGGTCCTCGCCGCGTACGAAGTTAGAATATTTTGAACTTGCTACTATGCCAGAATTACAAAGTTGCTTTGGTGGTTTTAGAACATCATAACTATTAGTATCTTTGTTTGAAGAAAGAGTAGATGTAAGTTTTTGATTGGAGGTAGTGTTTGTGGGTGATTTAGGTGTGAGTGTATTAGTCATCTTTGGAATTGCGTTATTTGTAGAGGATGATAAAGTTTCTCGGGAGAGAGGAGGTGAATTTCGGGAAACTGTATAAAGGGAATCGCCTAAATACCTGTTAGGTTGTTGAGAAGACATCGATAGGTTGGTTGCAAAGTGCCTGGGTTTGGTGGTGATGCGTTTACTGGATTTATTGTTCCTCCACTGGCTGAATGTCATTCCGCGCCAAGTATAAACATCTCCAATGCGTTTATGGTTAGAAAAAAGCCATCCATATTTTGCTGGAACAGTTAGTTTGAAACAAGTTTGGGATTTGTCCTTGTGTCCTCGCCGACGGGTGCGTATAGTTTCACATTTACAATCCACGATGCATAACTCATCTTTGAGTATTCTGTGTAACCAGGTGACGTCAGCGGATCTAGGAGCACCTCTTACAAAGAAAGTTTTGTTGCAAGGATTGTCAATAACCGTCGTGCTTACTGCCTGGTTGCACATTGTGTTGTTGATTGTGTTGTTGAACAGCTTGATCTTCTTAATTCTGGCATCCCATTCTTCACGAGACCAAGATGTACAAAATTTTAAAATCGGCCGACTCGAGGATTTGTCTGCAGCTTTTGAAATTATTTTGTTGGAGATAGGTCTCAGCTGCTTCATTGGGGATGTTGAATTATCCACCATAATTGGTACCACTGACATTACTGGTAAGACTTCAGAAACTTCTCCTATCGTAACTACAATAGTTTCCAAAAGCCGTTTATATTTATAAATTTTCTGTTAAAACCCTTGCCTATAGAAAACATAATTCAATAGATCATGCTAGTAAAGGTGTATCAAAAATTAACCTTTCTCTCAATTTCAAGCGCCAAAAGCATGATCTAATCAAAAGAAAAAACTAAGATCATTGTCGAGGACAATCAAAATTATTTTCCCGTTTCCAATTTAAAATGTTTAACGTCTATTTGCTCATGATAATATCTTCACTGAGAGTGCAAACTTAAAAAAGAGTCATTTCAAGTAAAATTGATACGTATACTGCCAAACGTAGCAAAGCCGCCCTATCTACTCGCACATTTAACTTTGGAGTTATTCAATGATTCATGTTTTTCTAAATGCCGCAGATATTTTCAAGCGGAACGAAAGTTTAATCCTTGATACAAATACGTTTATTTGAGGTACATTTGAAGTAAAAGCTTTCAAGTTAAAAATATATGGGGAAGAGAGGTTTTTAAGCAGATAGGGGTTTTTATAGGATATTTAAGGGAGTAATAGATCCGTTTTTTTGCTCCAATAACAAAAAACTATATAGTACAGAGCAGCTCCTGCTTTCGCTATGATTGCTATAGGTTGCTGTATGCGCTGTGGTAGAGCAAAACAGTTGAAAATAAAGGGAAAAAATAACGAACATAAACTACCACAATCGATAGAAAATATAAAAAAAAAACGAACAGAAAATTACCTCTTTTACCATTCTACACATTACGAGGGCATTTCTAAAATCCTAACTACCAAAACATTCAACATAACCTTGAAAACTCGAAAGCTACCTTACGGCAAAAAAGCAACTACGCATGAGCCTTTCTTTTTTCTATCAGCACATTCTATTCGCTCAGCACGTGAGCTACCTAAGCAAAACAGAACTCTGTCCCACTGAATTCACTGGGGCGGGAGTGTTGTTGTCTCCAATGCGTCTCGTCTGTTCTGTTCTGGATGGAGGAGCAAAAAACGCACCTATTATGGATTTTAGCATACCTCCGCAAAAATCGGTTTTTCATAGTTTGTAGAATGATATAACAAAGTGATATAACAAAGTATGTAGTTTTTAAATCCAGTGTAAACTCCAAAATGATAAAAATGTGAGATGGGGCGTTTAAGCTACGTAGGGCAGTTTATCCTTGTGACCTACACTGTAAAGCATCCAAGAGAAAATATAAGGTATATTATCGACAAATCAACCTTAATCAAATCAATGTCTTTACCTTCAATCACTACTGACTCCGTTCAGTCAAACATCAACAGCAATAACCCGCTTTATCATAACATAACAACCCTCTTTAAATAGTCCATAAATCACAACCCTCCATTAACAATCTTTCCTCGGTCAATCGAACTCGACAATATTCTGTTGAGAATTGCGCATACACGTACTTAAGCTAAACCTTTCACTTCATTTAACTAGGTGTTCACGGTGCTAGAAATACAGATACAGCTATCGTTTATTTTTGGTGATGTTATGCTCCCTCGTTCGTAAATGAAAATTGAAACTAGCGGAAGAAGACAAATTTCGCTGCATTGCAAGAAAAATGCTAATTTGACTGTCAAGTTCAAGCAAGCTGCTAGGATTAACGCGAAGCTTTTACAAAAGGAACATGAATGAATACAATGTGCGTTCGGTCGAAGCGAAGTATGATATCAAGTCAAGAAATGTCAAGTTTGATTTGAAACTCTCCATTTTGGGGCAATAAATTTGAACCTCATAGAGCTGCCTACAATCATTTTCGTTCAAGATAAAGAGAAGAGAAAGCTTTGTATTGTCTAGAAAAGTCGATTGGCTTGCATGATTTCTTGAATTTATCACGCGATGAAAGATAATTTGCTGGAAATATTTGTTGGTTTTGTTCGTTTAAGGTGAATAGTGGCCCGATGAGTTATTTCGTTAGAACTAGCGCGTTGAGAATCGAAAGAGCTCAGTTATTTATTTATGAGCTCAATAACTGGAGCTGCGTGATCTTTATGATTGTCTCAAGAACAGATCAATTCGATTGTCTGTTTATTGGAATATATACATAAATTTATATATAAAACGAAGTCCGGTGAGTTACACCATTTATAAATCAAGAACAGCTAGAACGATTTTTGTGATTTGATGAAATTGTCTCTGCCCCGAATAGCAGAATAGTTAGTAAATCATTGGAGAAACTCATAAAAAAAATTCTGAAGAAGACTCATTTTTTCATACATTTTCAATGAGAAACAATTTCAAACCCATATACAACGCCATTGAGCTAGCTGTGCAGACGAGCGCCGCGATTTTCCAGTGTTATTTACAATTCAGCGAGCCAGAACATTTAATCTTTCACCACGAAGCCGTAATGCAATTAGACTTCGGAACATTGCAAATCAATTCACTACAGATAAACCAGATATCGCACGAAAAGAGCGCCACGTTAGAGCCCAACTGAAAAGTAATCCGTTAACGTACTCTCTATAGGCATTTCGTACAATGCACGGAAGCACTACAGATCTATACCTGGCTCATTTCTTTTTAACATTGGATATCCTAGGCTGGCAAGGTATACACAAAAGAAATAGATTTTACAGATTTATAAAAAGAAGCCTTGGAAAGACCGGCATTGTATTATTGCACTTCCATCATCTATGGGGAATGTATGTTTAAGCATGGAGTGGCAAGTTCAACTGAGAGTGTGTATGATGCGATATATTACAAAAAATATGCTCTGTGTCATTAGTTGGACTTACCACTACTTCGGCATAAGCGTAAGTGAAGACAAGATTCAGTCAATTACCGTTTCGGCTACAAGTCAGACAAGCTTGTTGTAAATTGTTGCCATAAAAGGTACTCATAAGGTTGAACTTGTTGGAATCCGAAATGTTTACAGGGAGCCGGAAAGCGTCATTTTCATCGGAAATGAAACATAGATTGGGGCGATAGAAATCTCCCAGGAATATAATTTTGTCATTTTCGTTTAAGAATGATATAAAGGGAGATACTGATTCATATAGATGGCGATAAACCGTAAATACGCGCGGCATTGAGTGACTAAAAGTTGGCATAATTGCTTTTTCAAATTTAAATCTGGCATAACTTCTAACAGAAACACATGGGCTTTTAAGCTTGTGTGGGTAGACTTGTGGCTGCGGCAGGCACGTGAAAAAAGCCCTTCAAATAATCGACCCTCCTGATCTGAACTTACCAGACATGTTGCTGATAGCTAGAACCAGATCTGATGGAAGTGATTTTGAAATGCAACCAACTCTGTCGCAGTGATTCCATCTTGAAAAATCACTGAGAAAAAAAAAATGGATTTCGGCCCATAGCTGCCGATTCAGCCAACCGGTTTTTAGCGAAATTATCATAGTAGCTGGGCCTTACTCTTAGCCAAGTATGGTAGAAACTTGGTTGAAATGGGGATAGAGCTGCCAGTTATGGTAATTTTGGTCTCCTTAATTTATAAATTTGCTTTGGAAAATAAAACTTTTTCCCTATAACTTCCGATTCAGTCATGAAATAAAAACGAAATTCATGTAATAAATTAAACTTATTGAAAAATCATGAAAGGGCTACCAGCTATGGTATTTTTTGTAATATCTTGGCATTTCTTTACTAAGTTATGTTGTTTAGGAATTTTCAAAAATGAATGATTCCTGCAATGAAAGTTAGACAAAAATATTTCGGTTTGGTTTCGGGTGGTAGCCCTAAAATTTGTTTTACCCCTATAACTTCAAGCACAGTCAACCACGAAATTCACAGGACGGACAAGGTTGACAGTGCCAACCCGAAATTCCTGTCCTGTGCAAGCAGAATAAAATCGTTTATTTAATAGAATATTCTTTTTTCAATCATTTTATAAAAAAAATATATTTTTATCTTTGCAAACACTTGCCGATTACTATACATTGCGCTTACTTATCTACTCTTTTGAAATATTGAATTCTTACCAATTTTCGTCGATAGCATACATTTAGGCTACTTATTTATTCCGGGTTGGCCAGCCGATGAAATGAGATGAACATTGTCTTGCAAAATAAAATTTGCTGGCGGCTGGTAGTCGGCCTTGTCATTCATGTGTATTCACACTACAAGCCCTATTCTGGGTTGGCAAGCCGTACTCAAATCATATTATCTTCCGTCGCGATCGACGCATGATATTTTGTTGTGTGTATCAGCGTTAGCTACTAATTAATGCGAGCAAGCCAAATTGAACTATGAAATATGTCAATTTTATCGTATATCATCGTTCGGTTCGCATTTTTTTCCGCTCCGAAACATTGAAATGTATATTTTTATGAGTTGGCTTAGTCGATTTTTCTTTCGTCCCATGAATATGATAATTTGTGGGTCGGCGTGCCGTGCCTGAGATCATATATATTTCTCAGCAAATTCGCAGTGTTTTAGTATGCTGTTAAAATATTTTTGCATAATACAGCTGCATAGAGATAATTTTCATTTAACTAATTTCTGAATTTTTGCTATTTTAGAAGAAATTTGTTTAGCTTGACGTATATTTTTGCTATAAATATATATTTGTTTAAACTTATATATATTATAATTTCAATTTTGCATTGACTTTAATAGGAAAAGCATTTGTTAAAAAATTAAATAAAAATCAACAATTTATAATGACGCTATTGATAATATTTCACACCTCGTCGATTTAATGCATATGCACACAATGAAAATTTCAGATTCATACACCTAAGAACTCTTTTCGGTCAAATTTTTTCTTAACTTCTTTCTTCGAAGAAGAATATTAGTATTAAAATCACTTTGGCCAAAAATTCATATTTCTTTATATATATATATATATATATATATATATATATATATATATATATATATATATATATATATATATATATATATATATATATATATATATATATATATATATATATATATATATATATATATTTATATATATATATATATATATATATATATATATATATTTATATATATATATATATATATATATATATATATATATACATATATATATATATATATATATATATATATATATATATATATATATATATATATATATATATATATATATATATATATATATATATATATATATATATATATATATATATATATATATACGAGTATATATATCATCAAAAAATTTCAGTGAAAAAATCTCAGGAACGCGTCATCCGATTGAACTGAAATTTTCAGGATACATTGGTGTATATGCAAAATAGTGCCAGGTTTCACAAAAAGTTAAAAATCTTTAACCCTTTTTTTCCCCTAGTGTAGATGGCAAAAAAAAATCTGCATATCAGATCCCCAGGTGACCTATCACCTCGGGGTATGTGAGGTTTGACTCACTAAAAAAAAGGACCATCTACAAGCCCACGAAGTTCCGAGTCGGGACCCGCCTAAGCACTGCTTCGACCCGGTCGTACTGACTCATCCATCGGTAACCACGGACTTCAGAAACTACCACAGTTCATGGGTCGGTAAGGCAACCCTCCTCCCACTTTATGCGCAGCACTTTCTCAACATATGTTGAGACTGCGCGCCAGTTCTCCTCCTTTCGCAGCATTGCTTCCACGATCGTCTCAGGCCAGGCCAATCGTGGACTCAATGGTGCGCCTCAAACTTACGAAACGACTGCACATAAAGAATGTGTGCTGAGCATCATCGAGCTCAGTCACCTTACCCATTCTGTTCAGGTATTTCCTGAAGTAACCGTGCCCTGTCAAGAATTGACAAAGGTAAAAGTTTACCTCTCCGTGGCTCCGGTTAAGCCAAGGCTCCGGTTAAGCCAAGGCTCAATGAGACCAATTAGCTTAGCCGTCCAGCGTCCTTTAGCACTTAAACTCCAACGTTGTTGCCAGAGTTGGAGAGTAAGCGTACGCGCGTGCGTCAGAGCCTCAGTTCTACCCAGCTCTGAGCGAAAGAGGTACCCTTCTTTGCGTTCTCGCGCTAGTAGATCGATTGGGATTACTCCCAATACCACCATCACAGCCTCTTCTGAGACTGTGCGGTAGCTGCAGGCAATGCGCTTCCGGAACTTTTCAGTTCGGTGCGCATCTCCCCAGGTTTCGGCTCCAACAAGATGCAATCGGTCGTTACCATCAGCAGCCTCCGTCGCGTCTCACTGGGTCCACCGACGTTGGCCATTAGCCTACTCAGCGAAGTGACGACTACTAGAGCCCTGTCACATGCCCTGCAGATATGATCCCAATACGTCAGCTTGGTGTCCAGGGTCACTCCCAGATACCTGACCGACTTGCTGGTCTGGACCTCGACGGAGCCAACTGTCATGGGTATGACAGTTGGTATCCTCCGCTTCGTCAGCATAACAATCTCTGTTTTAGAGATTGCCAGCTGGAGGCCGTATTCGGTCATCCACCGATCCACCCTCCTCATGACTTGGTTAAGTCTGAATTGAGCGAATTCCGCAGATCTGGAAGTGATTACCGCCGCGACGTCATCAGCGTAACCTACCAGAAACACATCCGCAGGCATTTCCAGGCGCAGCAGATCATCGTACATGATGTTCCAGAGGTCAGGTCCTAAGATCGACCCCTGTGCCGTACCTGAAGTGACAGGCCTTCTTTTGACTCCTTCGTCGGTGTCGTAGAGCAACCAGCGTTCCCTGAAGTAGTCCCGCATCATGGCTAGCAAGTAGCTAGGGATACGGAATGTCTGCTCAAGGGCCCGCAGGATGTCTGTCCACCTCGCCGAGTTAAAGGCATTTTGTCCGTCCAGCGTTACCAGCAGGACGATCGGTCTGGCTTGATGGCATGCCTCTTCCGCTCTTGCTACAGCCCCAACAACCTCTGAGATGGCATCGATTGTTGAATGCCCTTTTCGGAAGCCGTGCTGCCTGGCAGAGAGATCACCAGCAGATCTCACTGCTGACAGCAGCCTTGGCTTGAGCAACCCCTCGAGAAGCTTCCCCGCAGTATCCAGCATGCACAGTGGGCGGTATGCTGATGGATTGCCCAGGTTACCCTTCCTCTTGTCAACAAGTACCAGTCGAGCTACTTTCCACCGCGACGGGAAGACCCCCGCGACTAGACATGAATTATACAAGTCCAATAGTAGACGCGGTTGGCTCTCCACCATGACTTTAAGCGCCTCGACCGGTACCCCATCAGGACCCGGAGCCTTCCGGTTCTTCATCCTGGACACTGCACTGTTCAGATCCTCGTCCGTAAAGGGAGGAACATCCGCCTGGTTAACGATGATGGGACCGTCAGCCCTTGACGAATGCACCGGGAACAGCGAACCAACGATACGCTCCATGGATATCGCATCCAAGAGAGTGCTAGGCCGCATGCAGCCAAGTCTACGAGTGACCAATTTGTAGCCATCTCCCCAGGGGTTTGAGTTGACCTCCTCACAAAGAGCCTGCCATTTGGCACGTTTGCTCCTCGTGATGGCCTTGGTCAGCTCTCTCTTTGCTGCAATGTGAGCAGCAGATAACTCAGCCACTCCCAGCCTATTCCTGGCTCGCTGTGCCCTGCGCCTGCACGCCAAAGCGATACGTCTCAGTTCGGCGATTTCATCGTTCCACCAGTATGCATGTTGCCTCCTACGGAAGGGTTTACGTTTGGGCATTGAAGCCGCACATGCCCTGCGAATCCACCCCATGGTTATGTCAGCAGTGGCCTCTGCTACTGCACGGGTCACCGGGGTCCCAGATGCTAGAGGCTCCCCTTCCAAGCTCGAAGCGAGAGTTAAAAGACCAAGGTCTTAGTAAAATAAAAAAATATATTTTATTCAAACTAACGTATGTATTTCACAAACAAGACTGAACTGGAAAAATGAGATTACAAGTTTTATTTTCAGACTCCACTTAGTACAAAAAAAATAAATAGTAAAGCAATTAAAACTTCAGTGTTTTTATTTTTATTTTGTACGACTCAATAAAGTTCTTAATCGTAACACGCTCTAATTAAGACTGACCCAATCGTCTACGTACATTCAAAATGTCAATTATCTTAGCTTACTGTTTAATTAAGTTTATTTAGAACATAATTCAGTGTTGAGTGTTTATAATAGTTAATTCAGTGTTGAGTGTTTATAATAGTCAATTCAGTGTTGAGTGTTTATAATACCATACAATTGTGTAGGTGTCATATACATAACTTGTATGATAGTTTTGCAATGTATGAAATTATGATTAAATGATATTTGATTTAGGTTCTGACATTGTAACCCCTCCACCGCAAGATTGAGGCTCCGACGAAATTATGTGTTTACAACTTTTGTTAATGATTTTTCGTCTTAATATAATTTTCTTACATATGACATAGAGTATTGCTATGATAGCGATTGAAATAATAGTCGTATTGATTCCTATGTTTGTAACATGGTAAGTATGATTTTTATATTCAAGTTTTTGTAATAAGTTTCTATTATGAATATTCTCTAAGTACAGTTCTCTTAAGTTTAATTCTTTTACTACTTCATGTTCCTTAGTTCTGGTTACAAAGTTTGGTAAAATTATTTTATCCAATACAGTATTTTCATAATTCGTAAAAGTTTTATTTTTAATAGAAATTTTGCAATTTTTGAATTTGATGAGGTAATTCCCACTAATATCGACATTTATTTTACTACAATTATTTATTACATTAGTTCTAACTAGGTTTTTTGTAATGATGATACCGGAGATAATTTCTTTGATTTCTTCATTTGTTACTATGGTTTTGTTACATAATGCTTCCTTTGAGTTAATAATGCCCTCTATGCAACTGTCAATCAACGGTATTAAGTTTTTTTTCCAAGCTTTCCTTGACCGGTAACTTATATATATTATTATTGTCGTCAATTAGAACTTCGTTAGTGTGTAACGACAAGGACTTCTTATTTGAGTCAGGAATAGGTTCAATGAGTACTTTAGAGTATTTTAGATTCGAAAGTTGGGGTATGAGTAAAGCTATTACAATTGTATCTTGGTAAGTTGTAACAACGGTTTTAATATTTTGGTAACTTTCTAAATTTGGAATGAATTCTAACTCTTCTGCTGAGAGTATGTTTTTTGACAATATTCCGAGTCTGCTGGAGAGAAGTACTTGTTCAATGTCGTCTATATGGTTTTTAAGTAATGTTATGTCGTAGTTTATATGGTATGCATATTGCATGAGTTTTACTTCGTCTTCCAATGTCGTAATGCGGTTAGCGTATTCGTTAGTGAAATTGTCTATATATTGTTTCAGATATTTTTGTTGATGATTGATGTGAGTGGTTATATTTTCGATTTGATCCGATATCTGTCTATTTATTGAAATTTGTCTATTGTTTTCCTCGATTAGTTTTCCGTTGTTATTGTATAGTTCGTTAAGTCTGGTCTCAATTTCTATTTCGTCTTCATGGTCCATGGTTCCAGCAATAATTTTTAAACCTTTGCCTATTACATTGATGAGTCCGCGTTTGTTCCTAAAGTGAGGCTTGATACTTTTAATTTTGTTTTCCAATAAGATGAAACTTTGGTTTAGAGTTTGATATATAGGTCCTATTAATTCAGATTTTGATTGAAGCGCCATAAAAGTGGATTTTATATAATTTGCTGAAGTTTCATATGTTGTTAAGTTAACTATATGTAACACTTTGTGATAGTGGTTGATCATGCTAATAGTTCCAAGATCGAGGGTAATATATCCGTTGTTGCTGTTCAGGTCATTAACATGAATTTCCTGACTTTGGGCATAAAATGTGTTGGTGAAGAGTAAGAATGTTGATAGAAACCAAATCATCATTGTGGTATTTTTCATTTGCCTGTAAAAAGTTATGAGTTCTGTTAGTCTCAATGTGTCTGTATTAGTTTTAGTTTAAGTAACGCATATTGGTATTTACAATATGGAGGGTATAGAAAGAAATAATTTTTTTCCTATGGTAAACGGTTATGAAAGAAGTTTTCCTTGGATTATTTCAAGTATCATACGGTTTCGTAAGTAAGGAATGTCTGTTTGCGTAAATGTAAGTTCACGTCCTTTTGTAATATATTCAGCTATTATGCAACTAAATACACCGCAGTCACTTGTGTTCGTTTGTCTTGGTGTGTCGAGTACATTTTCTTTTGTGAAATGAGTTGTGTCATAGTTTGATTTAAGTTTATCAATTGATTCCTTCTTTAAGTAATCTTCTAGGCTATGTAAGAGACTAGTATTCTGTCCGCCTAACGAGTCGTAATATTTAATTGTTTTAGTTCTAAAATCTATAATGGCTAGGCACCAATGTGAATTGTTGATATGAACCGGTATAATTATCATATCGTAAGAGAAAATGTTTATCGTTTGAGTCCAGGGTCTGACTCCTTCGTAGCCAGATTGTAAAAGTTTTAATGTGAAAAAGGTATTCATCGCATATACACGAATTCTATCGGAGCCTGCTTTATTATTTTCACTTCTATCCTGAATGAGTTTTACATAAAAATTCAAAATATTGCCATTAAGCCAATTACTGCCTATAAGTGTGGAAATGTCACGTCTAGTGATTTGTAAACCAAATTTGGAGATAAGCGTCTCATTTTCTGGGCCTTGATATTTCGCCTTTTGTATCAGGGAATTTTGTTCGTTAGTAAATGGTGGAAATTCTTTCAAAACAGACGGTTTTTCGCGATTATAACAGGGGTCGTCAAAGGTAGTTAGCTTTTTCGATTTGTGTTTTCTACGTTTCGGTTTACATTTAAGGCTAATAGTAGGGCTTTCAATGGTTTGGTACTTCTTTTTCCGTTTTACGTGTGATTTGTAATATTTGTGTCCAGAGTCAGTCACAATGTGGTCTTCATCGAATTTTCTTGCTGATACTTTCCTAAATTTGGCATGGTTTTTTCCGCCTCTGACTTCTTTCAGGAAGACTGGCCCTTCTTGTATGCTTGTTTCTTCGCGATCTTTGTTTGCTTTGCTAATGGCTTTTTCTTTCAATTTAATCATTCTTTCTTTGATGCTCGGATAGTCTGCTGGAGTTACGATGCCCGAAAGGAAATCCTTAGGTCTAAATCCTGTAGTAGAGTGTATGGTGTTATTGTAGAACATAACGGCCTTGAGTACTTTAGTTTCTACTGTATCAGTATCTTTTTCTGGGTCATGCCTTAACAATCGTATGTGTCCATTTAGTGTGTTATGAAACCGATTTATGTCTGCGTTAGAGGTGTGGTTGTTATTGGACGTATAATGGATTTCAATATTACGTTCTTTGAAAAGCTCCTGGAGGGGGAGTGCTTTGCAGCCTAATTCATTGTCAATTATCAACTTTTTTATTTGTCCCACTACACCTAGATACTGTAGAGTGACACGCTTAAATTCTGTCCAAGTTCTGCCGATTATTTTGAAAGCTTGCGCAAATTTAGAGAATCGGTCTATGAAAGTAACGAATATTGTTTTATCAAGACTATAATAAACATCTGCTTGTATTATGTCTCCGGGTGCGTTCGGGGTTTCGGTGATTTTAAATTTTTCTTTTATCGGATGGCGGTCGTATTTTTCAACATTACATATTTCGCAATTATTAATGAATTGTGTCACACGGATTTTCAGTTTAGGGTTATAAAATTTCATTTTGAGCTCTCTAAATACTTCGTCTATCCCTCTGTGGTTGTTACGAAGGTGTTCCTTTTTTATCTCTTCTACTAGTTTTTCTTCGTCTAGAATATCTTCGAGTAATGTTTCGCAGCGTATTAGCTTGAAATTATCGTTATTTGAAAAGTTTTGGTAATAAGCGTCCTGAAGTGTTTGAAAGAACTCGTCATCTTTGACAAGTACTGCGTTAAGTCCTTTGGGGTTGAAATGGTTTTTCAAGAGGGTTATCGCTGTTTGATGATCGAATATTTTGACGAATACCTTTGTTCTATTTTTATCGAAAACTTTCTCTTTCTTTACTCTCAAGGACCCTGAGGTAGATTTGTAAATAACAATTTGGTTTTTGAAGACGTTGATGGCTGATTTGCTTGTCGGGAAATCATGGTTATTTTCGATTAGGTTAAGTTCTAGATTTTCAATCCTGGACAACGCATCTGCTGCACTATTTGCGGTTCCTTTTCTATATTGGACCGTATATTCAAATTCTGATAGCTTTAAGCGCCATCTAACCAATTTCGAGTTAGGCTCTTTAATAGAAAATAACCAGGACAGTGGTCTATGGTCTGTCTCAACGATAAACTTTCGTCCAAACAGATATGGGCGAAAATATTTCGTGGCCCACACAATTGCCAACAATTCTTTTTCGATTGTGCTGTAATTGACTTCATGCTCGTTTAGTGTCACGCTAGCGTAGGAAATGGGATGACCTTCTTGGGACAATATTGCACCTAAGGCATATTGGCTAGCATCGGTGGTTAGCGTAAAGATTTTGTTGAAGTCAGGGTACCGCAATATAGGATCGTTAGTGAGGAAGGTTTTCAGAGTTTGGAAACTAGTGAGATATTCTGGGTCGGATAGGTTTAATTTCGAATCTTTCTTTAAGTATTTAGTCATAGGTTTTGCGATTTTTGAATAGTCTTTTATAAATTTCCGGTAAAATCCGGTTAGGCCAAGAAATTGCTTTATTTGTTTAGGGGTTTTAGGTAAAGGGAAGTTTTTGACACATTCGACTTTTTGGGGATTTGGTTTAATACCATCGGGTGTCACGATATGCCCGAGGAACTCCGTTTCCTTCTTTAAGAATTCAGACTTGTCCATTTGGACTTTTAAATTTACTTCTTTTAATCGCTTGAAAATTTTATTTAGAGAATCTATGTGTTCTTGAAGGGAAGTAGAAAAGATGATAATATCGTCGAGATATACTAAACAGATTTTATTGATATAGTCACTAAGAACGAAATTCATAAGTCGTTGAAACGTGGCGGGTGCCGTTTTTAGCCCAAACGGCATACGCAAAAACTCGTAGTGTCCGTTTTCCACACGGAAAGCAGTTTTGTGTATGTCGCGTTCATCGATCTCAATCTGGTGAAAGCCTTTTGCCAGGTCGAGAGTCGTGAAGTATTGGCAGTTTCCCAGTTTTTCCAGTATTTCATCAATATTGGGGATTGGAAACTTGTCGTCAACGGTGATCTCGTTTAACCTCCTGTAGTCAATGACAAGCCTCCATTTGGTCTTTCCACTGGCATCGGCCTTCTTAGGCACGATCCAGATCGGTGCACAGTATGGTGAATTACTAGGTCGTATGATATTTTGGTCTAACATTTCACGAATCTGTTTCTCTACTTCAGTTTTATGTACATACGGATATCGGTAAGTTTTACAATGGATCGGAATGTCATCAACGGTTCGGATTCTGTGTTTAATGACGTTAGTAAATGTTAGATCTGAATCTTCGTTGTAGAATATACTATTGTATTTTTTTATTAATTTCGTAAGTGAAGAACGCTCTTCAGAATTCAGATGGTCGATCCTCAGTTGATCGATTATAGGGATAGCATCAGTTTGTTCTATTATGTTGAAATTAAAGTCGTTCACTTCAACCACTTTCAACGGTTGAGGGATACATATTCTATTGGAACATGCTCTTAATCTTTTTACACTTGCGTTTGTTTGGAAGTTATCAACGTCGTAAATGCCTTCCCGTATGAGATACGATCCATCTTCGGCTCGGGTCTCCGGTATAAGGGCCAATCCGTTCTTCTGTGATACGGATAAATTCATTACGATATCTTCGAAAGCATTCGCTTCAGATTTAAGCTTAACTTCCGTACAAAAATTGAGTTTTATTTTTCTAACTCCAATAATTAAATGTTCGTTTTTGAAGTCGATAAGAGCATTGATTCGGTGCAAAATGTTGTTTCCAATTATACCGTCGTATTCGTCATGGAACTTACAGACTAAAAACTCTGCTTTTTCGTCTGGGTTTCCTAGCTCTTGGAAGAGCGGTATATTTACTTTACGATCAATTTGGACAGTATGGTTAAGGGTTTTTAAGGTTAGAGGGTTTTCTAAAACTATTTCCCATTTCGGGTGGCAAATTTCAGGATTTATAACTGAGTGTGTTGCGCCTGTGTCGATTATGAATTTTAGAGGCTTGGTGTTTGATTTTACTATTATATGGGGTAAACCGTGTCCGAGGCTGCGGACTGAAAATTCTCAGAATGGATGTTTGTTGGTTGGTTAGAAACTTTTGCCAGGTCAACTTCCATGGGTTCTGGCCTATTTTGATTAGTATTATTGCTCTGTTGGTGGAAGTTTTTATTCGGATTCGAATAGTTATTTTGGTAGCCATTAAAACTTTGTGGGTTGGTATAGTCGAAAGACCTACTTGTATTATATGGGTTTGATTGGTTTTGGTTTGATCTATTGTTGGGCTGATAGTTCGTTTTGTTGTTACCGTGTTTGTTCGGATGGTAGTGTTTTTGTCCGTCATGCCGAAATTTATTGTTATGGGAATATGACTGGGTGGATTTGGTTTTTGATTGGTCTGAAGTATTAGACCATTGGTCTCGACGGTTGTTTTTATTTTTATTTTTATGAAATTCTCTACTGTTGGGATTCTGATTAGAAAAATCGGTGTTTTTACCAAAGGGATTGAAGAAAGCATATCCACTTTCATGTAGTATGTTGATACTTTCCTCAAGGGAACTCGGATTTCTACAGAAAAGAATAGAACGCATTGGTTCAGGTAATTTATTTTTGAATACACATAGAGCGGAAGATTTGTTAGCTTCTATATTAGTTGTAACCAAAGTTTCGTCTGTTAGACCTTGTTTAGTTTTTATGTTAAGGCGACGCAAAATGCCTTTTATCTCGTTAAAGAAATCTACACTATTGGATTTGAATTTACACGCTCGTAACTCATCGAACAATTCTTCGACGGTTCGTCTGTCACCGAAATTTTGTATTAGGGTCGATTTGATACTACACCACGTTGTCATGTGGACATTGATTTCGACTACTTCTCTCGCTCTGCCTTTTAATTTCGACTTTATCATGTCGGAAAAAACACTTTGTGATAGCTCGTCATACCTTGTGAGCAATGGGTGCACTTTGTCTATTAAATCGATAAAATTCTGGAGTTCTCTATAGTCTCCATTAAATTCCGGAAGTCTAGAGAGATACCTTAAGGGGTCTATGTTTAGAGATAACATAGTTGTATCTTGAGGTTGATCAGAAAAGAAATTGCTTATTATCTGTGAAAGCTGGTGTGATTGACTTCTTGCAGTTTCGAGTTGATCAAGAAGGCTGGTTGAATTAGACTCTGACATAGAGGCAACCACATACAATTAAAGAAATAGGGAAAAACAAGCAGTATAGCTTGGCAAAAAGGAGATACGCGGTCGCGAAAATTGCAGAAAAGGCACGCACATCAAAACAAGTAACACTCGCGGAACGTTTTCACACTAAAATCACTACACAAAACCTGTACACTTCCAATAAATTCTAACAATCAATTCAGAAAAAAAAATTTTATAGATATATTTTGTATTTTTTAAATATTCAATAAATAAATTTTCAATAATATTCGCTTTTAGCTATTTTTTTTTATATATTCTACCACAGTGAAATCTATGATTTAGCGACAATATTCAATTTTTAGCTTATCAATAAAATTCAAATACAAATTTAAAGTTGAATTGTAATAAATCGAACAAATTAATACATCTGACCTTTTTCCAACGGGAGATGCTTTTCCTTTTTGAACGGGAGCTGCTGTTCCTTTTGTATAGGAGATGTTCTTCCTTCTTGAACGGGAGGTGCTCTTCTTCTTCAACGAGAGATGCTCTTCTTCTTCAACGGGAGATCGAACAAATTACAAATTTACAAATTCCGTCCGTAATTGGTCGTTGTTTAAGTCGTGGGACACCAACTAATGCACTTCAGGTGTTTGCGGCGTGTACGTACGCGAACGAATCTTCTCGACGCGGATACGTTTACTGAGTCGCGGAGTCGATAAAAATTTTAATTCGGATCACACGCTAAAATATTAAAATATACGCGTATCTTTTCGCGGCGTGGATCCTACCGACTGCGCCAGTTTTATTTTCAGACTCCACTTAGTACAAAAAAAATAAATAGTAAAGCAATTAAAACTTCAGTGTTTTTATTTTTATTTTGTACGACTCAATAAAGTTCTTAATCGTAACACGCTCTAATTAAGACTGACCCAATCGTCTACGTACATTCAAAATGTCAATTATCTTAGCTTACTGTTTAATTAAGTTTATTTAGAACATAATTCAGTGTTGAGTGTTTATAATAGTTAATTCAGTGTTGAGTGTTTATAATAGTCAATTCAGTGTTGAGTGTTTATAATACCATACAATTGTGTAGGTGTCATATACATAACTTGTATGATAGTTTTGCAATGTATGAAATTATGATTAAATGATATTTGATTTAGGTTCTGACATTGTAACCATTACATTCAATTTATCGAAAACAAAAATGATTACATTGGATTTACTAAAATGACGAGCAAGCGACACATGCCGGATATCGATTTAGGTTGCATTGCATTGCAATGGTGCAGTGTCCGAAGTATTAGCGGCACATGCCGGATGTAGATTTAGGTTGCATTGCAATGGTGCAATGTCCGATGTATGTAATTTGGTCGTGTTATGTGGGGTTGATGTGTTAGCATACGTAACTCCTCCCCCCTTAGTGGGTAGCGACGGCCAGATGAATTGAATGGAAGGTTCTGTGGCAGGAGCTATGATGCTGCTTTCGATTCGGCCCCTGCGGATCTTTTGATATGCGAATATCAGCACCGCACAGGCGGTTACGGTAAGTAACCGCCTGGATGTAGTCTTCTGGGATTTCTTGCAGCTTCCCTTTCACGAACTGGTACTGGCTCAAACTTTGTAATTTTATCTGGATGTTTGATGAGTTACTAGCGCTAATGTTGTTATAGATCATTGGATGTATATTAATTTCGTCCCAATGCATGGAATTGATACTACTGTAAGTTATGCCATTGATAGTTACTTGGCAGTCTTCGAAATGGATAAGTATTGTTCCCTTCATTGTAATGTTTTGCGGATCGCAGGATGTTGTTACAGCTGTCTCCGGGATGTTGATTAGCAAGAGATGGTTCGGTTCAGGTTGATATATCTCCATCAGGTTCTCGCGGTTATGAAGTTCACAGTGTGCTGGCTAGTTATTCATGAGTTTCCCGATACATGATGATTCTGAGGTTTTTCCGAAGAGCGACGTTTTGGTACAGTAGTATACTTTTTCGATAATGCGGCATTTATCATCAATTGCTTGGATATGTTCAGGGTTTATGATAAGGTAAGGTTTGACTGGGATAGTTTTGGTCTTGTGGATGGGTAAGGGAATGATGTGGAAGAAGGAGTAATTTTCTTTTGAAACTATGGGGACCTGGACATTAAAGATTATGTTTGACCCATTGGCGTAGGCTTGTAACTCTAATAGTTCATATATATGTTCATTTGATACAATTTCGATTGATTGATTTGCGAAGATTGAATACAGTTCTGATAACTCGTTTGGACTAAGAATCAATTTGGAAATTATGTTAAGTCTCGCTAGCATTACTGCTTCTGAGATTCCGGACAAATGTTCGTTTAATAAGTCAATATTGTACTTAATTTGCGTCAAAAATTGTAGATGTTTTAGGCTAGTGCTATCGGTTTTTATTTGGTTCTGAAGGTTCCCGTTGATGTATTTTAAATATTGAGTTATGCTTTGTCGTTGGCTGTTAATATGTTGTGTGATATTTCCAAAACGTTCGATCATCTGTGCATTAATTTTTGATTGTTGATTCATTTCGGATTTCAGACGGTTCTCGTTATTTAAAATTTTATTGATGCTATTGTTAATTTCGATCGCATCGTTCACATCGAGGTTACCAGTAATACCTTTAATTATAGTCCCAAGTCCGTTAATAAGTCCGCGTTTAGTTCTAGTTTTAGGCATCAAGGTGGTTAGTTTGTTGTCGGTTTCTTGTAATTTGATTTTACTTATTTCCAGAGAGTCGTTTATATCGGTAAATTCCCCGAATGTCGTCAGCGTTTCGTTAATTTTGATAATGTTTTCCCTGTACTTGTCCAACTGTACTATATGTAGTAGGTTCCTGTGCGATTCAATGAGTCTAGCGTCTCCGAGTCTCATCGGCAAGAGTCCTTGTCTGTTAGTGAGGTCCTGTATGTCTATCTTCCGGCCGTGGATTATTTGAAGAAACCTGGAATTTGCGTTTCTTTTTAATTTTTGATTTATGTAACTTTTGGTCGTTGGTTGTCAAAATGGTTATATTATTGTCCTGCTTAACTTTATGTTTGGTGAATCTTCGTGTCAATTTATTTCTTCTACATTCTTTCCTATAAATGACGGATCCTTCATTAAGTGTTTCAGGATCTTCCCTGGCTTGGTTTAATTTTTCGATTCTTTTACTAGTTTGGGTTTCAAGGTGTTTTTGTATTTCAGGATATAATTTTGCCTGAAATTCCTTTAATTTCTCTAAATATTCGTGAACGTTATTTTCTTGAAGATTGTTATTAAATTTGTATGTTCTGCCAAAGAAGATCTCATAAGGAGTATAATTTGTGGAAGAGTGGATAGCGTTATTGTAAGTGATAATTGTTTCGTTTAGTATATCGTCATGGTCCTTGTCACGTTGGTAATATAATTCGGTAAATTTCTGTTAGTGTAGAGTGTAGTCTTTCAACGGGTCCATTGCTGCTGCTCTGTTGATAAGATGTCATGTGGAGCTTTATTCCATACTGCTTGCAAAAATCTTTGAAGAGTGTGGAGTTGAATTCGGTTCCTTGGTCTGCCGCAAGGGTGACTAAGGTAGCCGGTATGCCGTGCAGGCTTATGTAGTGTTTTAGAGCCTTGACTATTGAAATACTGTTTCGACTTTCTATTGTGTAGGCTGCAGCATACTTGGAGAACTTGTCTATGATTGTGAGTACATATCTTTTATTAATTGTATATATGTCAGTATGGAGTATATCCAAGGGTTTTACCGGAGTTGGAGGGACTTGATGTGTAGGTGTTTGTGGGTTCCGGTCGTATTTCATTGTTTGACAAGTCTCACAATTGTTTATAACTTGCGTTATCTTCGTTTTAAGGAACGGAAAATAGTAGTCTCTTTTTAAATGTGAAAGGGTTTCATTTATTCCGCGATGATTACTCTTGGAGTGATAATCATTGATGATGGCATCTTGTTCATCGGAGTCTGTAATGTCCCGCAAAAATTCGATGCAACGAACTATTTTAAACTTCCTGCCTTGGGTGAAGTGAATAGAGAAAACTTCCTGTAATCTCCGAAAAATGTCGTCGTTAGCATATACTGCCGTTAGCCGGTTAGGTGGGACAAATTTTTTAAAAATCTCGATTATGACCGATTCGGAATATTCTTGCTTCCTAATTGTACGGCGTTGTTTGTTTCTAAAAGGGACTTCTAGAACTATTTCCGGCTTCCTTTCAGTTTGTTCTAGAATAAGTTGCAGAGCAAATTCATTAAGGGGTCTTTCAGAGATGGGGATTCCGGTGTTAAGATTTTCATCAGAGGAATGAACTGTGGTTCCACCGTCACTTTGTGCAGAGATGCTGGGTATACTGGTTTCGTTTGCATGGATCTCGGTTTGGGATATTGCTGGAAGTTTGATCCTGCTCAGCGCGTCTGCGTTATTATTCTGGTTGCCCTTTTTATAGACGATTTCATAATCGTATTCCTCTAGTCTTAGCCTCCAGCGGATAAGTCTAGAGTTTGGATCCTTAAGGCTTGTTATCCAAGTCAAGGGCTTATGGTCAGTGACTATTTTAAATTTCCTGCCGAAAAGATACGGTCTGAAATATTTCGTGGCCCAAACGATGGCCAAAAGTTCCTTCTCTATGGTAGAATAATTGATCTCCGTGTCTGTCAATGTTCTACTGGCGAAGCAGATTGTTTTATCACTTGTGATAAGACAGCACCAATCGCAAAATTGCTCGCGTCTGTCGTGAGGACGAAGGGTTTATTAAAATCAGGGTACTGAAGAATGGGATCGTTTATCAGCATCTCTTTACAATGATTAAAACATTTGACGTAGCGGTCCGTTAGCTCCACCGTTCTGCCTTTTTTCAAGCATTCCGTCATAGGCTTAGTCAAATTGGCGAAATCTTTAATAAATTTTCGATAGTACCCTAGAAGTCCGAGAAAGGTTTTGATTTCCTACTGGGTTTTTGGAATCGGAAAGGATCTGATAGCTCTTACCTTGTCCGGATTAGGCTTAACACCTTCCGTGGTAACAAGATGGCCTAAAAATGAAATTTCTTTGTGCATAAACTCTGATTTGTCTAGCTGCACCTTCAGGTTTGCTTCCCTGAGCCTTTGGAAAACCTTTTTTAAATTCTCTACATGCTCTTGTAGTGAAGTGGAAAAAATTATAATATCGTCTAGATAAACTAGGCAAATGGTCCCCTGGAGTTTTTTTAAAACATTGTCCATAACCCTTTGGAAGGTGGACGGAGCATTTTTCAGGCCAAAGGGCATCCGAACATACTCATAGTGGCCCCCTTCTACAGTGAACGCTGTTTTACTGATATCCTCAGGGCTCATTTCGATCTGGTGGAATCCACTTGCTAGATCTAGTGTTGTATAATACATCGATTTGCCCAATTTATCTAAGATATCGTTAATATTGGGTAATGGATATCGATCAGTTATCGTTTTTTCATTTAATTTACGATAATCGATTACCATTCTCCACTTCTGTTTCCCACTAGCATCAATCTTTTTTGGAACAATCCATACTGGAGAGCTCCATGGTGAGTAGCTGGGGCGGATAATTTTTTGATTAAGCAAGTTAGATATTTGATTGCGCACTTCCTCTTTGTGCACGAAAGGGTATCTGTAGGACTTTGTGTATATAGGCACATTGTCCTCCGTTCTAATCCGGTGCTTGACCTGGTTCGTAAAGCTCAGATTTTGCCCTTCCCTGAAAAAGATATCATCGTATTGTCGACAAATCTTCAGGAGGCATTTCCGTTCTTCGTCATTTAGGTGAGACATTCGGATTTGTTTACCAATGTCTTCTAAAGGCGATGTACCGGAAATGCTATCATCGTACTCTATATTGAGGTTATTAATTTGGTGATATGCAATAAGTTCTTCAACTTTCAAAGGTTGCTCGAGGTATAAAAGTTCGTCGGAGTTTGATGCATTCATCACCTCAATCCAAGCATACCAGTCTTTTGCTACATAAATTCCTTCAGATATAGTTAAATTTGGTGTTATTTGTATGGACTTAAGGTTAATCTCTCCATTTTCAACATCTACCGGCAGTTTAATGATGGCCTTGCTGTTGCCGGAGATGATGTGTTTTCCAGACGTAAGATTAGGTTTAGAGTGTAATTTTAATATTGAATTGTTGGTTATTAGAAGTTGGTTGGCAATATCAACTTTTGCCCCTAATTTGCCTAAGATATCGATCCCTAGGAGTCCGTCGAAGTATCCGTGGAATTGGAAGACCCGAAAACATATCTCACCAGGTTGATTAAATTCGATGAAACAAGGAAATGTTACTTCTTCGTCTACTTTGTGTCTGGTGAGTACAGTTCTAATATATGTGGGTTTTATTTTTGTGATATTAGTAGAGTTTACAAATTCTGGATTGATGAATGAAGAAGAAGCTCCTGTATCAACCAGAAATTTCAATGGTCGACGGAGAGGGGATGAAATTTCAACGTATGGTAAGATATTTCCGTGTATATTTAAATCTACGTATCCGATGGCTTTGCTGAGGCAATTAGGTAAAAATTTGAATCGTCTACTATGGGGTTTGTTGGTGTGACATCATCTTGTTCAGTCTGAGCTTGCACATCACAGCATTCAGGGTCACTTTGGAAGTATGGATATTGGTAACTTTGAGGATCGCTCATGTTTTCGGCATGATAAGCGTAATATTAGTCGTCTGGGTAATAGGGAGCAGTAATATTTTCGTCAGGAATACCGAATTGTTCTATGTTATAGAATGGCCTGTTCACGAAGTTTCCATTACTCTGTGGTTGGATTTTTCGTGTAACTGTGCTTCCCAATTCCATTGGTTCCGGTTTTTGGGAGGATGGGATGTTAGGACGAGGAAACGATGGCCTTTGTTGGGCGTTGAAATTAGGTGAATTAAAGTTTTGGAAATTATTCTTTTGGGGGTATGGTATATTATTGTTTTGAATAAATTGCGGTTGTCTGAAGAATGGTGTATTGGGGAATGACTGCTGTTGCCGAAGCTGGAATGGGTTATTGGGTCTGTTGAGTGGGAAGGGTGCAACCCTTTGAACCCATGGTTGATGTTGTGGATATGGAGTCCTCAAATTAAAGGTTGGAGCCCTAAAGAGACCCGTTGAGCCAGGAAGATTATTGCTCGGTTTCGGTGGTAATTTGGGGTGTTCAATTTTCTTTTCTGATCCCGTATACGTGATATTTTGCTCCTCGATACAATAAGCGTAAGCAGCAGCAAGAGATTGCGGTTTCATAGCACGGAGGGTTGAACCGAGGGGGTCGTTCAGTCCTGAGATGAATGTGTTGAGACACATTTCAGAAAACAGATTTCTTTTCGCCGCAATTACGTTAGGATCCCGTTCATGAATATTTACATGGTTATTCATACTGGATAGTATTTCGATTACACTGCCATAGAAGTTCTGAATAGAGTTACCCTTTTGTTTAAGACCGTGAAGCTCCTTGATGAGGGAAGTTTCATTCCTCTTATCTGCGTAGTGTAACACAAGGTTTTCTTTGATATTACCCCAAATCAACGGAGTCCCATACATATTGAGAACTTCGTTTGCTGGGCCGACTATCTTGTTTCTGATAGCTCTTAAAAGAAGTTGCCCATAGAGTGTCCCGTTTGTGGGTTGGATCAACGTGAGAATTTCATCAACGTTGTCCAGGAAATCAAAGAGTAATCTGGGGTTGCCATCGAATCTTGGTAGATCCTTGATGGCGTCAGGCACCCGAAGTGCACTAAATAGGTCGATCTGAATGATGTTGTTTTCGTTTGTCATATTTTCGTGGTGGACTGTATTGTCGTCTTCACTAAAAGTTCCCGGACTGGTTTCCTCGATAGTATATATGCGACTTTCACTATTTTCTTTCCGAAAGAAATTCGTTAAATTTGAAAGACTGAAGGAACGTCTTGGAAAATTCGCGGAATCACTGCTTTTCTTGACACTATCACTTATATTATTAAAATTATTTAAAAGAAAATCACTATCTCTATAATTGTAAGTATTGTGTGTTTCTAATCTAATAGGATTATTAGTACTAAAAATAGGTTGAGTCTGCCTACGTTTTGGGGGTGTAGGATAAGGTTTCAGGAGGGAAGACTTAGAAGGTTTGGTTGGGGACATATAATATCCAAAGATTTGCCGACTTACATGTAAAATATATAAATCTCCAACTGCATATCTGTACTGTGAATAGTTCCAATTGTAATCACTGCACTATACAACGATTTCCTTTCGTTGCTGCACTGGGCACACAGGATACTCAGAAACACTTTGCGATTTTCCCTCGCGTTGCAATTTTCCTTCGCGTACTGATGTTTCCGTCACGAATCAAACTATTGCACACAGGGTATACACGGATACTACGGTTTTTACTTGCGATTAACCTTCGCGTTGCGATTTTCTTTCGCGTACCGACGTTTCCACAAACGAACTATTGCCTTCCCCACTGATAGATTCGACTGCGCCAGTTAAAAGACCAAGGTCTTAGTAAAATAAAAAAATATATTTTATTCGAACTAACGTATGTATTTCACAAACAAGACTGAACTGGAAAAATGAGATTACATTCAATTTATCGAAAACAAAAATGATTACATTGGATTTACTAAAATGACGAGCAAGCGGCACATGCCGGATATCGATTTAGGTTGCATTGCATTGCAATGGTGCAGTGTCCGAAGTATTAGCGGCACATGCCGGATGTAGATTTAGGTTGCATTGCAATGGTGCAATGTCCGATGTATGTAATTTGGTCGTGTTATGTGAGGTTGATGTGTTAGCATACGTAACTCGAGCGGTGCGGTCATCGCGTCCCTGTGAAGTGTCTTTGCCTGTCCTCAGCGATTTGAAAAGTGATGTAATTATTATCACTCGCAGTGTAATCCTCCATCACCCTCCAATCGCTGACGAGTGCCGCTAGCCTCTCCGATGCCATAGTGACATCGGGAATGGATTCACCAAATTCGGGCCTTCTGAATGTTGGCGTTGAACCCGTATTCAGCACCAACAAACCCAACCTCGATGCCATCTCGACTATGCGCCGCCCGCGAGTGTTTTCCCACTCCAACGCCCTTGCATTGAAGTCACCCCCTACGATGACGTTGCTGACGATGCCACGGAGAGAGTCCTCCAGTGAGCTAAGCTTGTCTCCGAATTCCTGCATTGAGTCGTTCGGGGAAAAATAGCAGCTCACAAAGGTGACCTCTCCGTATGTCACCCACACGTGACCATTTCCTGAGTCGCGGCTGCCGATACGGGCCTTCTGCCCGTCGGCGATCCAAATCGCCGCGTACCCCGTAGCATCTGCCAGCCAAACGGACGAATGCCTCCCCCTATAAGGCTCGATGATCAGTACGATCTGAGCCTTATGCTCGCAGACTAGCTGCGTGAGGAGGTCGTCTGCAGCTCTACAGCCCTGCAGGCTGCCTTGAAGGACTCTCATATCCTTCTCTGCATTTTCTTGGCATCAAGTGCGTCTTTGAAAACTCGACATGCACTCGATCCCATTAAATGCTTGGCACCATTCGCAACAATGCCTCTCAGTGCATAATATACACTGAGCCTGCGCAGAGCAGTCTGCTGCCCGGTGGCCAACCTGTCCACATTTCCAGCAGCTGGCACTCCGGTCCGGGCCCTTGCAGCTACGTCTTGTGTGGTCGTAGCCTAGGCACCGGTAGGAGCGTGTAACCTCAGCCCACCTTCGTACCCGGGCGCTAATCATTCCCACCCGGACTCGACCAGACTTGAGGATTTTGGATGCTGGTGCCTCATCCAGCTCCACTACAGCTCTCCTCAGCTCCCTTGTGTTAGGGGGGAATAGAGTGGTTTTCACCTCGCCGGCTCTTTCCTCGCCAGCCTCGCGATTGATGGCCGATGTCACCTCCTCGCTGATTGTGAGGCAATCGAGGTCGAGAAGCTCGATTTTGACTCTAGGGGTCACAAGCTTCACGTCCCCCTGGCCATCTACGGCAGCCCTGATCGAGTCCTGCAATTTCGTTCGATCGTTCGTCCGCGCAATTTCCAGAAGAACCCTCCCTTCTGCGGTTTTCCTTATGCGTCGTACTTGTGAACCAGTTTCATCTGGGGAAACATTTTGACGGATGGCCCCCAGGACCTCCCCGTAGGTTTTCCCCGAGGCTGGTTTGACGATTACAGCATCAAATTTCTTTCCCCGCTGTCTCCGCCTATTCTTTCCCTTCTTCTTTTTCTTTGCCACCATTTCTTCATTTTCGCCCTTTTGGACCCCCTTTTTCTGCACCTTTTCTGGGCCAGCGGGTACCACCGGTGGTTTAGCGACGTTCACCTTCTTCTTTCTGTGGGTGACCGTCACCCACCTCCTTAAATCGGAAGCTGGCACCTCCTTCCTGACCCGGATTTCTTGTGTGCCTTCAGGACTAGACTCGGCCACGCGCTTATTCCGCCGTGGCCGATCCAGTCCCGGGACCCCTACAGGAGTGGCTGCCTCAGCAGTCTGGTCTTCCAACACTCGCTGATACTCCAGTTCTGCCTTCTGCCAGTTCGTTCTGCAAGCGAAGATGACTTCAAATGTCTCCTCCAGCTCGAGCATACCGTCCTTAACGTGCTTCGATATGTTTTTCTGCACGTTGGTGGCCTGAAACATTTTTAGAAGGATATGCTGGCACTTCTTCAACATTTCCTCCTCAGCCACTCGCTCTCGCTTAATGTACTCCCTCTTCGGAGACGCACGTTCTGGTGCGAGTTGTTGTGGTGCCGTTTCCTCCACCACTCCCGTCTCAGCACTTTCACGCGTGTGACTCCTCGGAGTCTCCAGAGCACTGCAGCTGAGATCAGCATTTTTAGCACCTTGCGCATACGGAGCTGATCGTTCCCTCGCTTCGCGTTTGAATGTTCGGCAGGGGAGGCGTCCTCTGGACCCTCGGCCTCCTCGCAAACGCAAAACGGTCTATGGTGGCACCTCCTTCGCCCTACGTCGCCACTGTCGTCTCCACGTTTGGTTGTCCGTCTGTCTTGTCTTGTGTCTTGTCTGTCAATTTTGTTGTTTGCGTCATCAATGCTTATGGGTCACAACTCAGAGCCGCTATCTCCGCCCGGATGTGCAGTCGCCTTAATGACCTCGTGGTAATCTATGCAAAGCAGGGAGGCCGACGCGAGGGTTGATCACCAGCCTTCATGGGGCTGGATCTCAGAGCCAGGTCAGCGCTAATCGGGAACAATGTCAACCGAACCTGCACCACCAACTCAACGGTGCGGGCTTCGAACGTACTCTGAGACTTGCCAGGTTTTAACGGGACGGAGACGGCATGACATTAGCCTGAAGCCGTTCGCGCTCAGAGTTCACTCCGGCGGTACCGCGCATAAAGCGACTAGGTCCAGAATGCCATAGCCGCCAGCCCGGATGCGTATTTCCCAATCGTTGGTCGTGCCTTAAACCATTTATCTAAGCCAGGTCATGCCACAAAAGTCGTTATTGCCATAGCCACAAATTCCAATCGTCAATCAAATCGCAAAAGCCATTAGAAAAGCCGAGCCGTACCAGTTGTTGAGCCATTTGGCGTTACCCGGGGTGCACCGCGAGGAGGCGGCCCAACATTACACCCTTTGGTGCCGGCGACCCTTTGGTGCCGGTTTAACCCTTTGGTGCCGGCGGCCATTTTAGTGATATTTTAAATATACCTATTTTTCTGTCAAAAAATAACTTTTTCAAAATAAAGTTAAATAATAAAAATTCTGAACGTGCTTTAAATGTGAATGTGATAATGTTTTTGAAATGTTCAACCCTATGTGTGCGCTAGGCGCCTAAAATAAGATAGGAAAAATTTGAAAATTTTTGAATTGTGATAACTTTTCATTAAATTATCAAATCAATATGAAATTCACAGTACATATAAATGTTGTTAAGTTGCACACTTGCGTAGTTTTTCATGAACGTGCTGGCAACCCTGTAGCTACGGCAGGCACTGAAAGTGAAAACATTCAAACCATCGAATCTCCTAAAATATGTCCGTTTCTTAGAATGAAAACCAACTTGTATACATATCTTGTGCTTTGTCTAAACAGTCAAGAAAAACTTAAGAATTTTCATGTCGGACAAGAACGGCAACCCTTTCCCAATTTACCTATATTTTTAACATCAAAAACTTCTGTTCACGGGAACTCACGAACTAATAATCAAATACAGCTGAAATTTACAGAATACATTGGAATCAAGTAGGACCAGGTCTGATAGAAGCGATTTTGAATTGTGGGCAACCCTATGCCAGTGGTGCCATCTTGAAAAATTACAAAGAAAAAAAACTATGAATTTTGATTCAGTTACCAGATTTTTATGAAATTAACTCAGTAGCTGAACCTTACTCTAAGCCGTGTTTGATATAAATTTGGTTGAAAAATTCGATTGGTGCTGCCAGCTATGGTACTTTTCGTATGATTTTGAAAATTCGCTCAGGAAAATAAAGCTTTTTGCCCTATAACTTCCAGTGCAGTCATGAAATCAATACGAATTTCATACATTTAATGAAACCTATCATAGACATTACTCGGGTCAAATTTGGCTCAAAAGCCACGATAGGGTTGCCAGCTATTGTTGGTTTTGTGTTTATTTCCAATATCTTTCTTAAGCGACTTGATGGTAAAATTTTCAAATGGTAATGATATTGCAGTGACAATATACAGCAAACGCAGTCATCGGATCGAGAGACGAAATTCGCAGGATAGGTTAATTTCAACGTGGTGCAGATGTGATACTGGCGAAAGTTTGCCAACACGAGTCTGTAGTGCTATTTCTGTATCAATAAATGCTTACAGCTAGTATTCATACCGGAAACATTTACAATGAAAATAAATATTCAATGTTTCAATTCCCAAAGTTCTGCAGAATTTTCGGATCGCAGCCCCAAACACCAACTTCAGTTACAGTGCTGCAGGCACTGAGCATTTTCTTCATTGATGTTGTATGAGATGTTGCTTTCAAATTTTGTGAAATAAGCAACTGATAACGAATATAGTTAACAAGTGTTTTAACAAATTCATGCCAGTGGTAATACCTGAGACCTTTCCACCATATGAGTTATAATGCATTCTTAAGACCAAAGTAAAACGTGGCGTTGGAAACATTTTGGCTGTAATAAGCAGCTCGTGTGGTAGAATATGCAATCAAAATCTGCACGATTCTTCTACTGTTCTTCGAACATTAGTGTTTCTAGCGGTTCAGGTGCGCTAGAGTTTTTTGCTTTAGTTTTGTACTTCTTTCATTTTTTCTTGAATTTACTCCAGTATAACGAATAGATTATTTTTGTATCTAGGCTGAATAGTAATTTCGTTTCTAAGTTCTAACTTCTTCTAACAATAATAATGATAATATTGATACTAATAATATTACCCCCATCAAAACCACAGTTTTCGCCATAATATCAAAAACATATTTCATAATCTAATTTCGAAATTTCACAAACAAAGCCAAATCATTTGTTCCATGTCATAAAATTGAAAACATGGCTGGCATGCTTCCCGATATTAACCGTTTCAACGTGCAATATTTCAGCGTAGTTCGCAGTACAACGAACAGTTTTCAGCCAAACTGAAGTTCACTTTTATGAAAAATACTACCGCACCGTCTTCGTGACTATTGACTTTTTGATTTGTGGGCACGAGTAAACTAAAACATATTTTCGCTGTCATATATCCTACCAACTAATTTTGTGTAAGCAGCAAGCAAAGGACGTCAGACAAAGTAAACAAAATCTGAACAAAAAGCTTGTGTTTGGAATGACTTTCTCACTGATTTGGTCAAGTTTTTCATGGTCCACGGTCGGTAGATCAGGAAATTTAAACTTTCTCTGCCAAATAAATTCAAGTGGATATTTTCCAAAATATGTTTGTAGTCAAAAGTCGAAGATAATGTGCAAAAGCCCATTACGAACTCGTGTGCGTAACAAAAGTTATTAAAGGTCAAAGGTCACGACAATCAGTTTCTCTTAAATATTTTGTTAGCTATTGATTTTACGTGAATTTATTTCGTATCAAATTTGCTCAGCATAAAAATCTGCAAAATAGCTTGTATATACAATAAGTAAGTTTCAAGATACGAGACGGAGAATTTTGTGAGCAGAGTGCATAATCCCTTATCGTTTGCATTTAGTGGTGTGTACAAACTATGCGTAGCAATTAAGCGTAGAAAGTTCGTGTAATTCGCCCAAACCCACAATTCTTTTTATTGGGTCAGCCCCTCCTCCCTAAACCCCTCGTTGATATGGAATGTTTTACGTAATAATCATAGTAACAAATTCCATAAAAATCTCATGGGCCCATGTGTACCCGAAAATATTAAACGATACATCTTGTTCATTTTAGGGTAAGATAAACTATTAAGAAATAAGATAAACACACATAAGTACTAAGAATACAGTAGGACAATAGGAATATTACTACTACTGTATATACAATTTAAACTTAGTGCCCTGTAGATAGGATGCATTGTTACATGATAGGATACATGCAAATGTAAGATAGGGATATATAATTTGAAGTTAGTTGAAATTTGTGCACAGCTTCAGCTCTCTCCAAAGTAATAAAGATTCAAATAAAAATATCTGAAAGATATTCCAAGGATGCGCTTCAATATTTTTAGGAATGATAAATAAAATGAAATGATATACCAAATTGGGCCCCTAAATTTGCAGAATGGCTAGGTAGGTGATAAATGAGGTTAGTTTAACGAAACCTAATGAGCTCAGAGACTCATTATTTATGTATAAATCACTCACTTAAAGACAACTCACTTAAAAACAACTTATAGCTATGATAGCCAATCCAAAAGACCACTCCGAAAATTATACAGATACAACCATTTTAAATATTGTTACGCCAGCGAAAGACTAAAAATAAAATAAAGAAAGCAATGTAAAAATATGTACAGATGAATAGATATAGACGATTAGTTGTAGATGAATAGTAAATAATATATGAAGAAATGATGAATGAATAACTGAGTAAATGAGAATAGGTGATGTACCCCGTCGATGATGAAAGTTGCTCCTCGCCAGACCAGGCCATCGCCGACGATTCATGTCAAACGAGCGCCGAGGACTTGGTCCAGAAACGAGACAACCCGTGAACTGGACCAAATGTGGATACTTGCCCCGCCGCGACAACACAGCACAAACCATCAACAAACTAAGTATTTGGTGATGGCACCAACATCACACACATCGCGAATTGACAGGAAAACGTCATTGCACCGAAGAATCGATTCGAATTCACCATACACCAAATGGACTACACAATAAACTCGAGAAAATACCGCCGCACTTGAACATGTTTGTTGTCATGTTCATGAAACGTCAAAACAAACTGATGATCGGCGACAGGAACGCCGCCAAGCGGTTAATAATATCGTTAATTTCAGCCGACTGGAAGAATCCGGAAGGCTGCGCTCGGGCTGCCACGCGAAATAAGTGTTAAGGAAAGCTTTCGTTTGGTGCACTAAGGGGCAAGAGTGCATTGCACCCAGTTATGGAATGCATGATACGAGCCGAAAAACTGTTGCACATGAATCCCGCTGAAGCGGTAGTTTGTTTGTCCACCGAGGCTAGGTGGAAGGTGGAGAGTGATGAAATCTTTCTTTTTGGGTCCAGACATGGTAAGAGTCAGCCGCATTGCGAGCAGCCGATGGTGATTTAAACTTATACGTGACTTTTTTTTTGTACATGACTGGAATACCACGAGCTGAGGCCAACCATTCATCAGATAGGTGCACCTACTAAATTCGGAAGAACTCGAGCATAACCATCTTGAACGAGGACCTTGTACAATCTTTTCCAACGTACCATTGGGGAAAAGAAAACCAGCGAAAGAATCGATTATCTACAGTGGGCGGAGCGAAACGGCCCAGCCAGCTGAAGATAACGAGTGTAGCGATCAGACTTCTAATCGGGGAAGTACCGTCGATCAGGGCGACGACGAATTGGAGCAGAGCAGGAGACAAATTTTCGACGAGGCGGCGAAAGACGAGTTCGGCGGCGAAGAGCGGTCCCAGGTACGTGCAAGGCACTCAGAACCGATTGTATGTATCATTTAGGCTAAGACGAATTTTGATTGATAGATGTAGAGAATTGAAGAAGCTATAGTAATTGAGGTAGTAGAGAATTAATGTCGAAGTCAGACAAAAACCGCGGCGCCGTGTTAGTGAAGTAAAATATAGGGCTTTGGTGTTCGAATAAAGTATAATGTGACGATTGGTGTAACGTTGGCGTTTTGGAAACATTCCTCTTGTGCCCCGGTGTAGTTGGTTCTTTTTTTACTTTCGGTAATATATCGGATTCTGGTTCGTTTCGGTCGAGAGATAACCGTCGCAGTCTTCTCGCTTCGAGGCGACGGCAATAAGGCAGATTTTCGAGTCTGAAGCGAGTGGCGCCCACTCACGACCTTTTCCGCGAGCATTAGCCGCCCGAAAACTGCCGCCCTTGTGTGCCAGTCGGGGATAAGGGGTTTTGTGAGCGTTTAGAAGAGTTAACGTAACAAATTGGCGCCCAACGTGGGGCCTAAAATTTCAGTTTAAACCGGTTTCCGATTTCGATTATAAGAAACGATCAATTTTGGATAACACGTGGTTGCAATTTCGGCTAAAATTAGTTATCAGTTTTGAACAAAGCACGTGAACGGGGCAAATTAAAATTACCGTAAAAACGTCACAAAAATACAGATCCAAAGATATAGATACAAAAATAACGATCCAAAGATACCGATTACAAATATTCAAAGTCGGAGAATAGTGGTATATGATCAGAAGCTTACGTATATAGTGATCCAAACTCAGAATATTATAGCGTACGTGTTGAATTTGATTTGGATCTTGCTTTCAGAGCCTTTATATATATATTAAATAAAATTTTCAGCATATTTTATATTCAAATATTTGGTTCTACCTACTGAAAACTAGGCTGTGTGTGAGTGATAGATCGTGTGGTGAATATGCTGTTTGTTGCTGTGTTGATGTAAAATTTTTTTTTTTTTAAAAAAGGAAAAAAAATAACTTGTGTCAAACTCCACATTGGTGAAGATTCCAGAGTGTCGCGTTGATAAGTGGAGACCGGGGGTTGAATGCTCTCGTAGTCTTGTTGTAAAATTTGTGCTCTCTTGTTGTAAAATTTCCAATTGGGATCTTTGATGGGGTTTTGAAACCACTAGCAGTTTGCGATCTAATTTAACTTGTCGAGTGTCGCTATCCGTGGAAATTTTCTTATCCGCTGTTGAATACGCCAAGTAAACCACGAAGAAAACTCCCAAATCTTGCGTCTACGCGCTCACGTTCGCTCCATTTTCATGGTAAATTAGTTGTTTTTTTTTGGTATAAATCTAGTAACTACCGAGTAGAACAGGGCCCCATTGGTCGGAGTGGTATCTTCCGGTGGGCTAATATTTCAGAGCAAGGGGACGGCCGCGCGTAAGTAATTGGTGAGCCGTGAAATAGGAAAAGAGTCAGCTTATCGGGAGTCGATAAGTGACCAGGTGGTGTTTGAGCAAAGTGGAGTTTTGGAGAGGCTGCCTAGCTTTGTGTGGTGCCTGGCGCAGTCAGCAACTCAAACCTTTCGGTCCTTGGGGGTTCTTACGGGAACGTTGTACAGTAGGAACAGCCTTGGACTTATCCGGATAGATAACAGCGAAGTGTTGTTTGTAGTAAAGGAGAGGGTAGTACGTCTTTAGTTTCAACCTCAGGGTTGCGCAATCACATCAAAATGGGTCAGGCAACAAAAATATTGGTGGATCGGCTCAGTAAAGATGAGCTTGCCTATGAGCTGGAGATCCGAGGTCAGCGGACTGGAACGGTAGAGTCGATGAGAAAGACGCTTCGAGTGGCCATGAGAGCGGAGGCTTCGATGGATACCTCTCTGATTTCCGTGATGGAATACCCTTTCACTCTCAAGGAGGATTTGGAGGCTGTAGAGGGGAAACTCCTCGAGGTCCAGACTTTGATTTCAGGTTTTCAGGGGGGGGGGGGGGGGCAGCAGTCGTCGGATTTCTTTAAAATTAAAACGAAGATCGAGTTCGGGATTCGGAGGTTGAAGAACGCGCAACACGACAACGAGGAGATGGGGGAGGAGGCCGGCAAACTCCGGGCTTGGCTGATTATGGCAATGGGCGAATTGTTAGTAAAGGCCGAAGGTGAGGAGGAGAATGAGGAGGAGGCAGGGTCAGCCATTGTACCAGAAGACGTCCATAACAACGAGCGGGAATCGACGCCAGGCCGAGAGTTGGAACTGAATGTCGGTGGGGCTGTGGAGCCCACTCCCGGTTTAGAAATTCCTAGCGACCCTTCGACTTCGACACCCAGAATGGTACCGCTGCTGCCAAAAGGGCAAGAGGTGGCAAAATGGGGTTTGCGTTATAGTGGGGACTCGGGGTCGCTCAGTGCTTTCCTCGAGCGTGTAGAAGAGCTGCGGATAGCAAGGGGAGCTACCACCGGGCAGTTATTTCAGTCGGCAGTGGAGATTTTTGAAGGAAAGGCGTTAGTTTGGTTTTGGGCGAATCGATCCAGGGTAAGTTCGTGGCAGGAACTCATCCAGGAGATGCGCGCTGAGTTCTTGCCACCGGATTACGATGATCGCTTGGTCGGAGAGATCACGAGACGCACACAAGGGCCAGAAGAAACCATGGGAGTATACGTCTCGGTGATGGAGGGGCTGTTTAGACGCCGCGCGATCCCGTGTTCGGAAGAGGAGAAGTTGAAGATCCTCAGGAGAAACATCGCTCCTTTTTACCAGACACAACTGGCACTAACCCCAGTACGGACCATTGCCGATCTTATCCGAGTGGGTCGTTCCTTAGAAGCAACGAGAGTCGCTGTAGAAGCCTATTTACCGCCGCCTACTCGCAAGTCTCAACGGTTGTTGGAACCGGATCTGGCGTACGTGGAGTGTGCAGAGAGGGTGAATATAGCGACAATCTCCGGAAATGATATTCAGTGCTGGAATTGCCGACGGAACGGGCACACTTCCCGGAATTGCCCTGAACCTCCGAAGTGTTTCGGCTGTGGTCGGGTAGGCGTGAGAAAAATGCATTGCCCAAACTGTCAGGGAAGACCGAGTCGTAATGGAGGGCCATCACGCAGAGACTCTGGAAGTAGGAGGAGTCCACCAGAATCTTCGGGAAACGGGCACGGTGTCCAGTAGGCGGCAGCCTCGACACACCGAGCGAGACGGACAAAGCCGCGCAACTAAGCTACGTATTGAATCAGAAGCTAGGAGATGAGAGGCCACACCTTGAGGTGGATGTTATGGGACGTAAATTCCTGGGGCTATTAGATTCTGGCGCTTCCAATACAGTAGTGGGTGGAGAGGGCTGGCAAGCGATGACGGAGTTGGAAGTGGAGCTCCTGGCAACAAACCAGCGGACAATACGGTTGGCCAATGACCAAGGATGTCCCATCATCGGGACAGCGGTGTTTCCGTTCAAGCTTAAGGAAAAGGTGGAGTGGCTGCGGGTGCTGGTGGTCCCTTCTTTGCCGTTGACCCTGATTCTGGGAGTGGACTTCGCCAAACGGTTTGAGGTAGTATTGAAATTAAGTGAGAATACTTGGGATTTTGTCAGCACTGTTATGCTTGAGTCAGACATCGCTACTTTTACTGCGCAGTTTTTAGGTTGCAGAAGCAAAAACTGCTAACTCTGTTCACACATAGTGGGTGCAACACGCTACTTTTACTGCGCGCAACCGGGTAGCTGCAACTTCTTGCGAAGGAAACTGCGAAGGTGTTCACACATAACTCGCAGTTTTTGCTGCGCGCAACCTCTGTTGCAGTATTTTACTATTTAGTTTGTTAGGAAGTTTCAACCAGTTGTGTTACTACCATGTATTTCGATGATCCAGAAGTGTTGGCTGCGGCTTGTTTAGTTATAGTTTTGAATAAAAGAAATAAGAAATGAAAAAACAGAAGCTGTTGGGTGAGGACGTGGATCGCAAATAGAGAACACTATGGAGCTGCGCATTGTTTGTTAAATGAATTACGTTTAGGTGACGAAGCATTCTATAAAAACATTTTGAGAATATCGGGTACTGATTTTGATGAACTTCTACTACTGGTGACTCCTTTAATAAAGAAAAAAGACACTTGGATGATAAAATCAGTAAGCCCAAGTGAACAATTAGTCATAATGCTACGATTTTTGGCTGCAGGTAAAATTGTTTTCAATATGTCTACATGCTATTATGTTTATAATTTGTCTTCTTTTTATCCTAAAAGGTGACAGTTATAAATCTTTAATGTACCTGTTTCGTGTGCCATCAAATACTATTTCTATAATAGTAAAAAAAACCTGTGAAGTGGTATAAGTTAACATCTTCCCACGTTACAAAACTGCCGACGCAAGGGCTGCATCGCGACATGAAACCACGATTCTGTGAGATTCAAAATGCTGTCGCTGCAATTTAGACGCTTCACTTTAGTTTAAGAATTTACAATTGTATTCAGTCTAATTTCAACTCTATCAGAATAAACACGGGCTCTGCCCTTAAAAATATTTTTTTACATAAAACCCGCGTTTGAATTATTAACTTATATGCGGAACAGTGCTAGTGAACAGCTAAAACAGAAATTAATGCGGTACGTTTGGTATAATTGGAAAAAATCGCTACGAAATGTTCATCAGTTGTTGTTAGGTTATGTGATGTTCCGTGTCGATTTACTATCGCGATGCAATTGGTCTTTACAAAATGAAATTTATGGCTACATATTATTGCCCGTGTTCCATTATTACTATTTAGTACTCGCAAATACTTCTGGCTACTTCCAACTACTCGCGCTCTCGTTCGCGAGTAGTTCATGAGCAGTTACGCCTTTTTTTGCCGTGAGGTGGCTATGTTAGTTGTCATTGGTAGTGTTAGCTGTCAATAGATGGTTTTGATTTTTTCATGGTTATGTTGAATGTTTTGGTAGTTAGGAAATTAGAAATAGCCCTCATAATGTGTGGAAAGTTAAAAGATGTAATTTTCTGCTAGTTCCTTTTATATTCTTTATCGATTGTGGTAGTTTATACTCGTTGTTTTCTCCCTTTATTTTCAACTGCTCTACATTTGAAAACTGCATATAATTTGACAGATTAGAATCTGCTCGTATGAACGAAGATGGAGTTCCTTTTGTGCTCTACTCCCAAGTACTTGCAAGTACTAATTAGTAAAAATGGAACACGGCAATTATTATAAAGCGTCCACGCACAAAAAACTAACGTTTTATTCATATTTTAGCGAAAAAACCGCATGCGAAATCTCGGTGTGTGTCGGCACTGCCTCGTGGAAATGGCAAAATGGCCTAACGCCATGACGTCACAGCGACAACGATTACGTAGCCTGACGGCCCGTACTTCTACGAGGCATTTCACTAATTGAATCGGCAATAACAAAACGAAAAGCTGCAGATGCAACCGCAGCAAAGTTTCAACCAAATCAATATTTTTTTGCTGCACTTGCAACTCATTGAAAAGCTGTTCATACATCGCTACTTTTTAAGCTGCAAGCTGCAACCGTAGTCTGGCTGCAGGAGCAGTTTTCAAGGTTTCTACATTGATCACACATCGCTACTTGCTGCCAACGCAGTTTTTTGTGCTGCGCAGCGCAGAAAGTAGCGATGTCTGACCGTAACTTAAGGGTGGACCAAGATCAACAGCTCAGGGCACGCTGTCGACTGTCAGGGGCAGAACAAGCGGCGCTCGACCAAATGTTGACTGAGGAGTTCAACCTAATGGGAGAAGGGGTTGGCTGTACCACTCGGGTGGAACATGTCATCAAGACAGACTCGCCGCCAATAAAGCAACGCTATTACCCGGTGTCGCCTGCGGTTCAACAGCACATCGACGCCGAGCTGAACGACATGCTAGCTCAGGGAATAGTGGAGAGGTCTGTCAGCCCCTGGGCATCGCCCATATTGTTGGTGAAAAAGAAAGACGGCTCCTATCGATTTTGTGTGGATTACCGTAAACTAAATCGGGTCACGGAACACGACGCCTATCCCATACCCTACGTGTCGGCCACGCTGGACAAGCTAAGAGAAGCCAAGTATCTGTCTTCCTTAGACATCAAGTCAGCGTATTGGCAAGTGCCTATGGCTGAAAACTCAAAAAAATTTACAGCTTTTACGGTGCCACATCGCGGGCTGTTTCAATTTAGAAGAATGCCATTTGGGCTGCAGAACGCTCCTGCGACTTGGCAGAGGCTAATTGACCAAGTTTTGGGTCCTGATCTGGAGCCGTACGTCTTTACTTATTTGGACGACATTATTGTAGTGACCCAGGATTTCCCAAAGCATGTGGAAGTTCTGCGAGAGGTTTTCGAGCGTCTCAGGAAGGCGGGGTTGCGGGTGTCCCGTGACAAATGCGAATTCTGTCGACCACAACTTAAATACCTGGGTTACGTGGTGGACGAAAAAGGCCTGAATGTGGACCCCGATAAAGTTAAATGCGTGCTGGATATCCCTCCTCCTACCACCGTGAAGGGAGTGAGACAATTTTTAGGAATGGTATCCTGGTACCGGCGCTTTATACCAGCTTTCGCCACAATGTTGTCACCACTAACCACACTACTAAAGAAAAATCAAAAGTTCTTGTGGACCCAGGAATGTCAGGATGCTTTCACGCAGCCAAAAATTAAGTTGGCCACCGCACCGATCTAAACGTGTCCAGACTATCGGTTGCCCTTCTGCATTTAGACTGACGCGTCAGACCGAGGGTTGGGAGCAGTGCTATCGCAGAACCACCCGGATGGGGAGAAGGTCATCTGTTACCTCAGCATATCCTTGACCAAAACGGAACGCAAATACTCCACAACTGAGAAAGAGTGCCTTGCGGTTTTATGGGCCATCGAGAAACTGAGGCCATATGTGGAGGGATCTAAGTTCTCAGTGATCACCGACCACTATTCCTTGGTTTGGCTCCACAATCTGAAAGATCCTACGGGGCGTTTGGCAAGGTGGGCCGTGCGTCTCCAACAATACAGTTTTGAAATCATGCATAGGAAGGGTAAGGACCATCTAGTCCCCGACGCTCTTTCGCGCATGCTGCCAGACGGAGAGGTAGCAGCAATCACCGGTTTTGGCAACAAGTGGTTCGAAACCATGAGGAACAAAGTGCTAGGGGCACCGGAGCGCTATGCGGATTGGCGTGTGGCCGGAGAAGCATTGTGGAAACATTTACCGGGGCGTTACCCTGAGTTGGAAGGAGCGGAGGCTTGGAAGAGGGCAATACCTAAGGCAGAGCGGAAGGATATTCTGTATCGTTGCCATAACGACCCAGTAGCCGGACATATGGGGGCCAGTCGCACGTTAGGACGGGTGGGGACAAAGTATTATTGGCCGAAGATGGCGGCAGATGTCACCACCTACGTGAGAAGGTGTAAGGTGTGCCAAGCGAGTAAAGTGGAGAGACGAGCTCCGGCTGGGTTCATGGTCTCCCGGAGTGGTGAAGCTCAGCAACCTTGGGAAATGGTTTGTGTGGACCTGATGGGACCTCTGCCACGAACTAGTCAGGGGCACAATTACATTTTAACCGTCCTTGACTACGTGAGTAAGTTCACTCTACTGTTTCCTTTACGGCAGGCGACGGCCTCCGCGGTTACCAGAGTGCTCGAGGACCAAGTGTTTATATTGTTTGGAGTACCCCGGTGGCTCGTGTGTGATAACGGGGTCCAGTTTAGAGGGAAGTATCTCCAGGACATGACGGCAAAGTATGGAACAAAAATAAAGTGCACGGCGTTATACCATCCGCAAGCTAATCCTGCGGAACGCACAAATCAAGACATCAAACGTATGTTGCGCTCATATGTCACGGATAACCATCGGCGGTGGGATCAGGATCTGGCAAAAATCGCGTGCGCCTTGCGGACCTATAAGCACGAAGTCGCACAAGTCACTCCTTACTTCTTTAACTTCGGGCGAGAAATGGTGACTTACCACGACGATAAAGAACGGCCGGAAGTGAGACAGGAAAGTCTAGGGCCGGAAGCCAGAGCCGTGGAGCTTGAGCGGGTACGAGTGGACGTGCGAGAGCGAATGACAGCCGCGGTTCGACAGAGTTCCAAAAAGTATAATTTACGGAAACGGGACGTGGGGTATGGAGTGGGAGAGGCCGTGTGGCGGAAGAATTACACTCTCTCGGATGCGGCGAAGTTTTATTCCGCAAAACTGGCACCTGAGTATGTTGGACCCTTTTGGATACACAAGCAAGTTTCCGGGTGGACCTACCAACTAGTGGACCGCCAGGGTAAAAACGCGGGAACATGGCATACGAAAGATTTAAAACGGTACGTGGAATAAAGAAATACGAAGATGGTCTCAAGCTAGAAAGTAGAACGGGAGTGTGCGCAACATACCCATAAGTTAATCTTTTTGTAATTGCGGGAAACGTGGAGAAAGTACATAAGTATTTATAACTAAGAGGTGGTGGATATATATATATATATATATATATATATATATATATATATATATATATATATATATATATATATATATATATATATATATATATATATATATATATATATATATAATATACATATATATATATATATATATATATATATATATATATATATATATATATATATATATATATATATATATATATATATATATATATATATATATATATATATATATATATATATATATATATATTAAGCACGTTGCATGGTGGCGGTTATAAATAATAATATTGTTGCATGGCAGGCGGTACGACCATACTCCAGGCCCAGTAAGGACAATAACCGTGAGGAAAAGAATAATAAAACGTATGGTGGTGGGTTACAAACAAAAACAATTATTAATTCGAACATAGTACGGTGGCGGGTTGAATTATTTGGGGATAGATTAAGATACCTATGGTGATGAGGAACTTAGTGAATTCAGTTAGGAATAAAATAAATTTAGAATACATATAAGTCGTAACGCAAAAAGAATTACCTAATATATCTAACGAGGTGTTAATAAGTATGAGTGTAAATGCAAAGATCTTTGTAGGTAGAATCAAAGTAAGATTCAATGCGGCTCCGCTGAGGAACGGCGCGACGTGGTATCGGAACTCGCGAAGTGTTCGGGTATTAATTGTTGAGAATCACTCCGTAATTCTCTGGGGATGGGGGTGATGTTACGCCAGCGAAAGACTAAAAATAAAATAAAGAAAGCAATGTAAAAATATGTACAGATGAATAGATATAGACGATTAGTTGTAGATGAATAGTAAATAATATATGAAGAAATGATGAATGAATAACTGAGTAAATGAGGATAGGTGATGTACCCCGTATATGAAGAAAGTTGCTCCTCGCCAGACCAGCCATCGCCGACAATTCATGTCAAACGAACGCCGAGGACTTGGTCCAGAAACGAGACAACCCGTGAACTGGAGCAAATGCGGATACTTGCCCCGCCGCGACAACACATCACAAACCATCATCAAACTAAGTATTTGGTGATGGCACCAACACCACACACGTCGCGAATTGACAGGAAAACGTCATTGCACCGAAGAATCGATTCGAATTCACCATACACCAAATGGACTACACAATAAACTCGAGAAAATACCGCCGCACTTGAACATGTTTGTTGTCATGTTCATGAAACGTCAAAACAAACTGATGATCGGCGGCAGGAACGCCGCCAAGCGGTTAATAATATCGTTAATTTCAGCCGACTGGAAGAATCCGGAAGGCTGCGCTCGGGCTGCCAGGCGAAATAAGTGTTAAGGAAAGCTTTCGTTTGGTGCACTAAGGGGCAAGAGTGCATTGCACCCAGTTATGGAATGCATGATACGAGCCGAAAAACTGTTGCACATGAATCCCGCTGAAGCGGTAGTTTGTTTGTCCACCGAGGCTAGGTGGAAGGTGGACAGTGATGAAATCTTTCCTTTTGGGTCCAGACATGGTAAGAGTCAGCCGCATTGCGAGCAGCCGATGGTGATTTAAACTTATACGTGTCTTTTTTTTTGTACATGACTGGAATACCACGAGCTGAGGCCAATCATTCATCAGATAGGTGCACCTACTAAATTCGGAAGAACTCGAGCATAACCATCTTGAACGAGGACCTTGTACGCCGAGGAGAAAATGCCGCCGCACTTGAACATGTTTGTTGTCATGTTCATGAAACGTCAAAACAAACTGATGATCGGCGACAAGAACGCCGCCAAGCGGTTAATAATATCGTTAATTTCAGCCAACCGGAAGAATCCGGAAGGCTGCGCTCGGGCTGCCACGCGAAATTAGTGTTAAGGAAAGCTTTCGTTTGGTGTATATATATATATATATATATATATATATATATATATATATATATATATATATATATATATATATATATTTATATATATATATATATATATATATATATATATATATATATATATATATATATATATATATATATATATATATATATATATATATATATATATATATATATATATATATATATATATATATATATATATATATATATATATATATATATATATATATATATATTAAGAACGTTGCATGGTGGCGGTTACAAATAATAAGATTGTTGCATGGCAGGCGGTACGACCATACTCCAGGCCCAGTAAGGACAATAACCGTGAGGAAAAGAATAATAAAACGTATGGTGTTGGGTTACAAACAAAAACAATTATTAATTCGAACATAGTACAGTGGCGGGTTGAATTAGTTGGGGATAGATTAAGATACCTATGGTGATGAGGAACTTAGTGAATTCAGTTAGGAATAAAATAAATTTAGAATACATATAAGTCGTAACGCAAAAAGAATTACCTAATATATCTAACGAGGTGTTAATAAGTATGAGTGTGAATGCAAAGATCTTTGTAGGTAGAATCAAAGTAAGTTTCAATGCGGCTCCGCTGAGAAACGGCGCGACGTGGTATCGGAACTCGCGAAGTGTTCGGGTATTAATTGTCGAGAATCACTCCGTAACTCTCTGGGGATGGGGGTGATGTTACGCCAGCGAAAGACTAAAAATTAAATAAAGAAAGCAATGTAAAAATATGTACAGATGAATAGATATAGACGATTAGTTGTAGATGAATAGTAAGTAATATATGAAGAAATGATGAATGAATAACTGAGTAAATGAGGATAGGTGATGTACCCCGTCGATAAAGAAAGTTGCTCCTCGCCAGACCAGGCCATCGCCGACAATTCATGTCAAACGAACGCCGAGGACTTGGTCCAGAAACGAGACAACCCGTGAACTGGAGCAAATGCGGATACTTGCCCCGCCGCGACAACACATCACAAACCATCATCAAACTAAGTATTTGGTGATGGCACCAACACCACACACGTCGCGAATTGACAGGAAAACGTCATTGCACCGAAGAATCGATTCGAATTCACCATACACCAAATGGACTACACAATAAACTCGAGAAAATACCGCCGCACTTGAACATGTTTGTTGTCATGTTCATGAAACGTCAAAACAAACTGATGATCGGCGGCAGGAACGCCGCCAAGCGGTTAATAATATCGTTAATTTCAGCCGACTGGAAGAATCCAGAAGGCTGCGCTCGGGCTGCCAGGCGAAATAAGTGTTAAGGAAAGCTTTCGTTTGGTGCACTAAGGGGCAAGAGTGCATTGCACCCAGTTATGGAATGCATGATACGAGCCGAAAAACTGTTGCACATGAATCCCGCTGAAGCGGTAGTTTGTTTGTCCACCGAGGCTAGGTGGAAGGTGGACAGTGATGAAATCTTTCCTTTTGGGTCCAGACATGGTAAGAGTCAGCCGCATTGCGAGCAGCCGATGGTGATTTAAACTTATACGTGTCTTTTTTTTTGTACATGACTGGAATACCACGAGCTGAGGCCAATCATTCATCAGATAGGTGCACCTACTAAATTCGGAAGAACTCGAGCATAACCATCTTGAACGAGGACCTTGTACAATCTTTTCCAACGTACCATTGGGGAAAAGAAAACCAGCGAAAGAATCGAATAGCTACAGTGGGCGGAGCGAAACGGCCCGGCCAGCTGAAGATAACGAGTGTCGCGATCAGACTTCTAATCGGGGAAGTACCGTCGATCAGGGCGACGACGAATTGGAGCAGAGCAGGAGACAAATTTTCGACGAGGCGGCGAAAGACGGGTGACGAGTTCGGCGGCGGAGAGCGGTCCCAGGTACGTGCAAGGCACTCAGAACCGATTGTATGTATCATTTAGGCTAAGACAAATTTTGATTGATATATGTAGAGAATTGAAGAAGCTATAGTAATTCAGGTAGTAGAGAATTAATGTCGAAGTCATACAAAAACCGCGGCGCCGTGTTAGTGAAGTAAAATATAGGGCTTTGGTGTTCGAATAAAGTATATTGTGACGATTGGTGTAACGTTGGCGTTTTGGAAACATTCCTCTTGTGACCCGGTGTAGTTGGTTCTTGTTTTACTTTCGGTAATATATCGGATTCTGGTTCGTTTTGGTCGAGAAATAACCGTCGCAGTCTTCTCGCTTCGGGGCGACGGCAATAAGGTAGATTTTCGAGTCAGAAGCGAGTGGCGCCCACTCACGACCTTTTCCGCGAGCATTAGCCGCCCGAAAATTGCCGCCCTTGTGTGCCAGTCGGGGATAAGGGGTTTTGTGAGCGTTTAGAAGAGTTAACGTAACAATATTCACCACGATCGTTTTCTGCACCAAAATCGGCGTTAGATGGGTGCCTAGAATGATCACGCCGTCTGTTGTGCAGACGAAAATGGAGCATTGAATCGAATCGTTACTTGAGACAAGACTTGAATTCATTGCTATCAGTCTGAGTCCCAACAAGACTATGCAGTGGCTCAAATAAGACACACCACCATCCAAAATGTTCAACGTAACATAGTTTACTGGTGAAGTCACAGCGACCGTTTTTTTGGGACTCAGGAGAGATCTTGTGGATCAATTTTAAATTGACATCTTAATAGCTGGGGCATTTCAATAGCTAATAATAATGGCATCTCAATAAATAATAATAATAAAACAATGGCTCAATTATAGCTCGCTTCAATTTTAGAGTCCGCAAAACCCGACCATCTTTATACATATATATATATGTATATATATATATATATATATATATATATATATATATATATATATATATATATATATATATATATATATATATATATATATATGTGTGTATATGTATATATATATATATATATATATATATATATATATATATATATGTTTATTCATATATATGTATATATATACATGTATATATATATATATATATATATATATATATATATATATATATATATATATATATATATATATATATATATATATATATATATATATATATATATATATATATATATATATATATATATATATATATATATATATATATATATATATATATATATATATATATCTTCAAAAAATTTCAATGAAAAAATCTCAGAAACGTGCCATCCGATTGAACTGAAATTTTCAGGACACATTGGTGTATATTAGTGATGGGTCGCTCATGAGCGCGTCAATGAAAAAGAGCGACTCTTTTGAAGGAGCTGTGTGAGTCAACTCTTCAACTCTGTGCGAGTCAGCTTGTCAACTCTTTTGAAAGAGCTTTGTGAGCCATCATTTAGAATAGCTCCGCACACTTCATAACTTCACTTTAGTGGCAACAGCGATATTGCGGAGCCACTCAAACAACCACCCGACCAAATAGAGCTTATGCATATACACACGGCAATACTTCATTAGACTACCGTGTGTAGTTGAAGCGAAATCTACGCTATTGTAACGTCGGAACACGAACATATATATACGCCTATCGTATTGCACAGTGAAAACAGTCAGCTCCGTTGAATGAAGAATGACTGAAATCGCGGAGCCTACACTGTGCGAATGACGAATAAAAGAGTCGACTCCGTTGAATGAACACTGTGCGAATGAGGAATAAAAGAGTCGACTCCGTTGAATGAACACTGTGCGAATGAAGAATAAAAGAGTCGACTCCGTTGAATGAACACTGTGCGAATGAGGAATAAAAGAGTCGACTCTGTTGAATGAACACTGTGCGAATGAGGAATAAAAGAGTCGACTCCGTTGAATGAACACTGTGCCAATGAGGAATAAAAGAGTCGACTCCGTTGAATGAACACTGTGCGAATGAGGAATAAAAGAGTCGACTCCGTTGAATGAACACTGTGCGAATGAGGAATAAAAGAGTCGACTCCGTTGAATGAAGAATGAATGAAAGCACTGAGCCAGTGCGAATAGAATGTGAATAAAGAACTGTGCGAATGATGGATACTGATCGTGTGCGGTTATTGATGGCGACATTTTGTGAACACACAGTATGCGTTTACGTGCGTATATTTTGCTCTGGTTCACGAGTATTTTAGTAGCCAAATGCTGGCTACTAGGCGGTGCATTTCATAGGTAGATTTTAGAGATGAAGCGTATACACTAGAACAGGTATATGGAACAGGTTCGTGTCGAATATTTTCGTTCTTCAAAAAGTTTTTAGGGCAAAAGTAGTTGAAATCGGACAAAATCGGCCAATTTGGGGTTAAGGTGGTTTGGGACATAACGGGCTAAGACCTATTGCTACGATACAAAAAATGTCGGTTTTGTAGGGGAGAAAGGGGTTTTTTGGCCATAGTCTGGCAAAAACTGCCTTTAGGACGCTTTCGATGATTGGAAGTGGTCGGGGAGTACAATAGTGATATTTCAAGGGCAAAACAAATTTTTGATAGGGGAAATTGGGCAAAAACGTTCATTTTTCCAAAATATTTTTTTTTTGACTATCAAGAATTTGGGGACCTTTTTGAATTGTTTCGGGCGAAATTTCCGTACAAGTCTGGGAAAAAGCGGCCTAGTTTCGAAAATACGGCAATATGAAATCTGCCGAAACACCGTCCGGAAAAATTGAAAGTACCACTAAAAGTGCTAAGTCAGAAAAGGTTGAGATTCTTTTAGGGCAAAAGTAGCTGAAATCGGGCAAAATCGGCCAATTTGAGGTTAAGGTGGTTTGGGACATAACGGGCCAAGACCTATTGCTGCGATAGAAAAATTTCGGTTCTGTAGGGGAGTAAGGGGTTTTTTCGCCATAGTATGGCAAAAACTGCCTTTACGATGCTTTCGATAATTGGAAGTTGTCGGGGAGTACAATACTGATATTTTAAGGGCAAAAAAAATTTTGATAGAGGAAAATGGGCAAAAACGTTCATATTTTCCAAAATAATTTTTTTTAACTAGCATGAATTTGGGGACCTTTTTGAGTTGTTCCGGGCGAAATTTCCATACAAGTCTGCGAAAAAGCGGACTAGTTTCGAAGATACGGCAAATGAAATCTGACGGAAAACTGTCCGAAAAAACTTTAAGTAGCAAAATAACGACAAAATTACAACAAAAACAGAGGCAAATGAAATATGTAGAGCTTAAATTAAAGCTTGATGCTATTACCAGGTGGAACTCTACGTAATCTATGCTTGTGCGCATTCAAGAAGTAAAAGAGCCCGTATTAGCCACCTTAGGTGTCCTGAACTAAAATCAACCAACTCCTTCTTCTGATGAATGGAATATTATGAAAACAGCCCCTGATATATTGAGCATCTTCAATGAGGCTACTCTAGAAATAAGCAGTGAGAAGACAGTATCGATTTCTAAAATATATATTATTACATCAATGATTATAAGCTACATTTCAGAACTCTGAAAATAAAACTGCTGATGTACGCAGTTTTTTAAATGTGGTCCAAAGAGAACTTTCAAATAGATTTTAATTATATAAAGAAAATATGTTTTGCCTAGAGAGCGTTCTTTTAGATCCACGATTTAAAAGACTAGCATTTCAAAATGAATCCACGTACAAACTTGCTTGCATACATCTAGTTGCAGTACCTACAGCACAAGGAACGCAAAATTCGCTATGGCGAAAATTTGATGACAAAGTCAACAGTGTAAGAAGCCAGCAAAGCTATGTAGCTGCAGGCATTACCGAAATGAATAAGTATTTACAACATGTAAATATACCCAGAACTGCTGACCCTCTCAATTGGTGGAAGGAAAAAAATGATTTACATCCCAGAATTTGGAGATAGTGAAGCAACGATTGAGTAGAGTGAGCCACTTCAGTCCCCTGCGAACGAGTTTTTCAAAAAGTGGGTATGTGCTCACTTAAAAGAGATCTTATTTATCGCCAAAACGAATAACATAAGTGCTATTTTTACACAATAATTAATTATATGGAAAGATTTTCAGATATGATTATTGTTAATCCGATTGATTTTTAATTTATGGTTTATTTTTAAAATTATATTATATGCTAGATTATATTTTTAAAGTAATGTTATGTTATATTATAGATTTAAGCTTATTATTATTAATAAAACAACAAAAAATAGCAATTTACTTTATACTTTTGCAACCATAAAAAAGTTGCTTGAAGTGGCTCTTTTGAGTGGCTCTTAAAGAGCGACTCTTTAAAGTGAGTGAGTTTTACGGAGCTGGTTCACTTCAAAGAGCCATTTTGCCCATCACTATTGTATATGCAGAATAGTGCCAGGTCTCACAAAAAGTTAATAATCTTTAACCCTTTGGCGCCGGCGTCCATTTTAGTGATATTTTTAATATACCTATTATTCCGTACACAAATAGTTTTTGCAAAAATAAAGTAGACGAAATAAATTTCGAACGTGTTTTACATGTGAATCGGATGTTTTGGAATTTTTTTACATGTGGACATGTGTGCGCTGGGTGCCTAAAAAGAGAACGGGAAAACTTAAAATTTTTTAAATTGTCATAACTTTTGACAAAGCTATTCAATCATTACGAAACTTTAAGAACATATTGGTATTATTTAGTTGTAGGATTGTGTAGCTTTTAATGAGCGTGCTGGCAACCCTGTAGCTAGAGCAGGCACTGAAAGTGAAAACCTCCAAATCATCGTCTCTCTTGAAAAAATGCCATTTCTTCAAAAAAATGTCTCTCATATGTAAATATTGTGCTTTGTTTACATAGACAAAAAAAAATTTGATATGGTATAACGGGCACGCCTGGTAACCCTTGCCCAATTTACCTATATTTTTAGCATCAAAAACTTCTGTTCACGGAAACTCAAGATCCAATAAGCAGAATTAATTGAAATTTGCAGCATGTATTGGTCTTATGTAGGACCAGGTCTGATAGAAGTGATTCTCAAATGCGGACGATTCTATGCCAGTGGTGCCACCTTGAAAAATCACTAAAAAAGATAACTGCTTTTAGCCCTATAAATTCTGATGCAATCGTTCGATTTTGACGCAATTCACACAGTAGCTGAAACTTACTTGAAACCACGTTTGATAGAATTTTAGTCGAAAAATTCGGTTGGAGCTCCCAGCTATGATAATTTTGGTGTCTTAAATTTGAAAAAATAAAAATTGGAAGTGAAAATATTCAAACCATCGAATATTCAAAAAAATGTCCGTTTCTTACAATAAAACCAATCTGTATACAAATCTTATGCTTTATCTACACGTTCAAAGTAAAACTTTGGAAATTTCATGTCGGACAAGAACGGTAGCCCTTTCACAGTTAACCTATATTTTTAGCATCAAAAACTTCTGTTCACGGGAACTCACGAGTTAATAATCAGATACAACTGAAATTCACAGAATGCATTGTACTTAAGTAGGACCAGGTTTGATAGAAGCGATTTTGAATTACAGGCAACTCTGTGCCAGTGGTGCCATCTTGAAAAATTGCAAAGAAAAATAACTGCATTTTGCCCTATGAAATGTGAATTAGTTACCAGATTTTCATGAAATTGACACAGTAGCTGAACCTTACTCTAAACTCTGTTTGATAGAAATTTGGTTTAAAAATTCGATTGGTGCTGCCAGCAATGGTAATTTTTGTGTCTTTGGTTTTGAAAATTCGCTCAGGAAAATAAAACTGTTTGCCCTATAGCTTCCAGTGCAGTCATGAAATCAATAAGAATTTCATACAATTAATGGAACCTATTATAGTCAGGTTATTCAGGCTAAATTTGGCTGAAAAGCCACGATAGGGTTGCCAGCTGTTGTTGGTTTTGTTTGTTTGCAATATCTTTATTAAGCCGCTTTAACGTAGAATTTTCAATTGGTAATGATATTGTGGTGACAATAAACAGCAAATATTAAGTTTTCGATTATTTGAAAAAACTCGCTGCAGGTAACCCTACATTTCTTTATACTCCTATAACTTCGAATGTAGTATAACAACGTGAAGCAAATGTGATATATTCTTTGTTGTGCTAATTTTGTATCAATAAATGCTTACAGTTAGTATTCATACCGCAAACATTTACAATGAAAATAAATAACCGATGTTTCAATTCTCAAAGTTTTGCAAATTTTTCGGATCGCAGCCCATTTTCTTCATTGATGTTATATGAGATGCTGCTTTCAAAATTTTGTGAAATAAGCAACTGATAACGAATATAATGAACAAGTGTTTTTCTCTCATAAACGTTGAAACTCATGCCAGTGGTTATATTTGAAACCTTCTACCATATGAGTTATAATGCATTCTTGAGACCAAAGTAAAACGTGACATTTGAAACAATTTGGCCGTAATAAGCAGCTCATGTGGTGGAATATGCAGTCAAAACCTGCACGATTCTTCTGCTGTTCTTCGAACATTAGTATTTCTAGCGGTTCAGGTTTGCTAGAGTTTTTTTCAATTTTATTCATCCTACAAAAACAGTTCCAAGAGACCTTAGTTAAAATAGTGTATATATATTTATTAAAGAGCAATCAATTTTATCTTTACCACAGCATCAATTTGATTGTTTGTCTCAGAAACGTTAATCTAATGAAGTCCTTTGCCAATTTTGCCCGCATCTTTTTAGGCATGAGTTTAAAATAGTGAAAATGAGTATCAGAATAAAAAAGTTTGGGAAATACCTAAGGAACATGATGACGATGTCACCTTCATCCTTTCAATTACATCATGTCCCAGCAATCAGATGGTAGGGAGTAAGATGCGGTCGGTGGCCAGCCGAATAGGGGGAAAAACATGTAATATACGCAAATATACACGTGCCGCATTTGTTCGGTCTGGTGAAAGTGTGATCCATAACCTCTTCGCGGTGGCCGCTGATAACAATTCCCCCGGAAGTGTGGATTGACTAATTGGATCAGGCTAGTCCCTTCTAAGCAAGGTTGGTGAGAGATCCCTCTCCCGTAAAAAATTTTGGTTCTGCCGCTCGCCCGTACAGCAGCCAGCTGTATGGGCTGTTTAAACGGAGGCCTCGCCCGTAACCGGCAGAGGGGCGCCCTTTTTTCTCTCCGCAGGGGTGACACGGAGGCCTGGGGACAGGTCTGGGCTGGTGACTGAGATGAAGGTTCCCCTGCGGGGTTCTGGATCCAACACTTCACTTTGCCCGGTTCTGGAACCCGGCGAACCGCGGTCTACAGAGTAACGAACTGTTAGACTAGGGGAGACACCTTGGTTGCCTCGGCAGCAAGGTTCGCAGGTTGAGCGTACTGTGAAAGCCTACAGAACCCTCGGATGGTCGTGGAGGAGTCTGCCTCGCGATTCGGAGAGGGGGAAGGTCGGTCGGAGCAATACGTTGTTCTTATGGGGGCGGGTAGTAGCGGGAGGCAAAATTGCTGGCGATTGCCTCGGCTGTGGTCCGAGAACGTGAAACCCAAACCTGAAACTATAAAAAAAAATAATCTATGGATCAAAATAAGGACCTAAAATAACTCAACTTCTCTCAGTCACCAGAAATGACTACTTCAAAAGGAGTTCAAAAGTGACACGAGCACCAACATCGGGAGGCGAAACGGCTCAGGGTCAGGTGATCGAAAGATTGCGGGCCCTGATGCTAGATGGGGAACCTGCTCCGGGATCTACTGTAAGTCCGATGGACATAGCGGTACCCCTCAGCAGAGCAGTCACTCAGCAGTCTGGCGGCAGGTCTGGAGAACCCCTGGGCAGTCCAACGGAAGCGGCGGTTGAGTCGGCTCCTAGCAGAGCTGTGACCAAGAACGGAGGCGGCAAGCTGAAAGGCTCGCAGGTCACCGGGAAGGAAGCGGTGGCTAAGCCACTCGGCAGAGCTGTAACCAACACTGGAGGTGGTGCCTCCGAGGATCTGCAGTCCACTGTGAAGGTGGCGGCAGCTGATCCCACCAAAGAGAGGAAGCGGAATGCCCAACGCTTCAGAAAGAGAGAGGCAAAACGAGCGGCCAGGAGCACGGTGAACCTGCTGCAGCCGCTGCAAGTAAACGCCAACGCTCAGAGGAGATAACCTTGCTGAGAGGTAAATCAACGAAGAGGCCATGACAGGAGACGACAGTTCGTTCCTTTAGGGACGTAGTGGCCAGTCACCTTAAGCTGGCCGTCGTTGACAAACAGGAACCCCTGGAATGGACACTCGAGGATGACGTGGCCAAGGTGATTCTTAAACGGATCACCGAGGAACTCCTCAAGTTTGCCATGTCAACTGAAGAAGGGTCACCTCGCTTTGAAGGCTGTAACATTGTTCGCGGCCACATTGCGGTGACCTGTAGTGACGTCTTCTCAACGGAATGGCTTCGGTCTACCGTCCTGAAGATTTCAGCAGACCATCCAGGTTTGGACGTAGTGGAGGAGACATCCGTGCCTAAGCTGATTACAGCGAAGGTGGCGGTGCCCCAATCGAACGCTTCGGAGGCTCTGTCTCTGTTAAAAAGACAGAACCCCGATCTGAAAGTTTCAGGCTGGAGATTATTCCAGGCTGTTAAACTAACGAACCAATCTGCGGAGCCTGATTTTACTGGTGCAGCAAAGATGTTGCTTGTGCTGGGAATTGATCGGGAGTCCTCGGATCAAGTACGAGCCAACCACGGGTTGATTCACTTCGGCCTGAAAGTTGGAGCGGAGAAGGTGACTGAGGGAAGCCGAAGTGCGCGTGGTCCAAGCAAATCTGCACCACAGTAGAGGGGCGACGGCCAACCTGCCTCGGCATCTCAGTCGGGGCACGCTTACATCGCGCTGATACATGAGCCGCTTCTGTACAAGAATGTGGCTTGTGGATTCGGCACCAGCGTCAGTGTGTTCCAGCTAAAAGGAAGGGACAGGACAAGGGCTTGTATTGTCGCCAAAAAAGGGGTGAAAGCAATCTTGATTCCGCAGCTTTGTAATGGGGATACAACCACAGTGTGTGTGGAGAGTAGGATCGCTGGTAGCGGCACGAAGCAGTGCCTGTGGTCGGCGGTCTATCTACCATATGACATGGATCCCATCACGCCCGGATTGAGAAGATTGGCAGAAGCGGCTATGACAACGGATGCTGTTATCGGCTGTGACGCAAATGCTCACCACGAAATATGGGGAAGCACCAATATAAACGAGAGAGGTAGGTGTTTGCTAGAATTTCTAACGTCAACCAACCTCAACATCCTCAACATAGGTAACAAACCGACATTTATAACTAGGAACAGGGCTGAAGTAATTGATATTACCCTGGCAACTCCAAGCATAATGGAAAGTGTCCCTATCTGAGAGGTTTCTAACCTGCCATCGCTCTCGGACCACCAACGGCTATGCTGGAATATCGGTTGTTCTGTTATCTCAACTAAACAAGTACGAAACCCGAGAACAGCACAATGGGAAGTTTACTCAAGGAAAACAAATAGATACCTCAAGGCGCTAGACGATCTGGATCTGACGAGTCCAGGACGGCTTAACGAGCTGGTGGACCGATTAACGGGAATTTTAGTGTCAGATTTCAAAGACGTGTGTCCGGAAAAGCCCGTAAGGAAGAACGCTACCTTATGGTGAAATGGCGAACTTACAGAGGCTAGAGGTCACACATGAAGGGCGTTTAACACCGCAAGGCGTTCCGGAAACGTGGCTGACTGGGATCGTTACAAGCAAGAGCTGTCGCTTTTCAAAAAGAAGATTAGACAAGCCAAGCGCGACTCATGGAGGGAATTCTGTGAGAACATTGAAGAAGGTACAGAGGCTGCCAGAATAAGGAAGGTCCTAAGCGTAACCCCCGGCGTACTTACGCTTTTGCGAAGGGAAAACGGGGATTGGGTGGAGGAAAAAGCAGATAAGGCCATCATTCCCATTCTGCAGCGTATTTTGACCGCATGCCTCCGCCTCGGGGTAGTACCTGAGCAATGGACAAAAACTAGGGTGGTCTTCATTCCGAAACCTGGTAGGTTGAATCATCCTTACGTGAAGGACTTTAGACCAATCAGCTTAACATCGTTTCTGCTCAAAACACTAGAGAGGCTTGTTGATCTGCAAATCAAAAGCTCGATTGATGTCGCGAGACTCTGTGTTGATCAACACGTGTATCTAGCGGGCAGATCAGTAGATACGGAATTACACAAAGTTGTCGGTACAATAGAAAAATCCTTACGGCAGAAGGAATTCATGTTGGCAGCCTTCTTAGACATTGAGGGGGCCTTTAATAATGTCACTATCGCGAGTATCATCGATGCCTTGGTTCGATATGGAGTGGATAAAACCCTGGCGACCTGGGCATCTGACTTGCTCAAGAACAGGCGGATTGAGGCTACCTTTTTGAGGCCAAAGCGGAAAGAATAGTCGGAACCGGAACACCACAAGGAGGGATTATATCTCCCCTTTTCTGGATCCTGACAGTCAACGAAATACTGGAGAAGTTAAGGGCCAGTGGCTTTGAGGTGGTGGCGTATGCCGATGACATTGTTGTACTTGTGAGGGGTGCGTTCCCACAAACTTTGTCGGACCTAATGCAATCGGCGCTGGACCATATCCAAATCTGGGCCAGAAAAGTCGGTCTTTGGGCAAACTCGACAAAAACCGAACTTGTACTCTTCACAAGGAGACACAGGGTACTTGGAGCTTGCTGACAGTGTTAAATATCTGGGCCTTATACTAGACAGGAAACTAAACTGGGGGGCTAACGTGAAGCACTCCAATACCTGGGGTCTTAAACCTAGGGCGGCCTATTACATATTCACATGTGTAGTCAGGCCAATTTTGGTGGATGGAGCGGTCGTGTGGTGGAAAGCAGCGGAGAGTAAAACTAATATCAAGGAGCTAACAACACTGCAAAGATTAGTTTGCATATGTATTACGGGCGCTTTAAGAACCGCCCCAACGGCTGGGTTGGAAATGATTTTGGGACTCATGCCTCTAGATCGATTCATTTTTAGAAGCACAAGCTTAGCGGCGATACGCGCTAAAAGTTCTGGCAAGTGGAACAATTCAGATCAGTGGGGTCACAGCGGTATTCTTACAGAATGCCGCAAAAGATTTGGACTCGTTGCAGAAGACACGGACCACATGAGCAAAATAATACATCTTGGCAGGAATTTCCAGGTCAAGATACCCACAAGAACAGACTGGAAGAAAAAAGAAGCTACCACCGATGGGGGTGCCTGGATTTACACGGACGGGTCAAAGACGGACACAGGAGTTGGCTCGGGCGTGTTTTCTACGGATTTGAGCCTTAACCTGTGGTGTAGACTGTGGGACCATGCTACCGTCTTTCAGTCTGAATTACATGCTATACGCATGGCAATTGAGTCCATTAGCAGAATATCAACCAGACCAATGACCATTTGCGTCGACAGTAGGGCAGCCATTCTCGCTCTTGCGTCTTACAGATGTTCTTCAAAAACTGTTAACGCTTGCAGAGTGGCTCTCAATGAAAAGGCAAGGCATATTCCTATCCGGAGTATGTAGGTGCCAGGGCATAGTGGGGTCATAGGCAACGAAAAAGCTGATGAATTGGCGAGGAAAGGTTCAGGAGCTAGCAATTGCCCCTGCATCACTGTACTTCGGTCAATCGCTGACGCCACAAACAAACTTGATGCCGCCATATGGGCCAAACTAAAGTCCGAATGGGAAAACAGGCTGGACTCCAGGGTGGCCAGGACATTATGGCCATCACCTGATCCAAGCAAAAGCAGGAAACTGCTCAAGCTCAGCAGAAACTGCTTGAGAGCCACGGTCGGCTTGCTCACAGGGCACTGCCTTACCGCATCTCATGCGAAGAGAATGGGACTGACATCCAGCAGTTTATGCAAGAGGTGCGAGATGGAAGAGGACACCATCGAGCATACTCTCTGCGATTGTCCGGCCCTAAATAATAAACACCTCAAACTGGTGACCTAATGCAAGCCGCGTTTCCCGGCAGCCCTCTTTACTAACCTAACCTAACCTAACCTAAGATGCAAACAAGTAATAATTGTCTAACTTCTTACGTAGAAAACTCCACTTGTCTTACAAAATTAAAGAATTGTGAGTTTGGGCACATTGCATGAACTTTCTACGCTCAATAACATCATATAGTCTATATGATAAGGGAAATGATAAGGGGCTATGCGCTTTGCTCAACAATTTCTCAGCCTCATATCCCGAAAAATATTTATTGTACATGAATTTGCTGTATGAACTTTTATTACGCACAAGACTTCGTTAGGGATTTTCCACATTATCTTCGAATTCTTATTACACACATAACTCCGTTGAAAAATATCCACTTGGTTTTATTTGGCAGATTGGCCATTTTTTTTGTCTAGATTTCCTAGCCTTTAGCTAATGTAGTGTTCAATGTGTTGTTCCGAATGAATATATTTGAAACCGATTCGAAGAAATTTTATTGAGCTGTTAGAAATGATTTGTTTTGGTAGAGGATGTGATTTATTGACGGTATTGTCTGATAAATCACTAAATTTAGGCATTTATTAAAACACTAAAAATCTATTGAATATATTTATATTTGCTTGAATTTCATAATTATTTTGAACAACTTACGTTAAGAAGATAATATTTTCGAAGAAATAGCTAAGCGCCCAATGTGGGCAAATGATCTTAGTAAATTATTTTGACCTTAAGTCAACTGGCTCTTTGCTTGAACAAGAATATTCCCAGTTTGGCAACTCCTGAATAGTATTCCATATAACATTATTTAATATCTCATTCCTCGAATAAAGCATTTGATTTACACAAGCCTGGCAGGTATTTTTACGAGGTACTTAGTGACTTCAACAATTATAGATACTTTGCATTCAGTATTCGAGCGATAGAAAATAGTTTCGTGTTCATGTGTATTTTCCCACATACATACAATGAAATATGATAGATATCATCAATCAAAATATTAAGATGCATGGCTCCATATTTGCTTGTTATTAATGCTCTCGACGGGGAAGCTTAGAGCCTTGTATCACGTCTTCGAAGCATTTTCGTTCATCCTGCTCGGTATAGTTGTTCATTAAATATTCATGGACCTTTAGCTTTTGGCATTAATCGTTTGTGTAAGTTTTCTATAGATTTGTTACAATATAGGGAGCGTGTATCAGGTGTATTGCCTGCACTCATAAGTGGGAGGTCTCAATTAAAAATATTGTGTTAAGCTAAAGTTTGGAAATGAAGATGGAATATGAAAGCGATTCCATTGGATTTTCAGAAACTTTGAAATTTCTTACTTTTCTATGGCCTTTGCTAACAAAAATTTAAATCTTTAATATTCTGGTACAATTTTTCTTGCGATTTTGAAATATTTTTTTTTTACTTCAGAGTTCTATAAAAGCCAAACTCTCATAAATTTGCATTATCACACCGCATTATTTGCAGCATCAACCAAATTCTTTTCTCTTTACTAGCCTATTTAAATTATTCAACAAACTCCCTTATTGCGTAATGCGTGTAAATTTATTCACGTCTTTTCGTTTTCTTCCACCACATTCATAAAGGCGTAAAAATTTTTAAAATTGTTTCTTCGCTTTCTGCCTGTCAAATCGTCCATTAAAAGAACTTACTGAAATTCGGGTGAAGAAAAGGACGATTTGATAAAGCTATATTCAACAAGTTGTAGTCTTTCTGCGTTTTGTCTTTCGTCGAAGTTTATCTGTTTGCCTAACTGCTCGTGAGTGGTTCACGTTCATCGTTCTTTTAACCTGGCCTCCGCCGGTTTATCTTCCTAGCTCATAGGCTGCTTTGGTCTCCGGACGACAAAGGTCTCTATCGCTATTCATTATCTTTCGGTTTGCTTGTCTACCGGACTCTGCAAATATTTTGAAGCTTGTTTCGGAAGACAAGCATGTTTTCTGAGAATGATAAAGCACATCATTTCATTTCCTTCGAATCTGAAGCAGGATGTGATTGGGGAACACGTTAGTCAAAAGAAAAATTAGTTTTTCCGTCATGTTAATCCCCATGCGTTCTGGATGGATCGAAAGCGTATGAATATGTGATCTGTGATACAAATTTGGATGATTTGCAAAATATTTACTTTAGTTCGTGTGTTCTATGTGCTTAGAAATCGAATTGAACGTGTTTGATCTGGATTAAATGTTGATCAGTAAATTAATATGAATCGGATGTAATTCAATAGTGAAAGGGAGAGAATGAGTAAATCTATTTTGCTCGATGTTTTCTGATGGTTGCATTAGTGGAGATTGAAGATGAAATGTAAGATTCGTATATAAGATATTATGTTAATTGAGTAAATTTGAAGGACAATTAAAGAAGATTTTTCTAGTCTAGCTCAGGTAATTTTATTCAAGGGACTCATGCATATATTCAGCAACTTGTAAATAGCTTTTCAAGACTGATATTTGTCTGCCTAATCCGGGGAATGACTATCTGTTTCTCAATAAGTGTGGGATTTTCACATGGAAAGTTATTTAGAATTTTAATGGATGCATATATATGAACAAATTTATGTTTTTCTTCAGTGCAATATCTTTAGGGCATTGATTGTTGCTTGTTCTAAACTTTGCTTTAACACTCATTGGCTGCCCCAAGCAAGCTCTTGGTACTACGCTTCATACGACTTTTATGTATTGGAATACATCTACCTCCTAAAATACTAATACACTTTCAGCTTTGTTTCGATACAAAAATAAACAAAATTAACCTGGTCCAAGTTATTCAAATAACGAGTTAAAGTGTTAACCTTCGATTTTTTACAAAAAAAAAAAATTGTTGTTCACATCTAATTTCAAAATTAAAAAGAGCAGTTCATTTTCTATACCAATCATTATGTTAAATGTTTTTCAGATTTTTTTTCGAATCTGAAAATCGGCTTCCAAAAAAACTTTCATCAATTATTCAGAAGCCCGTAGCTCTTAGCTAAACCTCATAGATAAAAAAAATTGCGTATCCATGTTCATGTCCTCTAGAAGTACCATTATGCTTAATATGAACGATATCCAGAACCTCGACTTTTTTTCGTTGTCCGCTTCAAGTGAAATGCCCCTTATATTAAATGTAAATATTTAAATTATTTATTTGTAAGGCTTAGTACAAGCTTTTATCCATAACTTTATAAACAAAAATATACAGAAAGTGCTTAACCATGTATCAGATTTTTTCTTGCCTTTTCCTTGTAAAAGTAATGTGATTTCAACCTATTTTGCGTCAGTTTCATATTAAAAGGAAAAAACTTAAACCTATTCAAATTATTTTTTTTCTAATCGATCAAAAATCAACACCCATAATAATACAGGAATTACGATATAGTTGACAATATTTGTAGAACATAATTATGAAAATATTCTTTCCTGGCTGCTTGTTTTTGAGCTTTTATGTATATTCTTGAATTTATATTTTTTTTATATGAACTAGTTGAATACTCAATACCGTTTCATTCCGCTTCTGGTTCCATTCCCCTTATAACACATGTTCCTCTAGTATTCGATCGTATCCAGATGATATGTTGTTTTTAGGGGTATGTACAGCGGTGGAAATTTCTTCTATCGTAAGCTCACTACCTAGAATAGAGCTGATAAACTTCAGCGTAGCATAAGGGTATTGTATACTCCTTGTTCCATTTAATTGTGCATTTTTGAGAAATAAGTGCTTGTTCGTAATAAATTTTGTTAACTATTTCCTTCGATTCTCTCTATCATTCATTCTAAATGCATGTTCCGTGTGCAGTAAGTTTCCTCATATCGCAGACATTGTAGACTGATATAAGAGGAAGAACACTCAGAAAAAAACTAGGTAAAATTGGGGGAAAACTTTGTTAGTTCAACTATCTTTCAGTATGAATTGGCGCCAAAGAGGTTTCTATACGAATAAACTACTACATAGTAATACGTACTTCAGTTGCATTCTCAGAAATTTTCTCCATTGAATCAAAATGGTATGCTTGTAATTTGAAAATGGTGAATAGGAAATCCAACAACTCTTTTGCATTGTAATTACATGATATCTTAAAGAACAATGTAGCTGCAGAGTGAAAATCGACAGTACAAATACATGAAACAACGACGACCCACTCTCAAAATAACTTAGGGATTATTTAAATTCAAAACACCTTTTTTATTTCGACAACGTATCTACAATTCAGCAAAAATGACTAAGATAAGATGCATTTGCCACTGTATTTCATATTCATACTGAATGCTTATTACAAAAACATTGTTCTCATTCATTCCGCATGATTAGTTTCAGGTCCTAAAACTATCAAACGCATTGAACAGTATAGTTTTTTATTGATCATTATTATTATTATTACTGTTAGTTTTTTAATCTATTGACCATCATCTCCCCGCTAAATTTTGTTTGATTCTCATATTTTTTCTCATCCATAAACTTGCTGTCAATTACTACTATGCAAATGGATTAACTTAGTATAGCCCTTAATAGTATTTGAAATCAATTCAGGATTGACTTGCATGATGAATTAATGTTATTTTTGATTATGTCAATTAGTGATCTGCAAATATATCGATGACTTTCATCGTCGATGCTAAATTGAAGGGCAAAAAAATAGAACAATACTACTCCAAACTCTCCAAACTTTTTTAAGGTAAGGTGAAACTTTCCCCCACTCATCCTAATCTTTCGGGAATAATTTTTTCCAGGTTACGTTAAGTTTCCCCTCAGAAAAAACAAGTTCCGAAAAGTATATTATCGACAGAGTCGCGAGAGAGAAAGTTAGATAGTATCAAAGCATCACTCAAAAAAATGTTGGATGAATTTTACCCTTACAATAGTAGGAAACTGGTTTCCTACTATTATAGATGTAAATTTACAAAAGTGCGTACAAAGAATATTTTTACGTCTTAAATGGGTAATTTTTTTTACGAGCAAATTGTGTAATTTAACCCTAAAAAGACGTACATTTTGGACTAATACGCATGAAATTTATGTAGCGAAGGCTACTTTTTACGAGTCTTTTAGGATAATATTTACCACACCATTTATTCGTGAATATCCTGAAAATTGTTTACACAAACTATAATAAAGATTGTTTTATCAAACAAATGACATCAAAAACTATTTCGAACAATTTTAGGAAGTATACAGTACTTAAGCAGGAATTTCAGCAAGCCTCTAGCTAAGTTTCAATTTCAATAAAATTGCAATTGAAAAAGTTTTATGATCCAAAAGCCACACACTTAAGATAGGGAAGTGCTATAACATACACTACTACTCCAAAATTAAACATCATTATCAAAAGACTGTAAATAGGTTACTTTAAATGTGGAATATAAAAACTTGTTGCAATTTCTTTAAGTTTATAATTTATTTTAATTTTATATATACACATATGTACATTAACTTATAACACTTATAGTTACACCTAATTAGCTTATAGCTACACTTCTAATTTGCTTATAGCTACACTTCTAAACTTATTATACGAAAAGAAAAGACTACACTGCTGCTATTTAAATGTAAGCAACGATCGCGAAATATCAGACTCGTGCAGTCACAATGTTACATCAATAATAAGTGAAATTCAAGCAAATGATATAATTTTACAGCTTTTGTGTAAATGTGAGCAGCGAAGTAGTAACTGTACACTCTTTTTGCTAAGGTATACAAAATACTATTTATTATTCAGTTGATTTGGCGTAAAAGCAAAAAAATGCACATCTAATTTGTAAAAAAAATTGTGATTCGTTATTTTAAACAGAAAAATGAATATATTTCCTATTATCATAGAATTCATTTTAGACCCACTTTTTAGAGTGATATAAACTAATAAATAGCACGGAAAGCGCGATATTTTCCGATAGGAGAGAAGGGTATCATGTGGAAGGTTTATGGATAAGTACATTTTTCCATAAGTACATTTTTCCATGTAATTGTACCTTTCCAGGATCAATTTGATCGTACATTGGCACAAGTTTTTATTTAAAAAGTCAATAAACGATTTGTCACGTACTGGCAATAACCAACTTAAGGGGGGAAATACATGTAAAATGGAAAAGAAATTGCTAATTTTAGATTGACTTAAAATATATATATTGTTTATTCAGAAAATTTTTAATATTAAATCCTCAAAGTACATATCTTATAGTAAATGAAAATATTTTTTAATAACTTTTCAACACAAAATGGAGGCGATGCGAGCAAATGAAAAAAACACATCAAAAACAGCCTCGTACAACTTAACGCCTTTTCCGAGAAACTTGCAACGTTCAGAGAAAAAAAAATATGCTAATGAGATCTATAATTCCTAGGTGATCCAATAAAATTTAGAAAAAAAAACCAAATTTTTACATTAATATTAGATTAAAAAAAAAAATCGATTTTTTCCAAAAAAATCACGTTTTAAACATTGGTAAACTAATTATTTTTCCGAAATTACAAGAAAATGTAGGTTCAACGATGAGATAATACTCTTTTGTACATGTGATATAAATTTTAGCCTAATAGGTTCAATATTTTTTGAGATATCTTGTACGGAAATTGAAAAAGTACTACTTTGAGAAAAGCGCGTTTAAAGTTCTAAAGCTCCACCGACCTGGGGAACGCCGCGCTGTCTATAACTGGCTATAACTCGAGAACTAACACGAATATCGCTTCAAAACTTTTTTTGGTATATTTTCAGAGTATTTCGAACACTTTGATGCAATAAAAAAAAATCGTTTTTGTTTTAGCAGTTACATGTATCTCCCCCCTTAAACAAAGAAACGAGTAAAACAAAAAGCAAACGATTTAACAAACCACTGCATGCACTAGAAATTATGTATGCGGAAATCTCAGAATTAATGCTGCATGGATTTCGTCAACGATTAAACAATTAAACAAAAGATACGAAATATCAGCACATTTCAGATCGATTAGTTGGTTCGTATTTGTAACTGAAAAAACCGCAGGTTCATCTTGTATGTATTGTATTTACAATATTCGTATTGAATTTGAATTAACCGTTTTAATTTTGAAAAATTGGTTGCACTTCTGAAAGAAACATCAAAATACATACAAAGACACTGAATGTTTATTATGAACATTGTTTTAACATTGATAATTCTTGATTTTTTTAGGCAAATTTTTTCTGAGTGTATTAATGTATAAGAAAAACAATTTAGAAACAAATAAGATAAGAGAAGGCAGGTCGAAATAGAATAGCCGGTAGATATTAATTTTTTCATTATAAAAAAAACATCAATTTTATTACTGTGACATATCATCAATTTTTTTTCAATTTTTTTTCAATTTTTTTTCAATTTTTTTTCAATGCTTTTCAATTCAAAAGTATTAAAGATTATTATTTTGACGTCGTGAAATGAAAAATCGTACTTTTTCAGGAGTTCTGTTTTAAGGTAGAATTGACTTCGGTTTCAAGTGAAATATTTGTACAAAATTTTACGTGAGTTTTGTTGCTTCGAAAATGTCGAAAAGTTGTGTATTCACTTTTTAGTGTGAAAAGTTTCTTTCGCTATGCAAATGTAGATGATTCGACATAATGTATGTCTTTCGAGTTACAAAGTGATATTTCATGTTGTGATGACACTTCTGTACTTTTTACATTTACATACTGACACTACATTCCTACTTATGATCTACACACTGTACACTTCACACTAGATATTTGCATATCTAGTGTGTAGTTTATTTCTAATGTAGTTTTTACTAATTTTCGAAGAAAATTAGTATTAAACTCGTTTCGCCGTAAAGTCATATTTCTTTATATATATCTATATATATATAAATATATATATATATATATATATATATATATATATATATATATATATATATATATATATATATATATATATATATATATCTCAGCAAAATGGTTAATAGGGATAATCTCAGGAGTGGCCGATTCAATTGAAATGAAATTTTCGGAGGACATGTATATAGTAAGTAGGTTCATGACTTGCTAGAATTCAGATATTCTATACCTTCTGGCGGCGGCGAGCGTTTTAGTGCATTTGCAGGCACTCCTATATTTCCAAGCAGTGTAAATTCGTGTTCAAATAAATGTTTGGGAATGAAAACTTATTGTGTTTTAAGCTTGTTTATGATAAAGAATTGGAAATTTTGAGTCGTGTGTGGGTGCAGAGTGCCTAAAAGTAGGCAAGGATTTTTTTTTTAAATTTTGATTTGTCATTACTTGTAAGAAAAACAATGGATCATCGTGAAAATTACAGAGCGTATTTATGTTGACTAAAATTTAACACATATGGATTTTCAAGATAAAGCGGGAAACTCTGTAGCTGCGGCAGGCTGCTGAAAAAAAATCCTTCAAATCATTGACCCTCCTGAAAAATTTTTGATTTTTGACAAAAATTTCAAATCTTTGATAAATCTTATCCTTTTTCCTTCATGTCAAGTTGAAATTTTCAAAATTCCGATTTGCACAAGAACGGCAACCCATCACCAAATTACCTCTATTTTCAGCACTCGAAAGTTCTGTTCACGAGAACTGACGACCGGATTATCCGATCATAATGAAATTTACAGAACATGTTGGTATTAGCTAGAACCAGGTCTGATATAAGTGATTTGGAAATAAAAGCAACCCTGTGGCAGTGTTACCATCTTGAAAAATCACTGAGAAAAAAACAGCTTTTTGGCCTATAACTTCCGATTCAGCCATAACATTTAAACAAAATTCACACAATATTTGGATCTTACTTTGAATAACATTTGATGAAAGTTTGGTTGAAAAATTTGAATAGAGTTGCCAGGTATGGTGATTTTTGTCTCCTAAATATTGCAAACTTGCTCAGCAAAATAAAGATTTTTTCCCTATAACTTCTGTTCCAGTTTAGAAATCAAAACGAAGTTCATGCAGTAAATGGACCTTGATGTGAGTCAAATGTCATAGGAATTTCTTACAAAAGTTATGAAAGGGCATCCAGCTATGACCATTTTTGTAATTTTTTGGAATATATTTACTGAGTGATTATGTGATTAGATTTACAAATGGGAATGATCCTGCAATGAAAATTAACAATAAATATTAACGTTTTAAAAATTTGAAAAGTTTTGAGGGTGGTAACTCTAAAATTGTTTTCACCCGTATAACTTCCAGCGCAGTGATTCAATCTAAACGTATTTATTGGTTGGGTTTAACTTAACGTGAAGCAGATTTGGTATATATTTTGCTTTGCTGCTGACACAGGGTAACCAGCATTAGCCATTTTCGTAAATATTGCACCAACAGATGCATCAAATTACTTACTAATATGCAAAGCGTTTGCAATAAAAATAAGAAACCAATTTTTAAATTTTCCGAGTTTTAAACATTTTTCGGATGTTATGCCGGGTTTCCACCAAAGAGACAAAACAAAAAACACGGACAAAACATGTTTTTCTGAACAAAAACACGAATGTTTTGTAAAAACTGAACAGTTTCGCAAGCATTTTTATCTCTGAAAACTGTTTTAGTAAACGAAACACCTTTTTTGTCCGTGTTTCTTGTTTTGTCTCTTTGGTGGAAACCCGGCATAAGCCTCAAACAACGTTTGATCGTTGAAACATTCCGTGAAATCCTGCGATGAGAAAAAAATTCAAAGGATACGTTGATTTAAGTGTGAGCTTGTTATGGTAAACTTATTGCTGCTGCTTTGGGAAAGTGCTACCAGCACTCAACAGTTTTGAGTTTTGAGTTTTGTTGCTTTAGATAAGGAATGGTTGATATGATTCTACAAAAAAGTGTATTACGTCTTTCCTTATTTTTTTGTCACTCAAAGACAATTTCTTCGAAAATTAGTTTTCTAGTGGTTTTGATGCATTAGAATTTATATATGCATATCTAGTGTGTAGTTTTTTTTATTTCTAATTTAGTTTTTTTTTATATGTAAAATAATTATCATTATGTTTTCGTGTTTGTAAGAAAAATATTGATTTAAATAACAAATGTTTACTTGTGATTTTATTTTGTAATTTGTTCAAAAATAAAAATAGAATTATATTCAATAAAAAAACTGACAGCACTGAATAAAGCGTTTTTCTAACCTAAGATATCGCACAGTGAGTGGGATACGTACAATGTCAACAAAAGTTTGAATTTGAAAGTTGGATTGTGCGAATGTTAAAAAAAAATTGAGCGAAAATATAATGCTTTACATTACCAAAATTTCCACTCGAAAGAATGACCAAACAATAGAGATTTGTCAAAATGTATCTTGACGATTAAGTCAATAACAGCTAAAGGTGCTACTTTATAGTGAGTCATATATTGCAGCTAGGCCATTGGTAGGGTTTACAACGGTTGGACTAAATCTGACCTGACCTATAGCGCGAACTAAGTGAAACTTACATCGACCTGACGTAAAATTTGGTCAGGTCGAATTTAGTCCTCGTTTGTACCAGCAGCTGTCGTTTAGTTTACTACTAACTAAGCTGTCGTTTAGTTTACTACTAACCATAAAGCTTTTAACTACATTTCTCCCATTTCTGAATTAGCACCGGATTTAAAAACTAAATACTTAATAACATCATTCTACAAAATCTGAAAAACCTAACTTTTGTGGAAGTATGTTTAAACCGATATTGAAAAATTTACTTTCCATATATCTCCAGCATAAATCAAAACACAAATCATTGAATATCTCGAAACGACTAAAATGTACCTTTATGGTTAGTAGGGCAGTACTGCATTCTTTGGAGTGGCGGCTCGTGACTGTGAGACTTGCGTAAGCACAAATATTTTGCATATTTTTGCTAATTTTCAGTGAATAATCAAGTAGATATTTCAGCTCAGCAAATATATATCTTAAAAGTTGTAACTGTTACTATATTTCTAATAGATTGATTCTGTGTTTTTCCTACTCAAATCTCAAATCTCATATATATTTAAATAGTGCTAAAACGTTCAAAGTAGGACAAGTTCTGGTTAAACAAAAAATGTAATTAGTGATCCTGGTCACCACGAATCTATAAAGTAATTTTTACTGATTTTCGAAGGAAATTTAGTATTAAACTCGTTACGCCAAAAAGTCATATTTCTTTATATATATGTACATATATACATATATATAAATATATATATATATATATATATATATATATATATATATATATATATATATATATATATATATATATATATATATATATATATATATATATATATATATATATATATATATATATATATATATATATATATAAATAATAATCATAATAATGCATCCAATAATTCTTTATGCAGCCCACGTCTGGAGTAGTTGTGTTTCGTGCCACAAAAAGAAACTCTAAATAGTTCAAAACAACTGCCTTCAAATCATCCTTAGCAAACTTCTTTATTTTTCAATTCGACTTTTCCATTTGCTGGCCAGCATTCACTGATAGTCGAAGACAGAAAATTAAATTTTATCTCATCAACCAACTCATCACATATCTAACAAACGTGT
>OX376373.1:99296454-99336878 GCA_947369275.1 Nemotelus nigrinus | reverse complement strand
AGCAACAATTCGTGGCTTTGAGGGGAAATGAATCGAAATGAAACTTTATCCAATCAATATGAAACCTTTTACAATTGAAATTTAACCTTTTACAATTGAAATGAAACATTTTGCAATTGAAATGAAACCTTTTCCATTTCCTTTGATATGAAACCACTTTCATTTGATATCAAAATTTTGTACATCCGCTACCTGCAACCACCTCCTGAACCACTTGCGTTTTGTGGATTCGAGCATTATCCAAAATCAGAACTGAATTAAAATCTATCAGCATTTACGGTTACGTTTCAATTTATTTTCGAATAAACAACACCACCGTTATTCATGGCTGCAATAAGCGTAACATTACGTCCACTTACAGTAGATACAACAATGTGAGCTCGCGTACCGACTTTCGAACGGCCCTGGGATCTCCGAAGGTGGTATAAAATTATATAAATATTATATATTATATATATATATATATATATATATATATATTATATATATATATATATATATATATATATATCTATATATATATATATATATATATATATATATATATATAATATTATATATTATATAATATATATATATATATATATAATATATATATATAGCCGCACTCATCTAAAAAAGTCTAATTTTCGAAGAAATTGTCTTTGAGTGACAAAAAAAATGAGGAAAGACGTAATACACTTTTTTGTAGAATCATATCAACCATTCCTTATCGCAAACAACAAAACTCAACTATTACACAAATGATGAAAATGTTCAGTGCTGGCAACACTTTCCCAACGAAGCAGTAATAATTTAACCATAACAAGCTCATACTTAAATAAACTTATTCTTTGAATTGGGTTCTCATCGTAATATTTCATCGAAAGTTTCAGCGATTAAACGTTGTTTGAGGCTGAATTCCGAAAAATTTTCAAAACTCGGAAAATTTAAAAATTGGCTTCTTATTTTTATTGCGAATGCTTTGCATATTAGTACGTAATTTGAAGCATCTGTTGGTGCAATATTTACGAAAATGAATAACGCTGGTTACCCTGTGTCAGCAGCAGAGCAAAATATATACAAAATCTGCTTCACGTTAAGTTAAACCCAACCAGTAAATTTCGTTTCAATTGAATCACTGGAAGGTATACGGGTGATAAGAATTTTTTGGTTACCACCTTCAAAAGTTTTCAAATTTTTAAAGCGTTAATATTTGTTGATAATTTTCATTGCAGGATCATTCCCATTTGCAAATCTAATGACATAATCGCTTAGTAAAGAAATTACACAAAATTACAAAAATGGTCATAGCTGGCAGCCCTTTCATGACTTTTGTTCGAAATGCCTACGATATTTAGTTCACATTAAGGTCCATTTACTGCATGAACTTCGTTTTGATTTCTGCCCTCGACCGGAAGCTATAGGGAAAAAAGCTTTATTTTGCTGAGCAAATTCGCAAGATTTATGAGACAAAAATCAGCATAGCTGGCAACTCTATCCTAATTTTTCAACCAAATGTTTTCTGAAGTAAGCTCCAAGCACTGTGTGAATTTCGTTAAAATCTGATTGCTGAATCGGAAGTTATGGCAGTGATTTTTCAAGATGGTACGACTGCCACAGGATTGCCCGCAATTCAAAATCACTTCTACCAGACCTGGTCCTAGCTAATACTAACATGTCCTGTAAATTTCTTTATGATCGGATAATCTGGTCGTCAGTTCTCGTGAACAGAACTTTCGAGTGATGAAAATAGAGGTAATTTGGTGATGGGTTGCCGTTCTTGTGCAAATCGGAATTTTAAAAATTTTAATTTCACATGATGCATATAAGCTAAAATTTATCAATGATTTGAATTTTTTGTCAAAAATCAAAAATTTTGATGAGGTTCATTGATTTGAAGAATTTTTTTTAGGAGTCTGCTGTAACTACAGGGTTACCTGCACTATCTTGAAAATCCATGTGTGTTTAATTTTAGCCAACGTCAATACGCTCCACGAATTTCATGATGATCGAATGTTTTTGTCAGAAGTAATGACAAATCAAAATTTGAAAAAAAATCCTTGCCTACTTTTAGGCACTTAGCACCCACACACGGCTCAACATTTTCAATTCTTTATCATAATCAAGTTTAAAACATAATAAGTTTTCATTTCCATTACTTTTTTTAACAAAAATTTACACTGCTTGGAAATACAGGAGTACCTAAAAATTCACGAAAACGCTCGCTGCCGCCAAAAAATTTAAAATATCTGAATTTGAAAAAGTCGTGGACCTACCTACATAAACATATCTACGTACTCCGAAAATTTCAGTTCAATCGGATCGACCACTCCAGAGATTATCTCCCTTAATCATATTGCTGATAGATATATATATATATATATATATATATATATATATATATATATATATATATACTTATATATATATATATATATATATATATATATATATATATATATATATATATATATATATATATATATATATATATATATATATATATATATATGCATGTATATATATATATATATATATATATATATATATATATATATATATATATATATATATATATATATATATATTCAAATCAATTAATAATTGGGACCACGTTAATTTTGTATATTTTTATAAAAAAAACAGAGCTTAAAGTTTACTAATTTTATCATAAAAGTTTTAGAATGGGATGGCCAGTGGTTTAGGAGGTAGGTGAATTTCAATATATAAAAGTCGAATGGAGCGTGTTACCAGGAGCTTGATTATGATAGCTAGTGAGTGTGAAAGCAAAATATCTGTAGGAAAATTATTATATATCACTTGTATCACTTACATATAGAAGATAAAATATTAAAAATTGCTGATGTTGATATACTTGTTGATTTAAAAAGGTACTTGTGTATAGACAAATGAATTTATTTCAAAATTTTTATAATTTTACTCTCGTTTCCGAAACTAGTTATTGTTTTTAATAACTAGAGGTGTTTCTACGATCAGTTTTTCCTGCAGATTCGACATAATTTCTTTTCTGCTAATATTCTTCGATTTTTTCTTAGGTCTTTAGTCTTCCGATGAAACTTCAAATCGAACGGATTGAGACATTGATAGCCGAGCGGAGACATAATATACATAATGAAGACTTTTTAACTTATCAACGAAAGTAATAGTCATTGCAAGCGTTGAGCAGTAACTCGAAAAAAAAGGGAAAATTTGAATTAGCTTGGCGTCAAATATATTATTTATGCGTCATATATTTAAAATAGGTTTTCATGGGAAAATAAAACCTTTTTCAAATAAGAGATGGCGCTGCTAATCACATTTCGAATCAATTTTTGTTTTCGCGCTAGCTAACTGTCGTAAGCAAGCTCTTGAAACCACGCCCCATGCGACTTGTATGTGTTGAAATTCAACTACCTCCTAAACTACTGGCCATCCCATTCTAAAACTTTAATTAGAAAATAAGTATACTTTAAGCTTTGTTTTGTTATAAAAATAAACAAAATGAACCTGGTCCAAATTATTAAAATTACGAGTTGAAGTGTCTACTTCCGGTTCCACACAGGAAAAAAAATTGTTTTTCTAATTTAATTTCAGTTTATGGCATGTCATCTGGTGCCTGGGCAACGGCATGTCATACCATATTATTTTGAAAATATCATTCAGCAGTGAACAAATGCCCACTATCCGGTGTTATAGAGCACTGCGAAGGTTAGAGGAAGCAGAATGTGAGGAAAGGTGCAAATTGAGGAAGAGGCGAACATATATTTCCATAAGCAATCTTTTTTTTGCATTCGTTTAGGGTTTGTAACACTATTTCTCTCGACATCGCCATTTTGAAAATGAACAACTGTCAGAATATGGCCATGCTCATGACCATGCAAATGTCTTGCCATATGGCTTGACATATATGGCATGCCATCAAATATGGCATGTCATGTACCGTCTACATTTTCCATTTCTATGGCAAGTCGAATGTTATGCCATCTCCCATGCCAATGTGGACGCGGCGTGATGATATGTGAACATTTATATATCCGAGTTAGCTGATAGGTGATAGTGTATTGGCGGGCGAATAATCGCATCAAGAAACAATAAGCAACAAATGAAATTGTGTGTAGTACGTTGCATAAAAATATCGGAGATATTTTTTTACTCGTCAAATGATATCAAAAGTTGTATTCCGCATTAACTACATTATCGTTTACCATTTTAATACTTAGAAAACGTTTTAAGAAAATATATATATTGCATAAATTGCCATACGAGTTGAAGTGTCTACTTCCAGTTCCACACAGGAAAAAAAACTGTTTTTCAAATTTAATTTCAAAATTAAAAAGAACAGCTAATTTTCTATACCAATCAACATGCTTAATGTTTTTTAGATTTTGTTTTGAATCTCAGAATCCGCTTCCAAAAAAACCTTTGGTCAATTTCGTCAATTATTCAGAAGCCCATAACTCGATAACTAAACTTCATAGAAACAAAAACTTGTGCGTCCACATTCATATCTTCTAGAAGTACCATTATGCACAATATGAACGAAATCCAGAACCTCGATTTTTTTCGCTGTCCGCGTCACGTGAAATGCCCCATTAATTATTTGAGATTGGTTTGGTTTGGGATCTAGATTTATGGTATCAATATTCTTGGTGTCACCATTGTCAGGATTGGAGAGGGAACTGATGGGAGTTGTGGTTAAATTACAATTTTTATTTTTGATAATTTTATGACTGTTACTAGCTTTACCTTTGCCAATTTTACGACTATTACTAGCTTTGTTTTTACGACGACCAGCTGTCTGAGTCTGGTTTCTCCAACGGCGGAACGTTAATCCTTTCCAAGTACAGTCATTGTTGTTTGAGTTGAGTTGAGTTGGTGAAAAGCCAAGCATATCGTGTGGGAATGGTGATTTTGAAAAAACTGCCGTATTTCCGATTCGTTCGACTGCGTGTCCTTAGTACGTTGCACTCCTTTATCAATGCTTCTTTTTCGAGGAACTCGTACATCCATGTAATATCAGCAGAGCGCGGAGCTCCCTTCACAAAAAAAGCTTCGTACGTTGGTCCAGTTCGTTCTGTTATTACTTCAGTTTTTTACTAATGTTCGAAGAACATTAGTATTAAAATCGATTCGGCCAAAAATTCATATTTCTATATATATATATATATATATATATATATATATATATATATATATATATATATATATATATATATATATATATATATATATATATATATATATATATATATATATATATATATATATATATATATATATATATATATATATATATATGTACAAAAAATTTCAGTGAGATAATCTCGGGAACGCGCCATTCGATTGAGCTGAAACTTTCAGAATACATTGGTGTATATGCAGAATAGGTCCAGGTCTCTTTAAATGTCAGTTATTGTAAACCTTTTCGCGCCGGCGGGCATTTAAGTGATATTTTTAATATACCTATTATTTCGTGCACAAATGATTTTCGCAAAAATAAAGTTAATAAAATAAATTTCTAACGTGTTTTACATATGAATCGAATAATGCTTTGGAATTTTTTTAACCCTATGTGTGCGCTGGGTGCCTAAAAAGAGGACGGGAAAATTTGAAAATTTTTAAATTTCGATAACTTTTGACAGAGCTATTCAATCATTACCAAATTTTCAGGACATATTGATATTATTTAGTTGTAGATTTATGTGGCTTTTAATGAGCGTGCTGGCAACCCTGTAGCTAGGGCAGGCACTGAAAGTGAAAACCTCCAAATCATCGTCTCTCTTGAAAAAATGCCGTTTCTTCAAAAATAAGCCTTTCATATGTAAATCTTGTGCTTTGTTTACATAACCAAAAAAAAAAAAAAGATATGGTATAACGGCCACGCCTGGCAACCCTTGCCCAATTTACCTATATTTTTAGCATCAAAAACTTCTGTTCACGGAAACTCACGATCCGATGGGCAGAATTATTTGAAATTCACAGCATGTATTGACCTTAAATAGGACCAGGTCTGATAGAAGTGATTTTGAAATGCGGGAAATTCTGTGCCAGTGGTGCCATCTTGAAAAACCACTAAAAAAGATAACTGTTTTTAGCCCTATAAATTCTGATTGAATCGTTCGATTTTGACGAAACTTACACAATTGCTGGACCTTACTTTAAGCCACGTTTGGTAGAAATTTGGTCGACAAATTCGGTTGGAGCTGCCAGCTATGGTAATTTTGGTGTCTTCATTTTGAAAAAAAAAATTTGGAAGTGAAAACATTCAAACCATCGAATATTCAAAAAAATGTCCGTTTTTTACAATAAAACCAATCTGTATATAAATCTTATGTTTTATCTACACGTTCAAAATAAAACTTTGGAAATTTCATGTCGGACAAGAACGGTAACCCTCTCCCAGTTAACCTATATTTTTAGCATCAAAAACTTCTGTTCACGGAAACTCACGAACCAATAATCAGATACAGCTAAAATTTACAGAATGCATTGGACTTAAGTAAGACCAGATTTGATAGAAGCGATTTTGAATTGTGGGCAACTCTGTGCCAGTGGTGCCATCTTGAAAAATTACAAAGAAAAAAAACTGCTTTTTGCCCTATGAAATGTGAATTAGTTACCAGATTTTCATGAAATTGACACAGAAGCTAAACCTAACTCTAGTCTCTGTTTGGTGGAAATTTGGTTGAAAAATTTGATTGGTGCTACCAGCTATGGTAATTTTTGTGTCTTTGGTTTTGAAAATTCGCTCAGGAAAATAAAACTTTTTGTACTATAACTTCCAGTGCAGTCATGAAATCAATACGAATTTCATACAATTAATGAAACTTGTCATAAACATTATTCAGGCCAAATTTGGTTGAAAAGTCACGATAGGGTTGCCAGCTATTGTTGGTTTTGTGTTTAATTGCAATATCTTTATTAAGCGGTTTTATCGTAGAATTTTCAAATGGTAATGATATTGTAGTGACAATAAACAGCAAATATTAAGCTTTCGATCATTTGAAAAAACTCGCTGCAGGTAACCCTAAATTTCTTTATACTCCTATAACTTCGAATGCAATTAAACAACGTGAAGCAGATTTGATATATTCTTGGATTTGATACTGGCGAAAGGTTGCCAGCACGAGTCGGTTGTGCTACTTTTGTATCAATAAATGCTTACAGTTAGTATACATACCGGAAGCATTTATAATGAAAATAAATAACCGATGTTACAATTCGCAAAGTTCTGCAAATTTTTCGGATCGCAGCCCCAAACACCAACTTCAGTTACAGTGCTGCAGGCACTGAGCATTTTCTTCATTGATGTTATATGAGATGCTGCTTTCAAAATTATGTGAAATAAGCAACTGATAACGAATATAATTAACCCGTATTTTGCTCTCATAAACGTTGAAATTCATGCCAGTGGTAATATCTGAAACCTTGCACCATATGAGTTATAATGCATTCTTAAGACGAAAGTAAAACGTGGCATTTGAAACAGTTTGGCCGTAATAAGCAGCACATGTGGTGGAATATGCACTCAAAACCTGCACGATTCTTCTACTGTTCTTCGAACATTAGTGTTTCTAGCGGTTCAGGTGCGCTAGAGTTTTATGATTTGCATTTATTTTCAATTTAGTTATTTTGGGAAACATCTTTCCTCTTTTGTTTAGTTTTGGATTATACTGAGTACTCTGGATTATAATAAACCAGTTACAGTGTACTTATCTGGGCGGGAAAATATTTATTCGCTTTTGATTTATTTTTCTTACGAAATTTCGTTTTTCCGTCTGTACAAGAATTATTGATTTGTTATATACCGTCACGAGTTTGCTTTAGAGGGAGGGGGAGTTACATTTCTTTCTCGCTGCTTGTTTAATTTTTCGGGTTTATTTTAGTTTTGAGAGGAAACTACAGGTGATCGGGATTTAAGCGAATTTGTAAATTGGAATTTTTAGGAATAGTTATTGTTATATATTAATTTCATAGGTCTTATTTAGTTATTAACATTGTTAATTAATCGAACATGAGAAAACGAACGGCGAGTTGGGACCCTAGTTATTCCCATATTGACCGAGAGCTAGGTCGTCTCAGTCTTTCCGCCTCCAGCACTCCCCCAAGAAGTGGTCAAGGGCACACGGTTCACTACTGCGGTGGAGCCCTCTCAAATTGGGGCAGATCATTTGTCGTCGACGGTGACTAGGGGTCCCAATGTGACGGAGCCGCGGGTTACCTTTCGAGAGGCAAGGCGAAACGCCGAACACCCGCGGACATTGGTTCCTATGACGAAATGGGGTTTAATGTTCGATGGGGTCTCGAAGGATATGGACGCTCGGCAGTTCCTGTTTCGTGTGTCCACTATGGCTGCTGATTATGGAGTATCGGGTAATGAATTAGTACGAGACTTGCATCTGCTACTGAAAGGTATGGCGGCGAATTGGTACTGGCAGCTGCGGGATCTTTATGGGAACCTGACGTGGAGTCAGCTTCGAACAGAATTTCACGAACGTTTTGCACCACATCGCACGGATGTTGACATTCGACGTGCTATAGACGCGCGGCGGCAACGTCCAAATGAACCGTTCATTGAATTTTATGAAGCAATTGAGGCGTTGGCTCTTCAGTTACAGGTTCCTTTAGTGGATGTGGACCTGCAATGCATTCCTTTTAGAAATATGAATACCCGTCTTCAGGAACATTTAGCAGGCTTTGATTTTTCGACCACCCGTGATCTCGTCAGGAGATGCACTCGCGTTGAATCCGTGTGGCGTGAATTAGAAGCAGAACGTCGACCGACTCGTCGTCCATATGGAGCTAAAGAGCTATGCTTTAATAATGAGATCGCAGAGCTTCCAGAACCCCAACGTCGCTCACCACCAGCACGCTTCGATGATTGGGCCCACAGTGGCGTTAATTATAGGGAAACAAGTGAGTTTGATTCTAATCAATTCGAGACTCCAAATCAAGTGCACGAAGTCGTAACGAAACGGTTCAATACCCCAAGTCCACAAATCAGCACTCAACGGGGACAATTTCGTGTCTGTTGGAATTGCAAGGACCTGGAACACGCCTTCCTAGATTGCTCGATGCCAATTAAGCGAGTTTTTTGTTTTGGATGTGGTTCTGATGGGGTCATGAAGCCTCAGTGTCCTAAATGTCGAGCTTATGATAGTAGTAAAGTAACGGTGACGAACAGGAATCAGTCTGACTCCCCGCGATTCAATTTGCGCCACGGAAAGGTGCATGTAGCCACTAATGTTGATCCGGAGTTGCGACGTCTATCTTGACTGGATGATATGCATCCCAAATTTTTTTCGCTTCAGAATGACAATATCACATCATACCCACTCATATCCAACCCATATGGGCAAACTCAATTCTCTGATGGCCTTTCACTTTCTGATTCGAGTATTGAATCCACATGCTCCAATCCCATGGGACCTGTTTGTCTGCGGATGTCTTCGTCCAGGCGCTTCCATAGATCCTGGAGGTACTTTTCCGCAAGGAAATTTTTGAAACGCGCCAGCGTTGAGTCGATAGTCACCATTAATGGCAATAATCGCCCTTTCGCTGAAATCATCATCAGGGGACGAAAGTTAACGGGGTTACTTGACAGTGGGGCTAGTGCCAGCATTCTCGGCGCTGGTTCTTTGGATCTGCTCTCGGACTTGGGCCTGTATATGCATACTATGCAGACCCACGTTCAGACAGCTTCGGGCCAAAAGAGTCCAGTGGTGGGATATGTTGGCACCCTGGTGCGATTTAACGACCAGAGTAAATGGATACGGTTTTTGGTCGTTCCGTCTCTAGCCCACCCTGTCTATCTGGTATTACCGCTCTAATTCGAGCAACGTTGCCTCCGCCTCCCGATGGAGGGCAAAGGGGACAGTTCCGGTTGGCTTACTCCCGTGGAAACGGGTGTGGGTCGTTTACAGGCGCCACTCGCTTTACAAATTCGTAACCGGAACCGTCTCTTATACCACCGTCTCTAAGCGAGAAATCGACGGCGGTGTACTTACTTTTCCGATTTTAAATCTTCGCGATAGCCACTTGACAATCACTGATTCGTCCTGCCAGAAGGGCACAAGGTAACACCAGCACTTGACAATATTACAACGTTTTATTGATCGCAAATTGATTCCAATTCTATATCTATCTACGGCGCCGCGTTACCTACTCTACTTCCTCTTAATACACTAACAGTAAGGAAACTTAGCCTACCTTGAATATTATTCGCTCTAACTCGCTTGTACAATCTCCACCAAATGGGTGCTTCCCCGAAGCGTCGCTCTACTGCTGCCGTGAGTTAACGTTTATCTGCGATATCACGTGTGACGAGTTCACTTCACCTTATTCACAACCAATGCGTCGCCACCACTCGCTCGTACGATTCCAACCAAACCGGTGCTTCCCCGAATGACAAATGCAGGCCGTCGATGCTGGCCCAATGATATTCGCTGCGGTCAAGTTGCTGTTGCACGCCGTCGCTCGCTTGCTGTGAGCCGTGTTCCTTTAGGCGCTCCGCACCACTTGAATATTGTCGAAGCTTTTTCCGTCCTATCTTTCTTCCTCAATAATCCTTCGATACTGGCCCAATGATATTCGCTGCGGCTCAAGTTGCTGTTGCACGCCGTCGCTCGCTTGCTGTGAGCCGTGTTCCTTTAGGCGCTCCGCACCACTTGAATATTGTCGAAGCTTTTTCCGTCCTATCTTTCTTCCTCAATAATCCTTGGATTTTACCCACCACTCGGCTGTCGACCAATAGCTCAGGATAAATCCTCGTTCCTCGTCACGTCCAGACGGATTCCAATCAGAAAAGAAGAAAATTGGTTACAAAAGAAGGAGCTTGCGCCAACGCGTGCGTGTCTCACCTTGGTTGCCAGAAGAAGAGGGCTCCCTAGCCCTGTCAACTCGCCACTAAACCTTTCCTAGTGGGATTTTCAACCGCTTCTGCGGTATGCCAACTGCCGTTGCCGCCACCTCCAATTTATCATGTTGGCGGGTGCATTGGCCCCTTGCACGCGCATCCGAAAGTGCATTTTCCCGCAGTAGTAACGATGGCTAGCGGAACGCACCCCTTTCTGCCTTTTTGCCGCGTGGTGGCGGCTCCGTCGCTGCCAGTCACCATGTTGACATCCCAACTGTCAGTTGGTATATTTTCCTTGTTTTCCCTGTCACCTTGACTAGTATATGAAGGTTGAAAAGAATGGTATTTTTGGCTGTCGTCATTTTCCGCACATTATCCACGGCCACAAAAGGGAATCTTCTCGCGGTAATTGCTTTATAGGTAAGTTTCGTTTCGATTTGCTTGCTTCCTTGCAGGCAATAATCATTTGAATTTACAACAAGCAGCCCTGTTCAATGTCAACATGAATTCATCAGAAAGTCAGGGATCGCTTGATTAGTGTTGTGCTATATGTGGTGCTCGTTTGCCGAAGGCCATAACCGCGTCGGATTAGTTTGGTGGTTCCAGCCATAATTCGTTCCAGCTTAGTGGTTGAATTCATCGAAAATGGTTTGTTGTTTATTGGGTCGAGCCGTCGCCGCTCGTCTTATTTGAATCGCCGGCAATGGTGCGACCTGATAGAAGACAAACTCAGAGCTCGCCGGAGTGTTTGCGTTCATGCATTTTCCCAAATTTCCTTACAATTCTACTTTTGTCTACAATTCTACTTGTTACAATTCTAACCGTACTAAACGTAAATTCTACCGCTCCAAATTCTACAATTCGAATATTTATGTACATTTTCTTTTCCTTTTTAAACCGATATTTGCTGGCAATATAATACAATAATAATACAATCTACTTTACTTTACTTTTTACTAATGTTCGAAGAACATTAGTATTAAAATCGATTCGGCCAAAAATTCATATTTCTATATATATATATATATATGTACAAAAAATTTCAGTGAGATAATCTCGGGAACGCGCCATTCGATTGAGCTGAAACTTTCAGAATACATTGGTGTATATGCAGAATAGGTCCAGGTCTCTTTAAATGTCAGTTATTGTAAACCTTTTCGCGCCGGCGGGCATTTAAGTGATATTTTTAATATACCTATTATTTCGTGCACAAATGATTTTCGCAAAAATAAAGTTAATAAAATAAATTTCTAACGTGTTTTACATTTGAATCGGATAATGCTTTGGAATTTTTTAACCCTATGTGTGCGCTGGGTGCCTAAAAAGAGGACGGGAAAATTTGAAAATTTTTAATTTCGATAACTTTTGACAGAGCTATTCAATCATTACCAAATTTTCAGGACATATTGATATTATTTAGTTGTAGATTTATGTGGCTTTTAATGAGCGTGCTGGCAACCCTGTAGCTAGGGCAGGCACTGAAAGTGAAAACCTCCAAATCATCGTCTCTCTTGAAAAAATGCCGTTTCTTCAAAAATAAGCCTTTCATATGTAAATCTTGTGCTTTGTTTACATAACCAAAAAAAAAAAAAGATATGGTATAACGGGCACGCCTGGCAACCCTTGCCCAATTTACCTATATTTTTAGCATCAAAAACTTCTGTTCACGGAAACTCACGATCCGATGGGCAGAATTATTTGAAATTCACAGCATGTATTGACCTTAAATAGGACCAGGTCTGATAGAAGTGATTTTGAAATGCGGGAAATTCTGTGCCAGTGGTGCCATCTTGAAAAACCACTAAAAAAGATAACTGTTTTTAGCCCTATAAATTCTGATTGAATCGTTCGATTTTGACGAAACTTACACAATTGCTGGACCTTACTTTAAGCCACGTTTGGTAGAAATTTGGTCGACAAATTCGGTTGGAGCTGCCAGCTATGATAATTTTGGTGTCTTCATTTTGAAAAAAAAAATTTGGAAGTGAAAACATTCAAACCATCGAATATTCAAAAAAATGTCCGTTTTTTACAATAAAACCAATCTGTATATAAATCTTATGTTTTATCTACACGTTCAAAATAAAACTTTGGAAATTTCATGTCGGACAAGAACGGTAACCCTCTCCCAGTTAACCTATATTTTTAGCATCAAAAACTTCTGTTCACGGAAACTCACGAACCAATAATCAGATACAGCTAAAATTTACAGAATGCATTGGACTTAAGTAAGACCAGATTTGATAGAAGCGATTTTGAATTGTGGGCAACTCTGTGCCAGTGGTGCCATCTTGAAAAATTACAAAGAAAAAAAACTGCTTTTTGCCCTATGAAATGTGAATTAGTTACCAGATTTTCATGAAATTGACACAGAAGCTAAACCTAACTCTAGTCTCTGTTTGGTGGAAATTTGGTTGAAAAATTTGATTGGTGCTACCAGCTATGGTAATTTTTGTGTCTTTGGTTTTGAAAATTCGCTCAGGAAAATAAAACTTTTTGTACTATAACTTCCAGTGCAGTCATGAAATCAATACGAATTTCATACAATTAATGAAACTTGTCATAAACATTATTCAGGCCAAATTTGGTTGAAAAGACACGATAGGGTTGCCAGCTATTGTTGGTTTTGTGTTTAATTGCAATATCTTTATTAAGCGGTTTTATCGTAGAATTTTCAAATGGTAATGATATTGTAGTGACAATAAACAGCAAATATTAAGCTTTCGATCATTTGAAAAAACTCGCTGCAGGTAACCCTAAATTTCTTTATACTCCTATAACTTCGAATGCAATTAAACAACGTGAAGCAGATTTGATATATTCTTGGATTTGATACTGGCGAAAGGTTGCCAGCACTAGTCGGTTGTGCTACTTTTGTATCAATAAATGCTTACAGTTAGTATTCATACCGGAAACATTTACAATGAAAATAAATAACCGATGTTACAATTTGCAAAGTTCTGCAAATTTTTCGGATCGCAGCCCCAAACACCAACTTCAGTTACAGTGCTGCAGGCACTGAGCATTTTCTTCATTGATGTTATATGAGATGCTGCTTTCAAAATTATGTGAAATAAGCAACTGATAACGAATATAATTAACCCGTATTTTGCTCTCATAAACGTTGAAATTCATGCCAGTGGTAATATCTGAAACCTTGCACCATATGAGTTATAATGCATTCTTAAGACGAAAGTAAAACGTGGCATTTGAAACAGTTTGGCCGTAATAAGCAGCACATGTGGTGGAATATGCACTCAAAACCTGCACGATTCTTCTACTGTTCTTCGAACATTAGTGTTTCTAGCGGTTCAGGTGCGCTAGAGTTTTTGGTGTTGCGCTGTATTAGACTGTCTGATTTTTTCAATGCGGCGCCGCCATTCGTCTTCTGTCCAATATGTGCCAAAGTTAAAGATTTTATTTGTGTGCTGATCAGCTGGATTTGCCACAATAGTGGTTGGACTTATCTCTCTACCTTCAATGATTGCATGTTTGATAGGGGAAGTTATTGCGTCTTGTGTCTTTATTTTATGTATCTGAGTGCCAATCGATTTGTCTGCTGCAATATTTGTATCAGCTGCCATCAATTCAATATCTAAGGATGTAGCATGGCTTGGTATATTATGGCTACCACACAACTTCTCGCAGATATGACTTAACGTGTCCTCTATTGTGCTGACTGTGGTGCGAAATTGAGTCACTGTTGAATTGAACATCGAAAAGTGCTTTTCGAGTAAGGTACTCGTTTGAGTTTCGATCAAGGCCTTAATTCTGTATGAATGAACGTAATTATAAAGGCTTATGTATGACTCAGCAATAATTTTTTCAATCAATTAACACATTATGTATAAGTATTTAGGTCACTGACTCAGCAATAATTTTTTCAATCAATTAACACATTATGCATAAGTAGGTCACTGGGTTATATGCAATTGCTTTCACTTGCACAAAATAGCTCGCGAATAATATTAATATGTTTGTGACGCACTTTTTTCACTGTATGAAAGCTTGAAGTTAAGATAGTCAAAGTCGTTGGAAGTGGCGGAAATGACAAGCAAAATTGAATGGAGCACTTAATCAGTTAACAAAATATATTGTTTATATGGACAATTTTACACTGTATGTTTAAATATTACGGAACCGTGACTCGCGAAAACATGTCCGCACCGTATGAAAGACAATGAAAGACAATATGGTGGAAAGGTTTCAGATACTACCACTGGCATGCATTTCAAAGTTTATGAGAGCAAAACACTTGTTAATTATATTCGTCATCAGTTGCTTATTTCACAAAACTTTGAAAGCTGCATCTCATATAACATCAATGAAGAAAATGCTCAGTATCTGCAGCACTGTGATTGAAGTTGGTGTTTGGGACTGCGATCCGAAAAATTTGCAGAATTTTGGGAATTGAAACATTGGTTATTTATTTTCATTATGAATACTAGCTGTAAGCATTTATTGATCCAAAAAAAAAAACATAACTGACTCGTGCTGAGAACCTTTTGCCAGTATCAGAGCCAAAACTGTATCACATTTGCTTCACGCTGAAATTAACCTACCCTACGGAATTCATCTCGATCCAATGACTGCGTTCAAAGTTAAAGGAGTATAAAGAAATTTAGGGTAACCAGTCGCAAAATTTTTCAAATAATCGAAAACATAATATTTGCTGTTTATTGTATCTACAATATCATTGCCATTTGAAAATTTTAGGATAAAATCGCCTAATAAAGATATTGCAAATAAACACAAAACCAACAATAGCTGGCAACCCTATCGTGGCTTTTCAACCAGATTCGATTTAAATAATGCCTATAATAAGTTCCATTAATTGTATGAAATTCGTTTTGATATCAATACTGCACTGGAAGCTATAGGGCAAAAAGCTCTATTTTCCTGAGCGAATTTTCAAAACTAAAGACACAAAAATTATCATAGCTGGCAGCACCAATCAAATTTTTCAACCAAATTTCTATCAAACATGGCCTAGAGTAAGGTTCAGCTGCTTTGTCAATTTTATGAATATCTGGTAACTGAATCAGAATTCATAGGGCAAAAAGCAGTTTTTTTCTTTGTAATTTTTCAACAGAGTAATTTTTCAACAGAGAGGCACAGAGTTGCCCACAATTCAAAACCGCTTCTATCGGCTTTGGTCCTACTTAAGTCCAATGTATTCTGTTAATTTCAAATGCATCTGATAACTGGTTCGTGAGTTCCCGTGAAGATAAGTTTTTGATGCTAAAAATATAGGTTAGTTGGGAAAGGGTTACCGTTCTTGTCCTGCAAAAAATTTCCAAACTTTTACTTTGACTGTGTAGAAAAAGCATAAGATTTGTATGCAAGTTGGCTTCTATTGTAAGAAACGGCCATTTTTTAGGAGATTCGATGGTCTGAATGTTTTCATTTTCAGTGTCTGCCATAGCTATAGGGTTACCAACACGTTTATCAAAGATTACGCAAATGTGGAACTTAGCAACATAAATATGTTTTGTAAGTTTCATATTGATTTGATGATGTAATAAAAAGGTATCGCAATTCAAAAAATTTCAAATTTTCCCATTCTCATTTTAGGCGCCTAGCGCACACATAGGGTTAAAAATATCAAAAACATTATCATATTCTCATTTAAAACACGTTCAGAGCTCATAACATAAACATTAGTTTTTGACAGAAAAATAGGTATATTTAAAATATCACTAAAATGGCAGCTGGCGCCAAAGGGTTAAAGATTATTAGCTTTTTGTGAGACCTGGCACTATTCTGCATAAACAAAAATGTATTCTGAATATCTCAGTTCAATCGGATGGCGCGTTCCTGAGATTTTTTCACTGAAATTTTTTGATGATATATATATATATATATATATATATATATATATATATATATATATATATATATATATATATATATATATATATATATATATATATATATATATATATATGTATACATATATATACATATATATATATATATATATATATATATATATATATATATATATATATATATATATATATATATTTATTTATAGAAATATGAATTTTTGGCCGAAGTGATTTTAATACTAATGTTCTTCTTCGAACATTTGTAAAAACGGTAAACGATAAATACCCCATCCAGGATACCTATGTTATCTTGGCTAATTTAGGCAAAGCATCGTACTTTTCGGCGCTAGACTTAAAGTTTGACTTCCACTTAATAAACCTACCTAAATAACGATAAGCACGAGCTCTGTAGGCTTCCTTTGGAGTTAAAAAATGCACTCAGAATTTTTCAAAGGGCTATCGTTGACACTTGAACCTAAAGGGACATCTTAACCTAGATGACGTAGACCGAATTCTGGGAAAGATTTACGCGGCGAATACGCGGGTGTCACCAGAAAAATCTAATTTTTTTTTATGTCGAATTCCTGGGATTTGTTGTTTCTTCTGATGGTATAAAAACCTGTTCAGATAAGGTTCGGGATATTGTTGAATATGAGACCCCCAAAACACTTCGTAGCTTGCGATCATTCCTCAGACTCACTGGTTACTACAGGCGTTTTATAAAAGATTAAGCTCAAATCCCGAAGCCTCCCACAAAATATTTGCGTGAACAAAACGGAAATATAGGTTCTAATCGTTCCAAAAATATAAAAATTGTGGCGCTACTCCCTTTTGACAAGATAAAGAATATTTTAGTTTCGGAAAATGTGCTTTTACTATATCCGAACTATGAGAAACCTTTCGACTTAGCCACTGATGTATCTTCACATGCAATGGGGGCTTTTCTTTCCCAAGGGGTTAGACCAATAACAATGATCTCAAAAACATTGTCGTCCACTGAGGAGCATTACACTACCAATGAGTGCGAACTTTTGGCAATAGTTTGGAGTCTGCAGAAACTGCGCAACCAGCTTCTTATCTTTGCAATTTCAAATAAAAATCCAAACGCCAAAATGAAAAGGTGGCGGACGTTTGCAGAAGAAATTTTTCAATAAGCCTGAGAAAGGGAATCACATTGCCGATGCACTTTTAAGGCAGCATATAAATACTCTTGTAGGCTTCACAGAAACTGGTGATATAACCACCTATAGCTTTGTGACATCCACATCGTTAGCCGAATTCAAAACGAGATAATAAGAAGATTTCCGTCTGTTAAATTTGTTTATACCGAAAAGTTTGTCACGGACATATTTGATCCAAACGATCAAGCTGAGATTATAGCAACTGACCTCAATAGAGCTCATTAATCTGTGTAAGAGAACTTTCTTCAGATTCTCAAGCCCTATTATTTCTCCCAAATGCGAAAACCGGTTAAAGAAATGATTGCTAACTGTAGAGTTTGTCATCTGGCTAAGTATCAAAGGCATCCACCTAAACCAGAAATTAGAAGAACAAACATGCCCTCCTAGCATGGAGAAATACTTCAAATTGATACTTATTCTACTGACAAAACACATTTTCTGACTTGTATAGACAAATTCTCTATGTTTGCAACAGTTATACCAATCAAATTTCGTTCAACTATCGATTTAAAAAGACCATCATTGCAGATTCTCAATCTATTCGATCAAACAAAAACCGTAGTCAGTGGCAACGAAAAAACTTTTAGTAAGACTTTAGTTTTAGATCATTTCAAAATATATACCTTCACAACCATACCACTTCACAGCACAACTGACGGTCAAGTAAAGCGATTCCATAGTACTTTGCTATGCCCATCAAATTGAGAGAAGAATTAGAAGTACGGATTATGGTGCCCCAGGAAACAGAACTCAAATGACATAATACAAGTTAATAATTTCTTCACGGTTTTTTATAAAAATATATAATTTTTATTTTCAATTAAAGCTCTAAAGCTATTACAATGTTCTAGGTCTAGTTTCCCACGACGACTAACTGCTCTCAACTCCCAAGCGTAGCTTCATGCCTCGTAATGCTGATGCATGCGCAACGTGACATTCCGTGCGCGCAGGTGATGTTGCAATTTTGATAGACAAGCGCATCGTGTGTCTGTCTCGAGGTCAGTACACGATGCTCCGGGAATGTTGCTGATGATGTAGATTTAGGTTTCCGTCGTGTCCGTCGTTAACTCTTCCCTCCTTAAAATTTGAATGTCCTCATTCAACTGATTAGAAAAATTGAATGTTGTACGGACTTTGATTTTGCGGAATGCTGGGATTTCGTTGAGCTGCTGTTATGTTAGACAAGGACGTTGTTGGTAAGTATTTTTCGGGTGATTGAGCTTCCAGTTTCACCGTTAGATCTGTTGTGTTGGGCCTGGCTATGGTTTTACCATAGCAATCCAGAATTTTCAAGACTGCAATGATCAGGATGATTATCGAAAATAGGCCAAGGTTTACCCAGTTATTAATTTTTTCCTTGTTGGCAATCATCTCGATGTATTTGGTGTTATTAACATGTAGCTCCTCGAGCATCTCTAAGGACAATATTTCCTCGAGTTCACCAACCCCAGAGTCCAGTTGCAATAGTGGAGGTAAGATTTGGACGCTGCGTCTCTCTTCCGAGATGAACTTTTGCTGGTTAATCACGATCGTTTCGTTCCTGAGTTTGATGAGAAAACTTCCGTTGACATTTTTGATTGCACCCTTAATTTCCACGATTCCTTTAAAGTCGTTAAGGAGAATGAGGCCTGGTAATAGTTCCTCCACCGTTGGGATGTGTTGGTTGTTCGTTTTGTTGCACTGATAGCTGTTACTTTTCAACAAATTGGGAATACATTTCGTGTTACTTAGATCTATTACATTATTGTTTCTACAAATCGATAGGTAATTTATTGTTTTACATGGAGTTTGAATGCCAAAAATTGTGTCATCTTTTCTTAGAACGTAATCAAATGGAGATTTTATTGCTATTTTATTTCTTTTAATTGGTTTCAGGAGCAAGGTTTCGTAATCTGTTTCATGAACTATTGGAACATTGAGCACATAAAGTTAGTGTGTCGAATTTTGAGCTAATTTCACATCAGCAAACTCCAAGGCTTCCGCATTATTGTTATAAGAAACATTACTTTTTCCACACCTGGCTAAAATTTCATTTATCTCTGATTTTGAAAAGATGTTTACATTTACTATATTTGATTTTGCTAATTGTATTGACTCCATTATCTTTAACAATTCTTCCTTAATAATTCTAATCTTATATTGTGTAACTAACGCTATTGAATTTTCAAATGATCGGTCCTTTTTAATTGTATTAAGTATTTCGTTAGTTACGTTCGTTATCCTATTTATCCTATCATTATATGCTTGATTGATGAATATTTGTTTATTATTATTACTCAAAACATCATTTATCTTATCTTCAATTTTATTGAAATCATCGTGGTCGGGGCTGCCCGCGATCTACTTCCAAGCACTGCCTATGAAGTCTAGTGACCTTATTTTTCTAACGTTTACAATGTTAGAATACAAATTTTTTATTTGTTCTAGTTCATGAATAAGTAAAGAATGAAAAGGGTTGTCTGAATGAATGTGATCTTGGAGTATAGATGTCATTTCGGATATGAAAAACGGATATTGATCAGTCTGGAATACGTGTATGAACTTAAGACTTCCTTGCTGAATCTTTGCCATGCCAATTTTTACCGCGACTAATTGAGAATTGGAGTAGTCGATTATTTGAATATCCGAAAGTACTACATTAGAGGTAAATCTGAAAATAATTAAGTATAACTTTCGTGTTAATTTCTGATTTCGCTTTTACGGATTGTTCGCCCAGTTTGGGTAATAACCACTGTCGGCATATTTTCTTTTACAATTTCTTTCTTAAACCTAGGTGTTAACTTAGAACCGACTCGCTTATTGTTCTTAACGTAAACTATTTCCCCTACTTCATATTCCTTGATATTTTCTCTTTTTTTATTGTAAAAATCGAGGTCTTTAGCTTGCTTTTTTTTGATGACTTCTACATTATCTTTTCTCGAATTTTCTATCTGAGTTGGATCCGTGGTAACTATTCTTCCAAAAAATGATTCAATAGGTTTCTTTTTTGTTGCCGAATGTATGCTGTAATTGTACTCGTAAACCGAACGTTCTAATAATTCTTCGAAATTTCGGTGGATACCGTCAGTTTTTAGACAACGCATGATCTCGGACAAGGTGGAATGGAATCTTTCCACCTGCCCATTCACCTCGCTCTTGTGGGCTGGTGTTTTGTAGATCTCAGTCCCCAGTTGATCTTGCATCATAAAAAGGATACTTGCTGAATTCAATGACTTTTCTCCGTAAATAACTACCATTTTGGGGACACCATAGAAGAACAATAATTCCCTCAGAGTTTTACGAATGTCTTCTATTGCTCTTGATTTTAAAACTCTAGCCTGTGCAAATTTAGTTAGTTTATCTATAGCTGTAAGGATTAAGTTTTTCTCAGTGGAATAAATATCGATGTGAAGTATCTGCCCTGGGAACTCCGGGATTGGAGTAGGTTTGAGCATGGGATTATTAGGATGCCGCTCATACTTGTTTTCCTTGCAGACTGAACACTGTTTGACAAGGGTTTTTATCTTCGCGTTCATCTTTGGAAAGTAAAATTGTTCAATTATTTGGTGTTGATTCTCCTTGGCATTCCTATGAGCTCTTCGTTGAAATTTCAAAATTATGTCTTCTTGATCAATTTCTCCATGCACATCCTTAACTTCTCTCTGCGTGAACCGGACCTTGTAATTTCGAAAATAAAGAGGATAGAGTTCCTGTATGATACCCATAACCTCCTCGGATGTTTTGATCCCATTGATAATACTCGGGTTCAGATATCTTCTAAAGATACCAATAAGGTTTTGCCTGGTATAGCAAGGCTCAGTGAAGATGTGTCTATAGTAATTTGGAAATGGAATTTCAAACTTATACTCAGTGCATTCGCCAATGTTCAGAATTAACTGCACTCGGAATGCGTTAATGGGTGTTTCCACTGAGGAAATCAGATGGTGTCCCGAACTTTCGTCGCTGTGTACGCTAGCACTCCCAGTATGAATGTTCGATTCCCGGGGTGGTCTGGAAAGTGCATCCGCCACGACATTTGCCTTTCCTGGTTTGTACTGTAATATGTAATTGTACTCTTCCAGGATCGCTTTCCAGCGCTTCAGTTTAACGTTGGTATTTTTATTGCTGAGCGCATATGTCAGTGGCTGATGGTCTGTGAATATTTTTATCCTTCGCGTACCATAGAGGAAATTACGCAGTGATTTTAACGCCCAAATTATAGCGAGCATTTTTTTCTCGTTCTTCCGCTTTACTGAGAGTACGAGAAAGGAACGTAATTGGCCTCCCCTCTTGGGCCAACACTGCTCCGAGTGCGTATTGCGACGCATCTGTGGTTAGCTCGAAATCTTTTTCAAAATAAGGATAATACAGCATCACATCCTGTGATATCAAGGAGTTGTTTATTTTCTCAAAAGCTTCTTCGGCTTTAGAGTCAAGGCAAATTTTAACTCTACTGGATGCGTTTTTCGAGATTCTTCCCTCTTCCCCCCTTAATAATGAGGTTAAGGGGTTGGCCAACTTGGCGTAGTCGACAATAAACCTGCGGTAATATCCCGCCATCCCTAAGAAAGATCTGAGCTCCTTCAGGGTTGTAGGAGGAGGAAAATCTACTATTGCCCTGACTTTCTCTGGGTTGGCCTTGATGCCCTCTCGAGTAATTACAAATCCCAAAAATTCTACCGAAGTCTTTATAAACTCACACTTGTCAACTTGAACCTTGAGATTTGCATTTTCTAGGGTTTGAAATACGAGATCAATATTTTCTAGATGTTCTCTTTCGTCTTTCCCAAATATAACTATGTCGTCGATAAAAACCCGGCATCTTCTACCGATGTGTTCTTTTAAGATGTCGAGAGCACGTTGGAATATGGAGGGCGAGTTTTTCAGCCCGAAACAGAGACGAGTAAACTCGTATTTTCCGTTATTAACGGAAAATGCTGTTTTTTCCATGTCAGCTGGTCTCAGAGGAATTTGGTGAGAACCACTCTTGAGGTCTATCACCGTAAAGAACTTGTTGGGCCCAAGGTTAACTAAGATTTCGTTAATTTCAGGAATGGGGTAGCGATCCGGAATGGTAACGGAGTTTAGTTTCCGGAAATCTACGACCAATCTATATTTTTGTTCCCCTGAAGCATTCTTCTTTTTCGGAACCACCCATATGGGTGCGTTATATGGTGATCTTGAGGGCCTAATTATCCCGTCCCTTAAGAGTTTTCCTATTTCCTGCTCTACAATAGGTTTCAAGGCGGCAGGGTAAGGGTATGGTCTCACATATACCGGATTATTATCTGCAGTGCGGATTTCTCCCACTACGTTGGTGGTAAACGTAAGTCTTTCTTCGGGGTCCGAAAATAGACTTGAATGCCTTTTAAGAATGGTTTGAAGGTTCAATTTATGCCTGTTTGGTATTCGAAGTAAGGTAGCGAGGACCAATTTAACCTAAAAACTAAATATCCTGAAAGTAGTCAGGTTCCTGAATTTCAGTGGGCTCTGGGTTATCGATTGCGGTATTTTCAGTAAAAGATTGGTATTCAGAAACTTTCGAATCCTCCATTCCGACATATTCAGAAAAGGACTGTTGATCTATTTCCTCGTTTGATTGAATAGCCTCGTGATATTCTTGTTCTGAGGCTTCCGTATGGAACATACGTTGCTGTTTGTGTGGAATCTGCTTTTGGAAAGATCCACCCACGGTTGGTCTCTTTGGAGCGTAATTAATTTTATGCTGAGGTCGGTTTTGATAGTTAACAGCTACTGAGTTAACTGACCTATCAACATCCATGGGCTCGGGCCTAGGCTGTGGTTTCGGAGGAAGGTTTTGCTGGAAAGTTTGAAATGGCTGCAAATGCTGTGGGTTTTGACGTGGAAGAGGTTTCGGATACTGATATTGGTGAGATTGATAGAATCTAGGGTAAGGTTGAGGTAAATCTGGAGTATATGGCGCACGCTGTGGTTGTTGCATCAGATCAGTGAAAAGGGTCCTCCGTGGAGCTGGTACGGGATGTTGTTGTACACGTCTTGGTGGTACTGGGGGTGGTTCGTTACTCTGCAACCGCTTAACAATGGTATTGGAGTTGTTTGCATATTGCGTTCGATATTGTACATTTTCTAACTTTAAGCAAAGATGTAGGGCTTGGGGTAAGTCTGTTGGTTCGCGTTTACTCAGGAGCCTCGGTAAATCACCTCTGAGTCCTCTGACAAAGGTATCAAGCGCCTTGTCCCTGTATGTTTTTACCAACACGTTCATTGCTTCTACTCCCATCTCCATAGCGGAGATTTTGTTGAGGATCAAAGATAAGTGGTGATAGACTTTCTGATAAAAGTCCTGAACAGAGTCACCACCCTGGACCAACCCCGTAAGTTGATATTCCAATGTCCCCAGATCCCGTTTATCGGCATAGTGGATGGTTAATCGGCGCGATATTAAGTCCCAGTTTAAAGGAGTGTTGTACGATTCCAATACAGTGTCTGCCTGACCTGTAATTTTGTTCCTAATGACATTCAAAATGCCGAAATATCTTGGTGAACCTTTTTTGTTCTCAAAAATGCGCAGAATACGCTCAACACTCTTTCGCCATGAACTAAATTCACCGGGTTGTCCTGAAAATTCTCTCAGGCTTTTCAAAACATCCGGGATTCTGTCCATATCGGATAAATTCCTGAGCTGATCCTCATTGATACCCTGATCAATTTCAGGAGCAAAATCAGCACTAGGATTGAGCATGGAATTCAGGATTATTGGGCAATCTCTCTCCAAAATGCTCCTAATAAAAGCCTCGAGTTGAGCTTGATTATTTACGGCTTGAGGTGTTGGTGCTGATTGAACAACCTCTTCCCGAATCGAAGCCAAGGGCTCTTGTCCAGGGCTTCCCGGGTTCTCAATTTCATTAAGCCGGAGTTGCGGGGGTCTCACTAAATTTTCGTGTCTAGACATATTGACGGATCACACCCTTTTTACTTAACAAATACAAAAACACCGAAAGGCTAATTACACTTTCACTGATTTTTATTTTTTTTTTTTTTTTTTTTTTAATTTTCTCATATAATTCCCACTCAAATAATCACCGAAAAGATAATTACAAACACCGAAAAGATTATTACACTTTCATACACATATAATTCCTACTAAGATAGTCACTGGTTATGTAAATTTCAAATTTAATGAATAATAAATTTCAAATTTAATGAATTGATATAAAGGAATATGAATTTATACAATATGCTCACTTACATGTATAAAATACTAGCAAATACTCTGGTCTCCATGTTTCCTAAAATTTGGCCGGAACTTCTCCTTTCTTGAACTCCCGGGTTCCTCTCAAGCGGCTGTCAGGCTAGCTGACCCCTTTTTGCCTTCTGCTACTAAGGAGCCTCCTTCTCGAGAATCACTTAACCGAACCTCGCGTTGCCAACACTTTCGCGTACTTTTCGTTTCTTTTAACTTTTCGTCACTATTCGTTTGACTTGTTGCGAGGTCCCTGCTCGGGCGCCAGTTAATAATTTCTTCACGGTTTTTTATAAAAAAATATAATTTTTATTTTCAATTAAAGCTCTAAAGCTATTACAATGTTCTAGGTCTAGTTTCCCACGACGACTAACTGCTCCCAACTCCCAAGCGTAGCTTCATGCCTCGTAATGCTGATGCATGCGCAACGTGACATTCCGTGCGCGCAGGTGATGTTGCAATTTTGATAGACAAGCGCATCATGTGTCTGTCTCGAGGTCAGTACACGATGCTCCGGGAATGTTGCTGATGATGTAGATTTAGGTTTCCGTCGTGTCCGTTGTTAACTTACAGACAGGCATTCCCGAACATTACAACCTGGAGACAAAGTTTTCGTAAAAACAAACAAGCGCATAGGAAATAAGTTCTCAAAACTGTATATTGGAAAAACGGTAAAAAAAAGACTTAGGAACAACTGTTTTAATTAATAACAAACAGGTACATCAAAGCAATTTAAGATAATTTACATATTCGGTTCCAGGTTCTTCTTAACTACGAACCTTCACTGGACTCACTGAAAGATACTGAGCTACTCGAGCTCATATTACATATCTATAGCTGCTGGTTCCCTGACTCACTATACTAACTTGACAGCATACGAATCTATAGCCCACGAAATACGAAGCTTCTTACAATTTTTCACTGACTCATAGACAAATATTGATCAGATCCTCCATCTCATAAAGACATTGCGAATCCACTACAGTCATGCGCGCAGTATTAGTCTGCTAGGAACTGCCTTAAAATATGTCTCTGGAACTCTTGATTTTGACGACTTTAACGAGGTCAAAACCAAGAAGGAGGCATTTATAGAAGCTAACGAGCAACAAATCCGTATTAATACGGAAATTCAGGTAAAAATAAATCAATTACCTGATACGGTGAAAACATTGGTAGCTGCTAGTAAAAAAGTAACAACGGACTCCGGACTTCTAATCGCGGTAATTCAGAGCAGGAGCAAAGCTATTATTAAACAGATAATGTTATAAACCCTGTAATTTTGGATCATAGAGAAGTGGAATCTTTACTTGTGGCTGAACGTTAGCATTAGTGACATAGTAAGCATGTCGAAATTAAAAGTTTCACAGGACTATGATCAAATATTTTTTTTTATTAAATACCCATTTGTAATAAAATTCAGCTGTTTCCCGTAATAGCTGAAAACAAAATATTAGTATTAGAAACAGATACTGTTACAAAATATGGCAGTAACTACAAACCCCTCACAAGCTGCAAGGTGGCGATGTCAACAGCTTTTTGCAAGTACGATTTTTACTAATGTTCGAAGAACATTAGTATTCAACTCGTTTCGCCGAAAATTCATATTTCTTTATATGATTTTTCATATTTCTTTATATGAATTGGAAATTTTGAGCCCTATGTGGGTGCAGGGTGCCTAAAAGTAGGCAAGGATTTTTTTTCAAATTTTGATTTGTCATTACTTGTAAGAAAAACAATGAATCATCGTGAAAATTACAGAGCGTATTGATGTTGACTAAAATTTAGCACATATAGCTTTCCAGCATAAAGCGGGTAACCCTGTAGCTGTGGTAGGCTGCTGAAAAAAAATCCTTTAAATCATTGACCTTCCTGAAAAATTTTTGATTTTTGACAAAAATTTCAAATCTTTGATAAATTTTATTCTTTGTCCTTCATGTCAAGATAAAATTTTCCAAATTCCGATTTGCACAAGAACGGACACCCATCACCAAATTACCTCTATTTTCAGCACTCAAAAGTTCTGTTCACGAGAACTAACGACGGGATAATCCGATCATAATGAAATTTACAGGACATGTTGGTATTAGCTTGGACCAGATCTGATAGAAGTGATTTTGAAATGGAGGCAACCCTGTGGCAATGGTACCATCTTGACAAATAGCTGAGAAAAAAAAACCGGTTTTTGGCCTATAGCTTCCGATTCAGCTATCAGATTTAAAAAAAATTCACACAGTACTTGGATGTTATTTTATGTAACTTTTGGTGAAAATTTGGTTGAAAATTTAGTATAGGGTTGCCAGCTATGGTGATTTTTGTCTCCTAAATCTTGCAAATTTGCTCAGCAAAACAAATTTTTTTTCCCTATAACTTCCGGTCCAGTGCAGAAATCAAAACGAAGTTCATGCAGTAAATAGACTTTAATGTGAACCAAATGTCGTAGAAATTTTGTACAAAAATTATGAGAGGGCTGCCAGCTATGATCAATTTTTTTAATTTTTTGGAATTTCTTTGCTGAGCGATTATGTCATTAGATTTGCAAATGGGAACGATCCTGCAATGAAAACTTACAACAAATATTAACGTTTTAAAAATTTGAAAAGTTTTGAGGGTGGTTACCCTAAAATTTTTTTCACCCGTATAACTTCTAGCGCAGTGATTCAATCGAAACGAAATTTATTGGTTGGGTTTAGTTTAACGTGAAGCAGATTTGGTATATATTCTGCTTTGCTGCTGACACAGGGTAACCAGCTTTAGCCATTTTCGTAACTATTGCATCAACAGATGCTTCAAATAACATACTCGTATGCAAAACCTTTGCAATAAAAATAAGAAACTAATTTTTAAATTTCCCGAGTTTTGAACGTGTTTCGGATGGCAGCCTCAAACAACGTTTAACCGCTGAAACTTTCGATGAAATCCTCCGATGAGAACGAAATTCAAAAGATAAGTTGATTTAAGTATGGCCTTTTTATGGTAAACTTATTGCTGTTTCGTTGGGAAAATGTTGCCAGCACTGAACATTTTCATCATTTGTGTTATAGTTGAGTTCTGTTGCTGTGACTAAGGAATGGTTGATATGATTCTACAAAAAAGTGTATTACGTCTTTCCACATTTTTTTGTCATTCAAAGACAATTTCTTCGAAAACTAGTTTTTTAGCGGTTCAGGTGCGCTAGAGTTTTTTTTATGATGATGCCAAGGCTCAGGGGATGCCTATAGCACAGCCTTGGCGGAAGGAAATTTAAGGAAGGGGAGCAAGAAAGGGTTGAGTTTGCAGGAGATAGCGATGCGCGGTTGGTACTGATGGAGAGGGTATGAGAGTGAGCGCGTAGGGAGGCTCGGGTGTTGCGCCTAGGAGATGCTCTACAAAGGAGCATACTTGATATTTCATTAGAGCAAAGACCATCATAAAAGCGATAAAGAAGAGAAAGGCAACATACATTACGTCGGTGCTCAAGGGATTCAATACGTGAAGTAATAGTTTCATCGCCAATTAGCTTGAAAGCTTTGCGTTGGACTTTATCTAGTTCCGCTAAAGCAGTGCGGCCATATATGGGAGTTATACTCATGTCTTGGTCTTACGAGAGTCTTATAGATGTGCGCTATGTCTGATGAAGTAAAGTATTTCTTGCCTCTCTGAAGGAATCCTAAGCATTTCATGGCATTTTTTCGCAATTTGAAAAATATGACTGGTCCAGCTTAGTTTGCTGGAGATGTTATATCCTGATAGGTTCAACAAAGGTGATTCGGATATATTCACACCATCAACGGAAATAGTGTGGGTTGTAGGAGGAGGGAAAGATTTAAGCGAAAGACGATAACATTGGGTTTTGGACGTATTAAACACAACACGGTTCGCTGAGCCCCAAGCGATAATGTTGAATAGGTCCCTTTTTAGCGATGCAAACATGCAATCTCTACTAACAGAAGTAGCATTTCCATGAGAGTCGGCTACTCTGTCAAAACAGTATGCGAAGTCAATGGTGCTGTCATCGGGAAACCTATGAATCGTATTGAAAGTGTAGGAAAGGAGGTTATTTATAAATAAAAGAAAGAGCGTTGATGAAAGAACCTTGCGGAACCCCGGCATTGGTGGTGTGGACACAAGATTTGTGTCCATCCAGAACAACTTGAAAGGAAAGATCTACGATTAAACTTTCAATCCACTTGAGAAGGTCAGGGTGAAGACCAAATGCATCAAGCTTGGCTAATAGGGCAGGGTGCCAGACTCTGTCAAACTCCTTCGAAATATCAAAAGAAACGACCATTGCTTCACCAATTATGGAGACAACGGTTCCATCTCTCAGTGAGAAATGTAAGTAAGTCCCCAGTGGAGCGCCCAGAACGGAACCCATACTAGCGGTCATTTATCAGATGGTTCAGCTCAAGATATTGAATTAATTTTGAGTTTACGAGCGATTCGAATACCTTAGACAGAACCCAAACGATTGCAATAGGTCGATTGTTAGAGGGATCACAGGCCTCCCTTTTTTTTGGTATGGGCTGAACGTATGCAAGCTTCCATGCTGAAAGAAATATTCCAGTCGAATATGACAGGTAAAATAGTTTGCGCAGAGGTTTAGCTAAAGCGAAGGCGCAGCACTTTAGTACGAGGTTCGAAATACCATCAGGACCGGAAGATTTGGAAACGTCAAGCTTGCCGAGTATTTTCAAAACCTCTCTTGTGCGGAAAAATAGATGTCCATGCTTGAAAACGCACATTGGAGGAGTAGGAGGACTCAGTGAAGAAGGTGGCAAGTAAGAGTTTGTAGCAAAAAACTCAGCAAAAAGATTAGCTTTGTCCAGTGACTCAGTAAGTTCGTTACCACTATGAAGAAGAGGTGGCTCGGAGGAACTGGAGAAGTTATTTTTAGTCCTTTTCACAAGTGACCAGAAGCCTTTGCTTCCTTTCTGGCTTGCAAGGACCTTCTGTTTAATATTTTGGTCAAACTGGAATTTAACTCTTCTTATAGTGGATGTGGAGGTATTGCGAGCAGTCTTGTAAAGGAGTTTTGATTCCTCAGACGGAGGTAGTTTGTAATATCGGAATGCCGCCTACTTAGTGCAAAAAGCCTCTAGACATTCGTAACTAAACCATGAGGTGGTGGTTGGCTTAGTGTTCTTGAAGGCATGCGGAAAACAAGTGTACATTTCAAACCATATGATGTCAGTTATGGTGGAAGCTATATATTCGACGTTCTTTTTTGCAAAGCAATTGGACCAATCGTCTTTTCTGATATATTTTTTAAACGCATTCCACTCAACCTTGCCATAATGCCAGACCAGTCGTTTGGTAGGAAACTGATTAGTGTTAATCATTGGGCCGAGATCAACTTGTGGTGCGAGTTGCCAAGAGGCGCAGAAACTGAGATCGAATATTTATCTGGATGTGAAGTTAGAAATAAATCTAAAAGATTTGCATTGTGCCCAGATATGTCGGGTATTCTTATTGCACAATCTACTAATTTCTCCTAATTGAACGACTCGCTAAAAAGCTCAACATGCCTGCCCGTCGAACTTGTGGTGGAAGAGTGTCTGAGCCACCAGACGTTATGCACGTTGAAATCACCGGAGAGGATGATTTCGGATGAAGGGGATATCTCAAACCATTTGTCAATGTCAGAGGACAGTGCATCAAAGGAATGAACAGTATCTGCATCAGACATGTCAAGGCTGCGGTATAAAAAGCAAAAAAGTATGATATGCTTGGAAAATTTGAATCTAATCCAGAAATAATTAAACTCGGGGTTAGCAGAAATATATTGGCTGAGGGTGATAAACGGCACATTATTACATACAGAAATTGCAATCCCTCTTTTTGGGGAGAAGCGTGGCACTAACTGGTAGCCAGGTACGCGATACTGATTGATATCAGTATCAGAAACGACCTTAGTTTCAATTAGTGTCAAAATTGCCGGTTTGTGAATGCGTAAGTAACAGTAGACCGAAAAAAATTCTTTCTTATCCAGCGAATATTGCAAAAGTTCAATTTAATATATGGCATAACTATAACGCCGAAAAAAAAATTAATAAAAACAAAAACAAAACATGCAACACGCAACGAAAATTCACAGTTATACGCGATCAAAACAAGTCACGGCGATCCGAACAAAGTCAATAGCAGTGTTATGCCTGCAATATTGACTTTGAGCGAATCAAGCGTTACTATAGTTTTGATCACGAATAACCGTCAGTTAGAAGGTGTTAAGATGGAACGGGCTCACCAGGTTGTGTTGGTTATAGGGCATAAAATATCTTTACCGTGGCACCAGATAAACTTGTTCAAACTGTCGAATCTCTGCTTAATTCGAATCAAGAGATCAGCCCCGGAGCACGACTGCCTCCGCTGGCGTCCAAACTGCAATATCGTGCAAACTGCACCACATGCGTCCGACAGCTTATGCTTAACAGTACAGCACAGTGCAAAGCATTTTCGACAGATCAGATCAACCCGGTTGAAATAGTTTCCGATGGCCTCATCATCCTGACCGATGTGATCGCCGGACTCCAAGAATTAAATAGCCTACCAATACAGATACGTGGTACTCACCTCTTGATATTTGATGATAAAGTCACCGTCAACGATACAGTGTATGTAAATTTTGAGCGAAGCATTCGCGTTAGCCCCGAGCTGGCCATGACACAAAAAATAAACCTTGCAGACCACCTTACGGTTTTATCCTTTCTTTTTCTTCATCAAGCCAACATGAAGAATCTGGAGCATATTGCTACTCTAAAACAGGAGATTTAAATGCGAAGCATGCAATAGGTCGTCTTATCCATTCTTGTCATCATGGTTGAATCTGCGGCATCGTGCATCATAGATCTAAAAGTTAAAAATCGTCGTATCAGGAAAAATACAGTGAAAGACCTGCAGAAAATCCATACCATCCTGAAAAACCTTGAAAAAGCCGAGGACGGCTTTGCTTGAAATGGGGAGTAGTTACGATAACACCGTAACATTAGCACGCAGAACGAAATATCGCACGTGTCTGTACATTTTGCAATGTCTCACGCGAAATCAATATCTGACTCACTGTCTGGTTTAAATTCGTTTATCTAAATTTCACATAATAAAATGAAATCAGAGCCTCAATGTTTAGTTTACCGCATTCATCGAAATTGAATTCGTCTATCTTGCAATTTTTCAGGCGAAACCGAATTTTAATTAACTGTAACTAGTTCGAGTCAGTCATTAAGGGGGTAGTACCGGTTAGAATGCTAAAAAACAGCTTAATTTTCAATGTTTTTTTTCCAGCTCCTATATTATGTATAAATTTTAAAATTTGCATGGATAAATACACATTTTGGAGATTACAAAAACATTTATTTTTATTTTTTTTCATTTTCCTACTTATTTACAGAGAGCGCCAAAGCTGATGTCTCGAAAAATTCCTCGTCATTCTGCGGACAGATAATAAAGGAATGAAGAATTTGAAACAAAACAAACCAAACTGCATTTTGAAGAAGAATGTTTCTTACGTGGTAATCTACCACAATATTTTAAAAACATGACCAAAAAAAATTGCGGTTGTTTGGAATTTTTTTTTCGTAAAATCTATTTTTTTCACTTTGTTTCGCTTGCAACATTTTTTTGGGTGGATTTTTGGCATACATTATGGTAGATTACCACACAAGATACTTGAATAAAGAAGCAAACCCAATTTGATTTAAATCAATTCGGCCAATTCAGAGAATAAGTGTCCGCAGTTCGAAAAAAAACCCTAGCGCATCAGAACCGCTAGAAATACTAATGTTCGAAGAACAGTAGAGGATTTGTGCAGATTTTGAGAGTATTGTTATATATTGTTGTTATACTGTTGTTATTGTCTTATATATTATATATTGTACGTATTGTCATATATATTGTTATATATTGTATATTCGCGATGTGAATACTTAATGCAAACATTTATTGGTACCAAAATAACTAAAACACCTCCTGCTAGCAGTCCTATCTGCCTCACGTTGAAGTCAACCTGCTCTGCGAATTTCGTATTGATCCGATCACTGCATTGAAAGTAATAGGGATACAAAGAAATTTAGGGTTACCATTCGCAAGAGCTTTCAAACTTTCTAGATCTTAGTATTTGGTGTGTATTTTCACTACAAGACCACTACGATTTGAAAATTTTATGATAAAATTGCTTACTAAAGCTTTTTCAATAAATACAAAAACAATCATAGCTGGCAACCCTATCATTGTTTTTCAAAAATAGATTTATACTGAATATTGTCTACAATAATTTAAATTTGTCATATGAATTTCGTTATGATACCATGACTGAACTGGAGGCTATAGGGCAAAGAGCTTTATTCAAATAAAATAACATTATATAAACAACTTGGTGCAGTTGAACCAATTTTTGACGATTCTAAAAGCATATAGATATATAAATTAGATGCTTTGCTTTTATATAATCTTTTAGTGCTTTTATATAATCGAAGTCGTTTGTCATAAATTATGCTTACCATAGAAGGGGGATGATGCAGATGAATAAGCTAATAAACTTGGTTATAGATTCAAGTAACAAACAATAAAATTTCCAAAACTCGGAAAATTTAAATATCGGTTGCTTATTTTATTGTAAATGCTTTGCTTATGAATAGAAAATGGAAGCACCTGTTAGTGCGATATTTACGAAATTGTCCGGTGCTGGCAATCATGTGCTAGCACCATAGCTGCTTCACGTTGTGTTAAACTCACCCTATGAATTTCGTTTCGATTAAATGTCTGCGCTGTAAGTTATAGGAGTGAATTAAATTTTAGGGTAACCATCGTCCAAACTTTTTAAATTTTTGAAACGTAAATATTTGATGTTATTTGTCATTGCAGGATCATTCCCACTTGGAAATTTTATGACAACATCGCTCGATAAAGAAATGTCAATAAATTACAAAATTCATCATAGCTGGCAACCCTTTCACGGTTTTTCAACAAAATTTCTACAGAATTAGAAACGCAACAAGATATGTTTTTCACATGAATTTCGTTTTGATTTCATCACTGCATCGGAAGTTATAGGGAAAAACCTTTATTTTCCTGAGCAAATTTACAATATTTAAGAGACAAAAATTGCCGTAGCTACCGTCCATATACTAATTTTTCAATCTTAGAGTAAGGTTCACCTACTGCGTGAATTTTGTTAAAATCTGGTGGCTAAATCGGAAGCTATAGGCCAAAAACCAGTTTTTTTTTCTCAGTGATTTTTCCAAATGGCACCACTACCACAGTATTGCCCGTATTTAAAAATCGCTTCTATCAGACCTGGTCCTAGTTAATGCCAACATGTTCTGTAAATTTCATATTGATCGCATTATCCGATTGTCAGTTCTCGTAAACAGAAGTTTTGGGTGCTGAAAATAGAGGTAATTTGATCACGGGTTGCCGTTCTTGTTTACCGCGGAATTTTTGAAATTTTTATTTGACTTGGTGGACAAAAGTCAAAATTTATCAATAGTTTGAATTTATTTTCCAAAATCAAAAATTTTTCAGGAGACTCGATGATTTGAAGGATTTGTTTTCAGGAGCCTGCTTAAGCTACAGAGTTGCCCGCACAGTCTTGAAAGTCCATGTGTGTTAAATTCTAGCTTACATCATAACGCTCTACAAATTTCACGATGATCCATTGTTTTTCTTAGAAGTTATGACAAATCGAAATTTAAAAAAAAATCCTTGCCTACTTTTAGGCACTCAGCGCCTACACCTGGCTCAAAATTTTCAATTCTTTATCATAGACAAACTACAAACATAATAAGTTTTCATTCCTAGTACTTTTTTTTTAACAAAAATTTACACTGCTTGGAAATATAGGTGTACCTGAAAATTCACTTAAATGCCCGCCGCCGCCAAAAGGTTTAAGATATCTGAATTCTAACAAGTCATGGACCTACCTGTTATATACATCTATGTTCTCCGAAAGTTTCAGCTCAATCGGATCGGTCACTCAAGAGATTATCTCTGTTAACCGTTTTGCGGATATATATATAAATATATATATATATATATATATATATATATATATATATATATATATATATATATATATATATACATATATATATATATATATATATAACAAAATTTGTGATGTATTGTATCTTTTTTATGGACAATTTGTATTGTATATTTATGATTAATTGTATTTAAGATTTGTATTATGTTTTCTTGTTGTTATGTTGCCTTGTTTGGTAGATAAATAAATAAATATATATATATATATATATATATATATATATATATATATATATATATATATATATATATATATATATATATATATATATATATATATATATATATATATATATATATATATATATATAGATGTATGACTATTTTCGGCGAAGCGATTTTAATACTAATGTTCTTCGAACATTAGTAAAAACGTCATTTCGAGAAAAACGCGTTTAAATTTTTTTTTCCATATATTTATTGAATATTATTTAAAAAATATATTTTTATCACTTGCAATTGCTCAGTCTGCAATCACAAGTGCACTTAAGTGCTCCTGAGGCCTCGTAAGCCAGTTCGGCAGTTTTTTTTGGTCAAACGCGCTTCCGTTGACGCTGCCTTTGTCGCTTTTTCCGCCTGACTTATGCGTTCTTCATATTTTTTCTCGCAGTAAGTAAAAGCAGTGGTCTGCCGTAAACTGCCGTAACTTTTTTAATTTTGAGAATATCTCAATAAAATTTTGAGACGTGATGTCTGAAGGTATAATAAATTGAAAAATCCAAAATAAAATAAAAATATTTTTTCAAAATAATAACCGGTACTACCCCCTTAAGAAGCAAATATTGCTAACGTGTAATTACCTAATTACTAAAACGGCCCACAGACACGGAGATCTGGTTACCGACTTGGTTGGAGACTTGCGATATTTGCGAACAAATTAGATCTGAGACTAGCCCACAGACAGTGAATTTGGTTGCAGATATTGCATATCTGCAACCAAGTCTACGACCAGATCTCCGTGTCTGTGGGCCGTTTTAGTTGCAAAGAAAACGAATGAAAGCGTTTGTAAACCAAGTTCGTGTTTTAACTTATGTGTTTCAACTTGTATTCAAAATCTACACATTTTTTCTACTTGCAGGAACTGCAGGACATCACCATTGTGTAGAACGGCGACGGCTTGCAGCGGCCGATAGTGGTGAAGCATGGAAATGGTGATGGCGGTGGATGGCTCTGGGAGCGGCTTTTCTCAATACATCAGAGCGGACCATCATGCGCAACCGGAAAATCAGCATTGTAGAGTTAACTTCGTGATGGCCATCATGGCAACCACTGCAGTGGCCTATCGTGGGCCATTGTGTAGACGCGAAATTACAAGATACTAAGAATTAGGTTTCCTTAAGTAAAGTTTCTTCAACTAATTTTTTTTTGATGATAACGGTAATTTAAGTGTGAAATAAACATCTCTACAATTCTTTGAATAAAATTTGTTATTAACGAAGTTTTTTTTTTATTGTTTTTTAGCAATCATTTTACAAGTGAAACCCGACTTCAAAATCATTTTGCTCAGCAGCTAAAATTTAAACCTCAAAAATTTTCCAAACTAAATTCCAAAAAAATTATCAAATTTTTGTCTGGTTACTCAAAATGATTCCTTATATATGAGCTCCTACTAAGACCCATATGACCAGTGTCCCTTAATTCGAAAAACTGTACCTTAGTGCCTGGTAGATAGTACTGATTAAATCCTGTCTTCCATCCTATATCAGCCACAAGTTTGTCAGCTTCTCTTCGAGAAGTAATTATCCAAACATCATCCTTTCGTCCTACATATCCTGATGAATGAGACTATTTTTACTTTTTACTTTTATTTTTACTTTTTACTTTAGATTGAAATGACAATAGCCTCTATGGACATTTAAGATATCTTCGAAAGGATTCAGAGGTTTCATCTGATTCGAAAGAAAAACAGATATCCAACTTTTTTATTCACGCTCAATTTACCCACATGTTCAAGTTACATAAATAATAGAATCTGAAAAAGGATGACTTTAAAAACTACCGATGGAATTATGCTTTTCGTAGTTGGCACCTCCAACTGCTTTTTTTAATATTTTGGCTACGGTTTAAATTGTTTTGGTTGTATGTGAGTTTGGTGCGACATTTCAATGAGCCTGAAAGGAATGTGTGTTAAAATGTCTCTAGATATAAAGAAGGAGGTGATCGAAATACGACTAGTCAGTTGATATCGATTTATAGTTTTATCTTGCTCGATGAATCCTTCATAGAATACCGATGTTTACCTGTAAAATATGTTTCAATGTCTAATGTCGATGTATTCGAATAGTCATTGAAAGGTAGAAGGTTTCGAGTAGCTGTTTCGGGGAACGCAAAAAAGATTCAGTATATAATTTGGCACACAGAAAAGTAGAAGATGCAGTGAAATATGTAAAGGATCCTGGTTTGAAACGGAAGAAGTTTTTTAGCATTCCTGCCAGCCAGAATGAGAAGATAATGGCACTTTCAATCTATTGTCTGAGAACTTGTAAAGTTTTGAAACTTTCTGGCGACACGACAGGCTGAATTGTTGGCTTGTTCGCTTGCAATTTTTCGTCCAATTGGATTGTTTTAGTGAATGGAGATTTTGTCGTTGTGCCAGTGCAAAGAGACAGAGGAAAAATCTTGAATGCTTATTGCAAACTGCATTTGAAATGAATAATACTGATAATTGCATTGAAATAATTCAATTTAGCGCAGACTATTCAAGTGATGGAGATTTTTTTTTTACAGAAATGGCAACAGTAAAGGTCATTGGATTAATATTGGAAGATGTCCAGTAGTGTTTTTACTAATTTTCGATGAAAATTAGTATTAAACTCGTTTCGCCGAAAATGCATATTTCTTTATATATACAAATATATATATATATATATATATATATATATATATATATATATATATATATATATATATATATATATATATATATATATATATATATATATATATATATATATATATATATATATATATATATATCAGCAAAATGATTAAGGGAGATAATCTCTGGAGTGGCCAATCCGATTTTCGTAGAACGTAGATGTATATAGTAAGTAGGTCCATGACTTTCTCAAACTCAGATATCTTAAACCTTTTGGCGGCGGCGAGCGTTTTAGTGAATTTTGGGGTACTGCTATATTTCCAAGCAGTGTAAATATTTGTTAAAAAAATGTATTGGGGATGAAAATTAATTATGTTCTTAGCTTGTCTATGATAAAAAATTGAAAATTTTGAGCCGTGTGTGGGTGCTAAGTGCCTAAAAGTAGGCGAGGATTTTTTTTCAAATTTTGATTTGTCATTACTTCTGACAAAATCATTGGGTCATCGTGAAATTCGCAGAGCGTATTGACGTTGGCTAAGATTTAACACACATGAATTTTCAAGATAGTGCAGGTAACCCTGTAGCTACGGCAGGCTCCTGAAAAAAAATCCTTCAAATCATTGACCCTCCTCAAAAATTTTTAACATTTGACAAAAAATTCAAATCATTGATAAATTTCAACCCTAAATTACCTCGATTTTCAGCACTCTAAAGTTCTGTTCACGAGAACTGACGACCGGATTATCCGATCATAATGAAATTTGCAGAACATGTTGATATTAGCTGGGACCAGGTCTGATAGAAGTGATTTTGAAATGCAGGCAACGCTGTGGCAGTGGTACCATCTTGAAAAATCACTGAGAAAAAAATACTGCTTTTTGGCCTATAACTTCCAATTCAGCCATCAGATTTTAACGAAATTCACACAATACTTGGATATGTAACATTTGGTAAAAATTTGTTTGAAATATTTGAATGGGGCTGCCAGCTATGGTTATTTTTGTCTCACTAAATTTGCAAATTTGCTCAGCAAAATAAAGCTTTTTTCCCTATAACTTCCGGTCCAGTGTAGAAATCAAAACGAAGTTCATGCAGTAAATGGACCTTAATGTCAAATAAATGTCATAGGAGTATCGTACAAAAATATTGAAAGGGCTGCCAGCTATGACCATTTTTCGAATTTTGTGGAATTTTTTACTGAGCGATTATGTCATTAGGGCTGCAAATGGGAATAATCCTGCAATAAAAATTAACAACAAATATTCATGCTTGAAAAATTTGAAAAGTTTTGAGGGTGGTAGCCCTAAAATTCTTTTCACCCGTATACCTTCCAGCGCACTGATTCAATCGAAACGAAATTTACTGGTTGGGTTTAACTTAACGTGAAGCAGATTTGGCATATATTTTGCTCTGCTGGTGACACAGGGTAACCAGCATTAGCCATTTTCGTAAATATTGCACCAACAGATGCTCCAAATTACGTATTCATATGCAAAGCATTTGCGAGAAAAATAAGAAACCAATTTTTAAATTTTCCGAGCTTTGAACATTTTTCGGATGGCAGCCTCAAACAACGTTTAACCGCTGAAACTTTCGGTGAAATCCTCCGATGAGAACGAAATTCAAAGGATAAGTTGATTTAAGTATGAGCTGGTTATGGTAAACTTATTGCTGCTTCGTTAGGAAAGTGTTGCCAGCACTGAACATTTTCATCATTTGTGTTATAGTTGAGTTTTGTTGCTTGGGATAAGGAATGGTTGATATGATTCTACAAAAAAGTGTATTACGTGTTGCCACATTTTTTTTGCCACTCAAAGACAATTTCTTCGAAAATTAGTTTTCTTGCGGTTCTGATGCGCTAGACTTTTGGTTTATCGGTTGGTTTGTGTTATTCGGCGGAAAAAAATTTGACTATCTGCTGTTCTATGAGCTGGTCTGGGATGGTTAAGGGTTTGTAAGTTACGAAAAGTTAATATATTTTTCAGTGAAGTGAATCTGTAAAACAGACAGATATGAAGTTTTATACTTACGGCTATTTGTTTTTCTTGATTTAATTGCTTGCATTCATTAATAAGAAAAAAATACAAACAAGTTTGCTTAAAAACTTCCTAAGTTTATTTTTTTGTCTTAGTTAAATTTTTCTGTAATTTTTGTATAAGTTCAAGAATACTTTGACACAATGTATGTTGTTGTATGTTTTATCACAATTATCACAACAGCAATACCTTAACTTAGACATGTCAATTTTAGTTTTTCACATTTCCACATCATTTGCCCATTTGTTACCTGCTTTCCAGCTATCTTAATCGTTAAGCATATTTTCATCGTATCCTGTATGAATCTGACAGTATTCGTTACTCATTTTGAAATATATGTAGGTACTTGAATAAATGGAACTGAATCTCTGATTTGGTTTTGTAAGTATGCTTTCTGGTATTCATCTCTTGGGCATCAACTGTGGCTGTCTATGTCCGTATCAGCTTCGCTCGTTTCTCTTACGAATCGAGCCTAGTTTGATTTTTCGCCACAGTGATGCCTC
>OX376373.1:99279702-99296254 GCA_947369275.1 Nemotelus nigrinus | reverse complement strand
AAGTGGATGGCACCAGTTTTTTCTTGAAGGAATGCTTTTTACTCTCCCTTTTGGAAAAATGCATGTTGTCAAATCAATGTTAACACAGTACGAGTCCACATGATTGGCAAATGCACCTATTCAAAACTCTATTACCATAATAGCGGTTCATACTTAAGTTTAAATATGATTACTTACTTTATTGGGCAAGAAGGAAAGCGCATCGACAAAATCCATCTTAAAACGGTAAATGAATGAACTACATGGTCGAGAGTTGTTCTACTACAATCGGCTCTCATTCCATCGCATTGGCAATTTTCAGTTACAAACCGAACTCCCAGCACTCATAATTAAACTAAGAATCGAACAAATGATATACCAAGTCGCCGTTGGCTTCATATCGCTGTTACTTGGGGTATCCCTGTTAATTGCTTTCACTATAACCTGCATCAAGCTTCACAACCAGTTCAAATCGAGATATTTACTACCTAAACCAGTTCCAAGGAATCATCGCAGCACGGCAGACATTAACAGGATTCGATTTGACACCTCCTGCTAAATGCCTAGATTCAGCGTAGAGACGATTTTTAGTTTTATTAGAAAGTACATACATACTAAATTTAAAAATAATAAAAAATACAAAAAATACTGAATTTGCATTGTGTATAGCCTCAAATCTAAATTTGCAATGCATCAATTTCTTTTGTTATCATACTGTAAGCTTAACCTGCATATATACATTATGCTTCAAACACATATTGGCCCAAGCTAGAGCATCTCAGGCCAATTCGAGAGCAGATGCTGCTATCCATACCGTGGCAGAGCTGGTGAGCTTCAGTTGTCTATTCAGCCTGTCAAATCGTTTCGTTGGTGCATGTTGGTGCCCCAATTCCACTCAGATCGGAATGCGGGCCAATATCGACCAATCGTAGCCATCTCAAACCAAGATGGTGTATAAATATTGGCCATAGGCTTTGTTGGTCTGGCTTGGGCCAATATGTATTTCCTACATTACAATCAGCACAAATTGGTCAGTCACCTTACCATAGTTTTGAACTCTCACGAGCTTAATGTAATTATTTCATTCACCTAAATTATCAGCATAAATTCATCCATCAGTTTCATAAAGAATATTGCTGATATATTGCACTGATTTTTGTTTGCGGTCCATTTTACTGATTTTTGTATAGGCCAGCTTGAGCATATGAAAATTTAGTAAGTAAGCAATTATGTACATATCATAAATATCAATCTGAGAATTGAATCAAGCATTATCATTCAGAACGCAGTCGTTGTTACTTCTTCTGGATTTCTGGTGCGGCTTATGTGGCGCTTACGCCACTTTGAACATACGCTCACATTTGATGTACCGTCCAGCATTTGTTGTATTAACAGCTACTTAATACCGCATCATGATGTACTTGCTAAGTTCTGAGTTGTGTTTAGCGCTAGCCCGAAGACATCAAGTGGCATTGCTCTCAAAGAAAAGCAGCTCATTGGCAGAGCATAAAGACTAATAAATAGCACGGAATATGCGTGATTTGCGATATAAATAATGACATTACCCCACAAATTGCGAAAATTAGACAGCAGCACCCGATTTTGAAAATTGAAGCAAGACAAAAAATACCCCGCCAGTGACAATACTACGATAAGATACGTTCTTTCATTTGCAAACACCTTTTTAATGATTGGCGTTTTATGTAATAATAGTTTTCTTAAAACCTAGTCTGTGTATTAAAATGGTCGGCAATAAGATAATTGACGCAGAATACTATTTCCGATACCATTTGGAGAATAAAAACCAAATCTTCGGTACGTTTATGCCATCCACTACAAATAATGTTGTTTGTTGCCAGCGAATGTTCGCTGCGCTTACTATTTATTGATGAGATCATACGCACAACAGCACGTTCTCATCTCTCATTGGCTGATGTATCAGGGCCGAGAATATGCTTCTCTCACTTTCGCATATGGGAAAACGTACTTATGTGGTGCGGCTTCTTTTCAGGCTCCAGCTGATCACCAATACTAAAATCTCGCGTCAGGGCCGAGAATATGCTTCTCTCACTTTTGCAAATGAAAAAACGTACTTATTCAGCGCGGCTTCGCTGATCCGTGATCCGTGAAACCTCCGTATGATACCCTTCTCTCGTATCGTGCTGTTTATGGGTCTATTTGCTCTGTTATTGGCCCGTCGATTCAAGAGACTCTCGTTACTAACACTCTTTGCTTTAAACAATTTGCAGTGGCACTTTTGACGGACGTAGAGAAAATGTTCCACCAAGTGCGGATCAGTTCACTACATCACTGTTGGCAGCAGATTCTGTGGCGTGAATCTTCAGACAAACCGATTCGCACATGTCAACTCCCTAATGTCATCTATGAAATGGCTTCTACTCCATACAATGCAATTTGTGCAATGCAGCAATGTGCGAAAGATAATTGTGGTATCATCTCAGACGCACGTCAGGAAGCGGTGGCACTAAATAACATATTGTATGATTTTTTTGTTGACGATTATTTGGTGAGTGCAGAGTCTACTGATTAAGCAGTTCAATTGGCTGGCGATGTTGGCAGCATATTGTCCATAGGTCATTTCCATCTTTGTAAGTGGCGCTACAATAATCCAACAGCCTTAGCGAAAATTACTCTGGCAGCGAAACTGACTGACACCATTGAGTTGAAGTCAGCCGAAAGGACAGTTCTGGGTTTGCACTGGGATCCAGCAACTGACGCGCTTTTCTACCACCTCACCATTGACAGGCTCCAAACAACGACTGAGATGCTAGTTTTAACCGATATCGCTATACTTTACGACCCGAGATATATGCTGGTTCCAGTCACTATTGTGGTAAAAATCCTCATAAAATCACTTTGGCAGATGCGTAGTTACCAATCGAATTGCTTACTGAATGGCTGGCTTACCGTGCATATTATTTTCAACTGGAGCGGATACGCACTCCAAGGTACTTGAAGATGTGAGCATCGGTTATATCACTCATCTTTGGCTTTTGCGATGCTAGCCAGAAAGCATGTGCAGCCATCATTTATTTATGCGGCATCAATGGCAATGGCAGCTACACTTCCACACTAGTAACGCCAAAAACTCGTGTGCCCAAGAATGTCAGTATATTGGCAACAATCCCACGGTTGGAACTATGCGCAGCCCGACTTTTGGCGGAACTTTTTATCAACGTTTGACAGGTTTTGGCACTCACAGGCGTTTTGTTTACGCTATGAAGTGACTGGTCCATAGTATTGTGTTGTCTACGCAAATCTCCTGCGTCACTCAAACAGTACGCAGAAAATCGAGTTGACTATATCCAACAACACACCGAAGTAGTATAATGGCAGCATGCTCGCACTCACCATAAGGCTTGTTTCACACAAATGAGGTTCCATTCGGTTCGGTTTGTTTTCGGTTCGTTTTCGGTTGGTGCTGGCAAGTGTAAAACGGTGCTTCGGTTTCTTTTCGGTACCTAATAGAAACCGTATAGCACCGAACACTCCCTGGACACAAATAGGTGTGGTGTGAATTCGTGTCCAGAGAACAGAAAGCAATGAAGGTGTTCACACATGCACGGTTTAGTTTCGGTTATAACCTGGTTGGATCATTTGAATTTTTTTTCAAATATGTAAATTATCAGTTTGGATCTCTTAATTTGAAATATTTAGACGTTTTACATGGTAAGTATAGTCAGTTTAGGTTAGTTTTATTATTACCTCAAACTTTTTTTTGAAATTATCAATCGCAGTTTTCTGATAAAATGAGCGATTTATAAGATGTTGATGTGGATTAGCTGATTTGTGCTGTGCAATTTAAAGTAGCGCTGTGTGACAAAACTTGTGCGAAATAGGAAGATAAATTTAAGACGCAAGTGGCATGGAAAAACGGTTGTGTGGAAATTTTTGAAGACTTTTATGAATTTGACGTCACTAGCTTCTTGAGGAAGAAAACACATAACTTTATATGAACCGTGTGAGAACCGTATATGTGTGAAGGTGTTTCGCTTGGTTCGGTTCGGTTTGTTTTCGGTTACAACCGAAAACGAACCGAACCGAATGGAACCTCGTTCGTGTGAAACAGCCTTAACTCAGCTGACTATACAAGCCGTGGCATTAGCGTATCTGCACTCATTGAGCATGCATTTTTGTAGCACCGCCATAGCCTAAGAACTACATATAGCTCGGAAAGAGCGTAATTTGCGATACAATTTGCGAGTTTTCCCCACTGATTGCGAGAAGTTGATAGAAATATGCAAGTTCAAGTTGAAAAAAGACAGATAGTACCCCGCCAAGCTAAGACACGCCCCCTGTTCTTATTCCCACTAGGCAACATGCATGTGCTTTGCCAAAGAGATCATTTTAAAATGAATATTTTCGATACTTGTATGCAATCCACTATAGGGAATTTCGTTTGTTGCTAGCGAATGTTTGCTCCGCTTACTGTTTCTTGATGGGATTATGTGCACGCGAACATTATCTCACCTACTAGCTAACACGGATATATACATTCTCACCTGTCGTTTGAGAGTATGCTTTTCCCACTTTTGTATATGATAAAGTGAACCTATTTTGGTTTCGGTTCTTCTTAGGTGCCAGCTGATGGCAAATCTTTCACTCCCAGTCATTCTCTTCCATTAGGCAAATATCGCACAATACCGTTCTATCCATGCTATTTATTAGTTCTAATGATATGGCATGGCCTTTTCGAGCTTATGCGTGACAATCTGACGATCAAAGCTCCCACTTCAAATAACGATGATCTTTGCGCAATGGCACTGGAAGTCAAACCAGTCAAAGCTGACTTGGCACCTAATTTAACACGGTTTGGGCTTCAATTGCATCTTCGACATCAAGGTATCGGAGACTTTAGCACGTTTGAATTGGTCGATCCTTTTTCACAACTTGGCCAATTGTTTCGCACAACAGCATTAGTGCTACGCGGAAATCCAGCAGTTCCAAATAATCGGCAATATATTTTGGTTGACGAGTTTCACGTTCGCGCTGAATAAGAGGAATACTTTGGCTTCGAAATTACGCATTTAAGGGAGCATCGTCCTGTGGTGGTTGTAAGCAAACTGGCAGCCTTTGCACCATGCATCGAATCATATTCTGCGCATGTCCCGCCTGGCGCAATTTACGTCACGTAGGAGAGAACAGTAGACTAAGAAAAATGTGGTGAATAGAAAAAAAATACATGCATCCGAAGATGATGACATGGCGAGTTTCAAACGCGTCTTGTTCTGCGAATGTCCAAATCTGCGGCTTTGATTTAATGTAGCGTCGTTCATGTTGTAATATATGTTATAGCATATAGTGGCGAATAGGGAGAAATATTGTGAAAAATAGGGTTTGTTTAAAATGTAGAATGTATGGTAATTTTAATTATGCTTTGAAAAATGTGAGTGTTGTATTTCCTTTAGTGATGGGTCGCTCATGAGCGAGTCAATCAAAAAGAGCGACTCTTTTGAAGGAGCTGTGTGAGTCAACTCTTCAACTCTGAGCGACTCAGCTCTTCGACTCTTTTGAAAGAGCTATGTGAGCCATCATTTAGAATAGCTCCGCACACTTCATACCTTCACTTTAGTGGCAATAGCGATATTGCGGAGCCACTCAAACAACCACCCGACCAAATAAAGCTTATGCATATACATACACACGGCAATACTTCATTAGACTACCGTGTGTACTTGAAGCGAAATCTATGCTATTCTAACGTCGGAACACGAACATATGTATACGACTATCGTATTGCACAGTGAAAAGAGTCGCTCCGTTGAATGAAGACTGTGCGAGTGAGGAATAAAAGAGTCGCTCCGTTGAATGAACACTGTGCGAGTGAGGAATAAAAGAGTCGCTCCGTTGAATGAACACTGTGCGAGTGAGGAATAAAAGAGTCGACTCCCTTGAATGAACACTGTGCGAGTGAGGAATAAAAGAGTCGACTCCGTTGAATGAACACTGTGCGAGTGAGGAATAAAAGAGTCGACTCCGTTGAATGAAGAACTGTGCGAATGATGGATAATGATCGTGTGCGGTTATTGATGGCTACATTTTGTGAACACACAGTATGCGTTTACGTGCGTATATTTTGCTCTGGTTCACGAGTATTTTAGTAGCCAAATGTTGGCTATTAGGCGGTGCATTTCATAGGTCGATTTTAGAGATGAAGCGTATACACTAGAACAGGTATATGGAAGAGGTTCGTATCGATTATTTTCGTTCTTCAAAAAGTTTTTAGGGCAAAAGTAGTTGAAATCGGACAAAATCGGAAAATTTGGGGTTAAGGTGGTTGGGGACATAACGGGCCAAGACCTATTGCTACGATACAAAAATTTCGGTTTTGTAGGGGAGTAAGGGGTTTTTTGGCCATAGTTTGGCAAATACTGCCTTTAGGACGCTTTCGATGATTGGAAGTGGTCGGGGAGTACAATAGTGATATTTCAAGGGCAAAAAAATTTTTTGATAGGGCAAAAACGTTCATTTTTCCAAAATATTTTTTTTTTACTAGCATGAATTTGGGGACCTTTTTGAATTGTTTCGGGCGAAATTTCCATACAAGTCTGGGAAAAAGCGGCCTAGTTTTGAAAATACGGCAATATGAAATCTGCCGAAAAACCGTCCGGAAAAACTGAAAGTACCACTAAAAGTGCTAAGTAGGAAAAGGTTGAGATCCTTTTAGGGCAAAAGTAGCTGAAATCGGGCAAAATCGGCCAATTTGAGGTTAAGGTGGTTTGGGACAAAACGGGCCAAGACCTATTGCTGCGATAGAAAAATTTCGGTTTTGTAGGGGAGTAAGGGGTTTTTTCGCCATAGTATGGCAAAAACTGCCTTTACGATGCTTTCGATGATTGGAAGTGGTCGGGGAGTACAATAGTGATATTTTAAGGGCAAAAAAATTTTGGAGAGAGGAAAATGGACAAAAACGTTCATATTTTAAGCGTATACACTCGAACAGGTATATGGAAGAGGTTCGTATCGAATATTTTCGTTCTTCAAAAAGTTTTTAGGGCAAAAGTAGTTGAAATCGGACAAAATCGGCCAATTTGGGGTTAAGGTGGTTTGGGACATAACGGGCCAAGACCTATTGCTGCGATATAAAAATTTTGGTTTTGTAGGGGAGTAAGGGGTTTTTTGGCCACAGTTTGGCAAATACTGCCTTTAGGACGTTTTCGGTGATTGGAAGTGGTCGGGGAGTACAATAGTGATATTTCAAGGGCAAAAAAAATTTTGATAGGGGAAATTGGGCAAAAACGTTAATTTTTCCAAAATATTTTTTTTTTTGACTAGCATGAATTTGGGGACCTTTTTGAGTTGTTTCGGGCGAAATTTCCATACAAGTTTGGGAAAAAGCGGACTAGTTTCGAAGATACGGCAAAATGAAATCTGACGGAAAACCGTCCGAAAAAATTTTGGTAGCAAAATAACGGCAAAATTACAACAAAAACAGAGGCAAATGGAATACGTAGAGCTTAAATTAAAGTTTGATGCTATTACCAGGTGGAACTCTACGTAATCTATGCTTGTGCGCATTCAAGAAGTAAAAGAGCCACTATTAGCCACCTTAGGTGTCCTGAACTAAAATCTACCAACTCCTTCTTCTGATGAATGGAATATTATGAAAACAGCCCCTGATATATTGAGCATCTTCAATGAGGCTACTCTAGAAATAAGCAGTGAGAAAACAGTATCGATTTCAAAAATATATATTATTAATATCAACGATTATAAGCTACATTTCAAAACTCTGTCTGAACGAATATAAAACTGCTGATGTACGCAGTTTTTTAAATGTGATCCAAAGAGAACTTTCAAACAGATTTAAATTATATAAAGAAAATATGTTTTGCCTAGAGAGCGTTCTTTTAGATCCACGATTTAAAAGACTAGCATTTCAAAATGAATCCACATACAAACTTGCTTGTATACATCTAGTTTCGGTACCCACAGCACAAGGAACGCAAAATTTGCTATGGCGAAAATTTGATGACAAAGTCAACAGTGTAAAAACCCAGCAAAGCTATGTAGCTGCAGGCATTACCGAAATGAATAAGTATTTACAACATGTAAATATACCCAGAACTGCTGAACCTCTCAATTGGTGGAAGGAAAAGAAAGATTTACATCCCAGAATCTGGAGATAGTGAATCAACGATTGAGTAGAGTGGCCACTTATATGGAAAGATTTTCAGATATGATTTTATGGTTTATTTTTAAATTTATAGTATATGCTATATTATATTTTTAAAGTAATGTTATGTTATATTAGATTTAAGCTTATTATTATTAATAAAACAAAAAAAAATAGCAATTTACTTTATACTTTTGCAACCATAAAAAAGTTGCTTGAAGTGGCTCTTTTGAGTGGCTCTTAAAGAGCGACTCTTTAAAGTGAGTGAGTTTTACGGAGCTGGCTCACTTCAAAGAGCCATTTTGCCCATTACTAATTTCCTTACAGCAATACGTGAATGAAAAATTTGTCGATATTTCGCAGCCATAAATAATCCGTTAATGAATTATAAAATAAAGACGATTATTTTTTCAAGTTAATATTTTTTAGTTTTCGTTTTTTTGACTTATCATTTTCTTCAATACATTTGTTCAACGTGTGTTTTCTAAAGTACATTCTAGTTTTGCTGAGCTTTTAAAATATCATAACCAATTAATAAGTCTTTAGCCGAATGTAGCCAAGCAAAAAACAATATCCTGATTCACCTACAAAACAGGACATTTTGGAATGGTTTGTGGGCGTTTTGGCGCAATTTACGTCACAAAAGGGTGTTGACATGCGCATGACGTGATCTTGTCTTTTTGGTTCATGGTGCACATGCACAGCAAGCGTTCATGTTGTAGACTCTACGACAACGCTATTGGCTTATTGGTGGTCGCACTTATGATCAATCCATGAACCCATGAATCAAGGAAACAAGATTACGACAATGGGCGGTTACAGTTCGGCGCTGCATCTTATTTCGCAACGTACCGGAGATCAGTGAATTATAGAAAAATAGTCGAGTGTATGAATTGTGTTGGTTTTTACTTTTCATTGTATAAATAGTAGACATACAGCGCTGCCTAAATGATCATTTAAGTGCTGTCTATTATATGGTAATTCTAACTAAACATCGTTAAAAGACGAAATTAAAATTCATTTACGCCGCGTCCACATTGGCCATGGGAGATGGCATAACATTAGACTTGTCATGGAAATGGAAAATGTAGACGGTACATGGCATACCATATTTGATGTCATGCCATAGATGTCAAGCCATATGGCAAGACATTTACATGGCCATAAGCATGGCCATATTCTGACAGTTGCTCATTTTCAAAATGGCGATGTCGAGGGAAATAGTGTTAGGCAATCCGCACACGGGTCGTTGAGCTATCGTCGTAGATGCGATATTTCTACGCTTGGTCGTCACAACCTATGTAACTCAATGGGTGACCGCTAACGGAGCGTTAGCCTATCGTGAAGAGCGAGAAGCGTAGTCGGTTCACGTTGAGTGCGTCTCAAGCGTTGTGCATTGCAGGCTTCAAGTCGAATGACTAGTTGTGTTTGCAAACGCGATGGATGACGGCAACGTACAATTTGTGGGGAGGTGGGAAATTGCCCCGAATTGTATGATTTTACGACGCATACTGACTTTTTCTTGGCGACCCGTGTGCGGACATGATACGAGGATGATGACACTCGTTTTCTCGCGAGCTTCACAAGTGTCAAACGCATCTCTCACGTATCGCATGGCTAACGACCCGTGTGCGGAGTGCCTTACAAACCCTAAACGAATACAAAAAAAAAGGTTGCTTATGGAAATATATATTCGCCTCTTCCTCAATTTGCGCCTTTCCGCACATTCTGCTTCCTCTAACCTTCGCAGTGCTCTATAACACCGGATAGCGGGCATATGTTCACTGCTGAATGATATTTTCAAAATGATATGGCATGACATGCCGTTGCCCAGGCATCAGATGACATGCCATAAACTGACATTTGTTGCCATCGCATATGGCAGAGCTCATGGCCAATGTAGACTCTAGGTTAAATATCGCTTAATGATACTTTAATTTTAGTCGTTTATCCCTGAATGAGCTCACAATCAAAATATGCGAAGTTCTAATAATTCATTTATGAAAAGTCATGTATTTAAAGAATTTAAACGTCGATATTGCATCATTTGTACTCTAACTTAATTAATTAGAGCATAAAAGAGGCAACATACACTTCAAGTACTTTCAATTTCTCCATTTCAAATCAGCAATTTAAGTGCCCGTCTGCCTAGGCTTGTAACATCCTATAAACTCATTAACATTCTCATTAACACATAGATTTGGACACAACCGAAAACAGTACTTTTCATTCACCTAAAAACCGGCTAATTTTGGATGTTTTGTAGGCGTGTTTGCATCCTATTTCGTCACGAATAGGTGTGGTCATGCTCATGTCGTAACTTTTAGTACTTGATCTATGCCATGAACCAAATACTAGAGATCAAGAAAATGCGAGTTCGAAACTCGTCATGTTCTGCGCATATCCCACCTGGCGCAGTTTACGTCACGTAGCAGAGAGCGATAGATCAAGAAAAATGTGGTGAAAAAAAAACTACATGCATCCCAAGATGCAAAATGGCGGCATGGCGAGTTTCAAACTCGTCTCGTGGCTTTGATTTAATGTAGCGTCGTTTATGTTGTAGCATATGATATAGCGTATAGTGGCGAATAGGGAGAAATATTGTGAAATGTATGGTTTGTTTAAAATGTAGTATGTTTGGTAATTTTAATGATGCCTTAAAACTTGTGAGTGCTGTATTTTCTTACAGCAATACACAAATGAAAAATCTATCGATATTTTGCAGTTTTAAATAATCCGTTAATAAATTATAAAATTAAGACGATTATTTTTTCAAGTTAATATTTTTTTAAATTTTTTTTTAACTTGTCATTTTTTTCAATACATTTGTTCAACGTGCGTATTCTAAAGTACATTCTAGCTTTGCTGAACTTTTAAAATATCATAACTTATTAATAAGTCTTAAGCCGAATGTAGCCAACCAAAAAACAATACCCTGATTCACCTACAAAGCAGGTCATTTGGGAATGGTTTGTGGGCGTGTTGGCGCAGTTTACGTCACAAAAGGGTGTTGACATGCGTATGACGTGATCTTGTCTTTTTGGTTCATGTGATCAATCAATGCGTGTACAATTGTGTATTTTGCCGGCGAAACTCATGGCAGATGGCACAACAGAATATGGCGTCGCTTTCAACCATACGGGTGATCGCATCTCCTCCCTTTTTGTCAGTTGGTAGTGACAACTGTGGACCGTTCTTCATTCGCATTGGGGTCATACGGACCCATGAACCAAGAAGACAAGATCACGACATGCGCATGTCAACACCCTTTTTGTGACGTAAACTGCGCCAGCACGCCCACAAACCATTCCGAAATGACCTGTTTTGTAGGTGAATCAGGGTATTGTTTTGTGGTTGGCTACATTCGGCTAAAGACTTGAAAATATAATCGTCTTTATTTTATAATTCATTAACGGATTATTTATGACTGCAAAATATCGATAGATTTTTCATTCACGTATTACTGTAAGGAAATACAACACTCACATTTTTCAAAGCATCATTAAAATTACCATACATACTACATTTTGAACAAACCCTATTTTTCACAATATTTCTCCCTATTCGCCACTATATGCTACATCATATATTACAACTTGAACGACGCTAAATTAAATCATTCGCAGAACAAGACGAGTTTGAAATTTGCCATACCATCATCTTCGGATGCATGTATTTCTTCTTTTCACCACATTTTTCTTGGTCCACCGCTCTCTGCTACGTGACGTAAACTGCGCCAGGCGGGATATGCGCAGAACATGACGAGTTTTGAACTCACATTGTCGTGATCTCTAGTATTTGGTTCATGATACGGACCCATATCACGAAGAAAAAATATGCAACCATTTTCGAGTGCATCACCACGAACGCCATTCATATCGAGCTAGCAGAAGACTTATCGGCACGCGCATTTTGGAACCTATTCAGTGGAATTATTATGCGGCGTGACCCCTGCGAGCATCTTTATTCGGAAAATGGAACACAGTTTAAAAAGGCCAATGAAATACTGCAGGCAGATTTGGCACAGTTGTATGGCGCACAGAATCAGCAGGAAATGGTGATCCAGGACACGAAGTGGCATTTCAGCTCAGCAGCAGCACCACATCAAGGTGGCAGCAAAGAAACATTTGTATCGCGCTGTTGGTGGGATTGGCGCTCATCAGCGCAGTGCATCCTGATCCTGACAATCTTGTTAGAAATGTTACTGTTCAATACTGTGGGAGGAACGAGCGAAATGGCAATACAAACAGAAAACCACCACCAGATCAACACAGAAAGTGTGTTTATTAGTTGGCAATGACGACGATCCTAACCATACCGGCCCAGCCGGGCAAGAAAAGTCTTATATTAATTGATGACAAATGCGGCATGGCTTACCGACTGAGTGTGTTTTGAAAAAAGTTTTTGTTTTTTTCGGTGTGTGAATTTTTCTCTCATACAGCCTCGTGGTTTGGACTGGTTGCTGCTTTTAATAATTTGTTATATGCATATAAACTGTGCAGCTTTGAATAATTTGGAATAGCAATAAAATGTCGAATTTCTCTAAAAAACACACAGACGATGGTGATATATAGAGATAGGGTAATTCCATAGAAAATTGACCAATTTTCAGAAAATGTTTGAACTCACCTCCTTCGAATTTGGAAATATTTTGCTATCCAGAAAAACTGGTAAACTTATTATCGAAAATGAAATATTTTTTTGGAAATGATGGTATATATGCGGAAATATGTCCTCTTAAAGTTTTTGAGAAACGTCGGTTCGCATTGCATTCAAAAAATTGTAAGAAATCTTCTACTTTACATAGAGCCTTCAAATATGGCTTGTTGAAAATGGTCAGGTGTAGGTATCATAGAAAAAATAGTGCAAGAAACATCCTGGCCAAAGAGTATAGAAGGGACCATTACAGTATCCTTTATCCTTCGATTTTCTCAATTTTGTTATATATTGTAAAAAGTTATATCAACTACAAATGCGCAAAATTTCAAGGTGGAGCTCGTAAAAGTACAGTCGTAAAAATTTTAAAAGAGTGGAATACTATAACCGCTAAAGATAATTTACAGAAAATGGTACCGAAATAAGGTAAAACTTACAAAATATGGTATGAAAGAATTTTATGTTTTGAAAATAGATTGAAAAACTGTTTTGCATTGTTATTCAAAGCTTGCAAATGATTCTAATCTAGTTTCTAACGTAGTACGATCTGTTTAAGTCCATTGCTTATAACTAATACCACTGACGCAATTTTCATCAAATTCGTTTTTCACTTGTACTTAGACTAACGCCTGATCCAGGGCAATCCTGGCAGCTACCAAAATACCAATCTGTTTATGGAGGAGAGCATATCATCAGGGATAAAAAATCCTTATAATTAGCCTACCTTATATCGGAACCCTTTGCTAGAAAATTTATTTTTAGTCCCTTGATCATTAATTTAACGTTTTGATGTATAATGCTTACACAGACAGAATGTGTTTGACAAAATTGAAGTTTTCAGGTAGTCTGCTGTTTGCATTGCTGCAGTAGAATGATTTCATGAGACCAGTGACATTTGGATTCGCCTTTTCGGAGAAGTATGTATAACTTCGTCTAATTTTTTAAAATCATATATGGGGTTGCGTCAGGAAATTCGGACACTATTTTGGCACGTGATCAATTCGTCTGCAAAAGTGATAAAAGTAAACACTTTGTTTCCTTTTCTTCAGCTTTCGAATATTCTTCTTTGATATTGTTTACTATAGATAATTCATTATTTGTTTTTGTTCCTTGTATGGGTAATTCCTGCTTTATTTTAAATACATTTTTGTACAGTACGCTAGTAAATTTTTTAAATTTTTAACAATATTTTTTGTGTATATGATCCCACGACTTTCCTTAACTTCAACTACCTCCGATATATACCCTGAAAGCAACTTCTTGGAATCAATGTAAACTACAGGCATTGCAACTAACCTTAATTTTGAGTTACAAAAATATGCAAAATAGACAAACAAAGGAAGTAATTAAAAATGTATGTTCAGCATAATATGTGCGAGAAACCGTAGATGCAGGGAAAACCCAAAATAATCCCAATTTTTCATGCCGCTAGTAAATGCTTTCTTTATTTTTGTTTTATGATTGCTTACAAATGAATTTTCTCAATTATTGCAAACAATTTTCATTGTAGTGTTAGGTCTGTTAGTTACAGAAAAAGTCGAAGTTTTAAAAAATAAAAATCATAAAAATAATTACCCATAACTGAGGAATACAAGACCTTGATTTTGCAAATAAAAAACGTAGAGCCACTATCAAGCTATTTCATATCAAACATATATTGTAAGTTTCACCTTGTGTCGGTACCATTTTCTTTAGATTTTCTTTGGCGGTTATAGTATTCCGTACCTATAAAAATTTCTCACAAATGTAGTTCTACGAGCTTCACTTTACAATTTTGTAGATTTATAGCTTATACAGCTGTTTACAATATATAAAAAAAATCAGAAAAAAAGAATGTGTGCATTTTGAAATATTCAAGAATAAAGGACACTGTAATGATCCTCTTTATCCTTTTTGGCCAGGATGTTCCTTGCTTTATTTTTTTTTAGAATATATACACCTTACCCTTTTCAACAAGCCATATTTGAAGGCTCTACGTAAAGTATAAGATTTTATACAATTTTTTGAATGCACCACGAATCGGCGTTTCCCGAAAAATTCAAGAGGCCATATTACCGCAAATATTAGATCATTTTGAAAAAAAAAATTATTGGTGCACATAGCCTAATTACTTATATTCACAGTGAAAATTTCACTGAAATCTGACGATAGCGGTCAAAGACCGTTTTTCGATTTTCCGTGGAATTACCCGTTATTGAGATTTATAATGTAAAAATAGATGTCAGTTTTATAAGTCAGTCTAACTTATTTTGTGATAGCATTTAGAAGTAAATTTAACTGTAAATGAGTGCGTTTATGCCGTAGCTAAATTAGTGAGCTCTGCTTATTTAGCAGCGGTATAAACCACTTTTAAATTAGCAGAGCTTGCTATTTTGGCTACGCTACTTTAGCGCTGCTAAAATTTAGCGCGGCTATAAGTGTGAAGGTAGCAGTGGTATAAACACTAGAACAGTCATAAATAGGATTTCTAGTTTCGAGTGACATTCGCAATCTGGAAGCCTTGGTGCAATGGTGTTTTTGTTCTTATATTGAGCTCCTTTCAGATATTACGCCATTTTTGCTTTGGTTAATAAGATGTACGGTGTAAACGCTACTACTATAGCAGCGCCAGTTTGGCAGCGCTATTTTAGCTACGGCATAACCAGGGCCTATGGCTTCAATGATTTCAAAATAGTAGAGCTAATTGATTTTTTGAGTGAAATGTCTATTGGAATTTTTAAAAGTTTGTTTATTTGAATAGTTTTGTTTTATCTAACCGCCCAAAAGTTACTTTTTCCCCGTCATCAATTTGAGCAGTTATATACTACCTCATGAGCAAGACTTATAAAGGTACCACAAAATTTTTCTCACTCTAACGTTCATTTCTCAGCTCATTGTTTCAAACCTAAGCCCCCACGAGCTTACAACTTAAGGAGCCGTCATCACCATCGGCAATAATCTTTTTGTAAACATTTCAACCACCGAAGATAAAACAACAGACATACTCAAAACGGTTGTTGTGGCACATCCAAAATTGATTTGGGTCTATTTTAATCAAATCATTATATACGAAGGGATACACTAGCCATTTCCAAGAGAAATACCACAAATTAATTCATCCTAATGCGTGACTGAGTTCATGCATAAGTACGTGAAGTTTGATATATGCCTTCGTACCAACCTGGTAGTCCATTGAATTTCCGAATCCCATATGATTGCAGGAGCACGAACAGTGCTTGATATGATTTTCGAGTTCGTAGTCGATTACATCGCCTTTGGATATGCCAAAGGAGCAAGTAACTGAAGTGGTGTGTAGCTGTTGTTTGTCACATTTTGTTTTCTTGATTGTATGATTATGTGATGAGATGCTAGACTTCCGGCACAGACTATTGTCTTCATCATCACTTACAGTCTCAGATTTACTGGTACAAAAGAGGCTGCTAGTCGTTCCCACTGCTGTCGGACTTATAACTTCCGGTGGTGCAGCGGTGGTTAAAAACATCATTGTCATCATGTCCTTGCCGGGCTTAGTTCTGTCGGCAGCAGATGTAGTTTCTTCTCCACAGCCAAAACCGATAACTAAGTTTCTACTGCTACCACTGCCGCTCAAAATACTATCGATGGTACTGTCGATTGATGTTGGGTCAGGTCTTGATAGCCTGGAACTTTTACCAGGTGTTCCGGGTAGCAGCTGATGCAAACGATGTTGATGACTCTTTCTATGACTTCGAACACTGCCTTCTCGTGACTGTGATGATGATATTGGCGATGATGAGCAGCTATTAGTGTTAACGCTTCCTG
>OX376373.1:99222692-99274502 GCA_947369275.1 Nemotelus nigrinus | reverse complement strand
AAGCAAAACACGCTAGATCGCATGGACGCGTGGACACATGGACGCTTATCTAAATGGCCCATTAGTGATAAGAGCGCAGTAACCTTATTTATTTGCCAGCGCTGTTTGTTTACCTAGACAGGTTTTTATCGGTACGTCACAATTTTCGCTATGGAACAACGTGCTGCGATCAAATTTTGTTTTGAATTGGAAAAAGCGGTTCGGAAATATTTGAAATATTGAAAACTGCATATGGTGGGGATTGTTTAAGCCGCAGGCAAGGTTTTCGAGTGGTTTGCACGATTCAAGAGTGGTCGCTGGAAGATGATAGCGAATTCGTACCCCCGGGTCAAACAGTGAATGCACAATTCCACAAAGGTGTCCTGGATCGACTTTTGAAGCGGGTTCGTCGTGTGAGACCGGAATTGTAGCGCACCGGTGGTTGGTTTCTGCTGCACGACAATGCGCCAGCCCATTCCTGAATACTAGTCACACAATTTTTGGCCCAAAAATCGGTCTCCACGAATAATCATCCGCCCTACTCACCAGATCTGGCTCTGGCAGACTTTTTTTTATTCCCTAAATTGAAGATGACCATGAAGTTGAAGACGTTGAGACGATACAAAGGAATGTAACCAACGCTCTGAAAGCTATTCCAGAAGAGAACTTTTCCAGGTCGTTCCAGCGGCTGTATGAGCGTAGCAAAATTTGTATAGAACGAGGAGGGGATTATGTTGAAAACTAATACCTGTATATATATATATATATATATATATATATATATATATATATATATATATATATATATATATATACAGAAATATGAATTTTTGGCCAAAGTGATTTTAATACTTCTTCGAACATTAGTAAAAAAAACTCTAACTCACCTGAACCGCTAGAAACACTAATGTTCGAAGAACAGTAGAAGAATTGTGTGAAGAAGAAATGTGTGAGTGCATATTATACCTCACGAGCTGCTTATTACAGTCAAACTGTTTCGAACGCCACGTTTTACTTTGGTCTCAAGAATGCATTATAGCTCATATGGTGGAAAGGTTTCAGATATTACCACTGGCATGCATTTAAAAGTTTATGAGAGTAAAACACTTTTTAATTATATGCGTTATCAGTTGCTTATTTCACAAAACTTTGATAGCAGCATATCATATAACAGCAATGAAGAAAATGCTCAGTGCCTGCAGCACTGTAGTTGAAGCTGGTGTTTGGGGCTGCGTTCCGAAAAATTTGCAGAACTTTGGGAATTGAAACATTGGTTATTTATTTTCATTGTAATTATTTCCGGTATGAATACTAACTGTTAGCATTTATTGATACAAAAGTAGCACTACTGACTCGCGCTGGCAACCTTTTGCCGGCATCAAAGCCAAAAATATATCACATCTGCTTCACGTTTAAATTAACCTACCCTGCGAATTTCGTTTCGATGCGATGACTGCATTCGAAGTAATAGGAGCATAAAGAAATTGAAGGCTACCAGCCGCGAAATTTTTCAAATAATCGAGAACTTTATATTTGCTGTTTATTGTCACTCACAAGTCTAACTTGTAATATGCCGGTCCCAAGCCCGGAGAAAGGAGGAGGGTTTGAGGCAACGAGGTAGCTCTATCCGCAGTAAAATGTGCATAGTTGCAGCCTGATGGCTGTAGTAAACATAAGGATGAAACCTATGGATTTTATCTCTGCAGGTGGCAGCCAGACTGAGTCTGGAAATCCACCCGTGCTGGTCGTGCTCAGCATAGCAGGAGCTCAGATTCTGCAGGTCCCAACCTCATGTGTGACTGCAATGGAGGACCTTGGTTGCAGTGGAAGCTCACAGGTTACCATCGTGGAAGACTCCATGGCCAGCAATTTTTCGGACTTGCTGATAGCATTCCCCCTGATCACAGGCTCCGGAAATGCGAGTACAGCGTCAGCTGGAAGTCCAAATACGGCCGTACCAGGGGAAAATATGTTTTTTCCCGAATCCTCACATAAGGGGAGAAGGGATGCATTAGAGGAGGCAACTCTGGCTAGTGCAAATGAGATGCCCGCAGGCAGTACAGATAGTAAGAGTGCTCATTCCTCTGAACTCTGGAAACCTGTGGAGGCTCTCAGTCGCAGACAACGTAGAAAACTGCGCAAAAGGGGCAAGCTGCCGGCGAATGCTGACAGAGAAACAAATGCAGTATTAACTGTAGGTGTTTCCCTGGAGACTGGATGTCAGGCAGCAAAACCTCTGAGCTGACCTGGGGTAGCGAAAGAAAGGTTGGCTGGTGATGCAAAGGTCGCATGTTCAGAGCAGAAATGTTCTGGACCGGTGGCTGGTTGCAAAACTACGCCGACTAGACTATGTGAACCGGGGAAAGCTCTCAACCGTCAACAGAAGAGGACTTTGTTCAAGAAATCGATGATTCCTGTTGCAAATCGGGATTCAGCGACGACGCTGAAAGGTAAGGAGGGACCGGTTACACCGAAGATCTCCCAGCTGGCCAGCACAGATGCCAACTCTGCCAGCGGTGGCGCACGAAAGAAACGCAAGGTTGAGGCGAAAGCGGATGCCTGCGTCTCTGAGCGCAAGGTGCCGAAAGATGGCCGTTCTGGCACAAACACACCATCCGCGAAAGTAGGGAAGAGAACGTTTGCAGAAGCTGCGTCTTCTTCGCTGTTTCTTGTGATAGGTGTGTCTGACAAGGGTGGCAAACTGACCGAAGGTCAGTGCGCTATCCTTAAGAACGAACTGTGGCGAGAGATAGCGGAGTCGGGACCAACTTACGACTTCACGCAAGCGAGGTTTGTGGACGGTCACTTCCAAGTCGCCTGCTCCAATCAAACTTCTAAGGAATGGCTCACACAGATCGTTCCTAAATTGGATACTGGCAGTCGGCCCAAATTTACCATTTTGGACTCCGACCTGGCTAAACCCTACGTCTGTTGTTGGATCCCTGGTCCTCGCAAAAGAGCAAGTGATATCACTGGCATGTTTGGCAAACTGAATCCGGGCATCGATGCGAAACACTGGATCATCAAGTACATGAATCCCAGGAAGAATCCCACCACAGCTGAAGATGGTTTTAACCTGGTGATCGTACTTGACCAGAGAAGTTTCTTGATGCTAAGAGACAGGTACCGGATGGTGCTGAGCTACTTCTTGTATGTGGATAAATTTAACCAAATCAGAAAGTGGTGAGGCATCAACCTTTGGGAATGTATATGGACAGATCTCCAGAGCAAAGCGCAGAGATCCAGTGGAAATTCTCTTCTATAGAGTTTCTTTCGCTGAGGTCACGCGGACATTGTTTAAGGGTCCTTGCAAAGGGATCCAAAGACATAAACTCCGGACGTTTTTGTGCCTGAAGGTATAAGATTTGTCCAGATCTACTTGCGGCATGCCAAGGCTTCTTTTGAGCAAAAAATTGACAAAACCTTAAGCTTCCCCCTACATTGCACTTGTACAGGAACCGTGGGTTCGCGGCGGTAGGGTCTACGGACTCAGTCCAACCACGGGGGCCAAAATCTTTTATGATGAAAGATCAATACGGCCGAGGACTTGTGTTCTGGCTTCCAATCTGCTTAATGCCACCATGCTCAGACAGATTTCACGCCCGGACCTGTCAGCGGTCGTCGCACAATACCGAGAAAATGGTTAAGCGCACGATAGTCGCCTCAGCTTACTTTCCCTTTGACTCCTTACTCACGCCGCCGATACAGGAGTTAAAGGACCTGGTCTTGTACGCTGAATCAGAGAGACTTGAACTTGTGGTGGGCTGCGATGCCACCTCCCAGCATACCAGTTGGGGCAGCAGCAAATGCAACGCAAGGGGTAACGGTCTCTTTGATTTTATAACTTCTGCCGGGCTGATGATTTTAAACACTGGGACTATTCCCACATTTGTCACCCCAAACAGAACGGCGGTTATTAATGTATCGCTATGTTCATTTGGAATAGTTGGATCAATGACTGGATGTAATGTATCAGATAAGGAGTCACTCTCTGATCATCGCTACTTGGTGTTCTCTTTAGCCATGGATCTCACACCCGTGGTGGAAAGAAGAAACCCAAGAAACATTGATTGGCCTAAGTTCAATCAGCTTCTTGCAGACAGAGCGAGTCCTAGTGGTTAGGATAAAATCGCCAAAGTCAATAGAATCCCGGTTGAGCACTCTGAATAGAGACACAGCTAGTAGCTATGAAGAAGCTTGCTCGATCAATAAGAGCAAATGTGGCAAGACGGTTCCCTGGTGGAATCGGGAACTACAGAAGCTAAGGAAAAAAACCAGGAAAATTCTCAACAGAGCTTGTAAGAGCAACACTTAGGATGACTGGATTGCCTACAGAACTTTGCAATGAACGTATAAGCAGCTGACGAGGACTTCCAGGACGGAAATACTCAGATGTTAATGTGAGAGACTGAAAGGCGCACAGGAGGCGTCTAGGCTTTGCAAGGTCCTAGAGAAGGATCAATCAGCTAAGCTAGACTCTCTAAAACGCTCGGATGGTGATTTTACCAAGTCCAAAAAGGAGTCTTTCCAGACTTTACTTGAGACTCACTTCCCGGGAGCTCCGGTGATTGAGTTGCAGAAGGCAGCTGCGCCTGTGACCTAAATCCCTGCTCTTTGCATCAGTAGGAAGTGCTGGTACACAACAAGATCTGTGGTCACTAGTGAAAAGGTCAGAGATTCAATCATGTATTTTGAAAATTTCAAATCGCCGGGCCTGGATGGTATCTATCCGGTTATGCTTTATTTATTTATTTATTGTCTAAATCAACAGATACAAATCCAATTAAAGATTAGACAAAGAAAAAGAGACTATAAATTAAAACTAAACAAAGTATAATGAGGCGGTGAAATTTAATCAGAATTCAACACAGATATGACATTAAAAATTCAAAGAGTTACTTCATTTCATGCGATAAAACGCATCCTCTTAACATATTTAAAAAAATGCGTAACGAGGGCATAAGAGGACCAATATTCAAAGAATTATGTTGCCTAGGCAAGCGTAAAAGAGGAGAGTAAAAATATGTATGAGTACGAGCAAATGGTACGTTGAGGATAAATGAAGTCCTGGAAGAATGTACCGGGTCACGAACAGAAAACTGCGCTCCGGGGATATAAGTAATAGATCCAGTAATCATTTTATACAGGAGACATTCGTCGAAATACACTCTGCGTGAAATAAGAGTAGGGATTTCAAGGATGGAAAGACGCATACTATACTCACAAAAGGGAATACGGAACTAGAGGAATAGTGAGCGAGTAAATTTACGTTGTACAGACTCAACAGCATCAATTAAGAAACGATAATGAGGACACCAAATTTGACAACAATATTCGAGGACACTACGCACAAAGGAGATGTACAAGCGAACACACGAGGAAATATCAATAAAAGGTCTGGACGCTCTTAGAATGAAGCCGCACAAGCGCGAGGCCTTGGATATGACACGCAAAATGTGGACATCAAATTTTAATTTAGTGTCAAACATAACACCAAGGTCCATGAAATTATCAATAGGATGGAGGGAAGAGCCAAGTATAGAATAGGGAAACGTGATATGGGATAATTTACATGTGAAGGACATCTGGAAACATTTAGCAACGTTAAGGGAAATACAGTTGACAGAGCACCAGTTACTCAGAGCAGACAGGTCATCCTGCAGCTGGGAGCAGTCATTCACTGACTCAACCACCCTGAAAATTTTCAGATTATCAGCGTACAAGAGACACGGGGAGTTGAAGAGAGAAGGAAGATCATTAATAAACAGGAGGAAAATGAGAGGACCAAGAATTGACCACTTGGGGGCAGACCTGAGAGAAATATTCGGGGCATGCCTGACCTTGGGGTATGTTCCGTCACATTAGCCAGTGGTTAAGGTAGTTTTTATATCTAAACCGGGGAGAGCTGACTATTCCGATCCAAGGAACTTTAAACCGATCAGCTTAAGTTCGTTTACATTGAAATGCCTAGAGAGATTTGTCGAACGACATATACGCACTACGGCGCTTAGGTTTAACCATTTGAACCCAACATGCGCACCAACGAGGAAAATCATGCGAGTCGGTCCTTCATTCTCTGGTGGCCAGAGTTGTAGGAGCGATCTCAAATGGTGAGTTTGCGTTGGGGGTATTTGTGGATATTGAAGGTGCCTTTGATTGCGCGCCCTTTGTGGAACTATTTGGTGTTGTGAAAGGTCATGGCGTAGATGATGTTTTAGTTAAGTGGACACATGCCATGCTGACGAAGAGATGGTTGCTGGCGGAAGCTGGATCCGACTGCTACTTAAGAACGGAGGCGACAAATGGATGCCCTCAAGGGGAAGTCCTATCACCGCTCCTGTGGAGTATGCCAGTCGACTCTCTGCTAAACGAACCGCAACAAGAAAGGCTGCACGCGCAGGCTTATGCTGATGACGTGGCCGCACTGGCTGTCGGTAAAGATCTGAATGTGGTATGTAGAAATACACAGCGTGCATTGGATCTGATTGGTAACTGGTGTTCGAGGCAAGACCTAACAGTGAATCCTGGCAAGACCAAAATTGTTATGTTTACCAGGAAAAGAAAGCTGGAAGGACTAGTGCTTCCAAACATGAAGGGTGTAACACTTCAATTTTCAGATGCAGTCAAATATCTTGGAGTAATCTTGGACAAAAAACTTCTCTGGAAGACACATAAGGAAGTGAAGCTTTCTCGTGGTTTAAAAGCTTTCGGGCAGTGCAGGAGAGCTTTTGCTACCACATGGGGTCTAAAGCCTCGTGTAGTGATGTGGATCTACACAGCAATAATTAGGCCGATGTTCACGGACGCATCCGTGGTGTGGTGGACTATCGTGAGGCTATTGTATGCTCGAAAAAAGTTAGCCACGCTGCAAAGGATGGTGTGCCTGGGTATCTGTAGTGCCATGAGCACCACTCCGGGTGCGGCCTTTGATGCGCTTCTCAATCTGCCTCTTCTCGACATTCAAGTTCAGAGTGTGGCGATGAGCTCTGCCCATAGACTAGCACAGCTTGGCTTATGGGTAGGTGAAGACGATGTGGGGCACTGCTCTCCGATTCTTACTATGCCTTCAGGCGCTCGGGTGCCCTTCCTCGACTTCGGAAGAAGATACGAAGTAATCCTCTTGAGCAGAAGTAACTGGGACGATCCAGATCTGTGGACGAGGAGATATTCTGAGATCTTCTTCACGGACGGCTCGAGGTCAGATGGTAGATCTGGAGCTGGTGTCTATCTACATTCATCGAATGGCAGGTGAGCTTTTTCTCTTGAAGAGCTCGTTTCGGTTTTTCAAGCATAAATATTTGCTATCCTGAGAGCTGTTTTGATGAAGAAAGAAGAAAGATGAAGGCGAAAAAGCATTGCTATTTTCAGTGTCAGTCAAGCTGCACTGATGGCGCTGCGTAGACCCCTGACAAACTCGAAAATTGTCCAAGAGTGCAGAGCACGATTGAACTCTGTCACCAGATTCAATAAGGTGCATCTGCTTTGGGAACCGGGACACTGTGGTGTTGAAGGAAATGAAATTGCTGACGTCATTGCGAAGCAAGGTTCGGGACTATGGGGCCCCGAACCCGCCTTGGGTGTGCCGACCGCATCTGCACGTTCTATCCTTCGTAAGTGGGTATATGATGCTCACAAAGATAGATGGATAACTGCTGGTGTGGCCAGGTACACGAAGGTCTTCCTTTCAGAACCCAATCATGTGACTGCAGGATTCTTGCTCAATAAGAGCAGGAAAGTTTGCTGGGCCATGATAGGCATTCTGACTGGACACAACTGCCTAGGAGGACTTATGTACCGAATGGGTGTTGTACAGGATGACCTCTGTTCATCCTCCCTAGAAGAGGCTGACTCTGCGGAGCATTTGCTCTGTGAATGCCCAGCGTTTGCGTGTCTGAGATATCAATGCTTTGGTTGGGATGTTGCACGCATGCAGATGATAGCCTCTTTTCCCCTATCAGTGATCCTGGACTTTATCAAGAAGTCTGGGAAACTGTGGTAGGCAGGGGGAACAGAGTCCAATGGGTCCTTTGGCCTGAGTGCTTAGAGGTGCCCTCTCCCCCAACCCACACACACACACACACATACACACACACACACTACGACATCATTACCATTTGAAAATTTTACGATAAAATCGCTTAATAAATATATTGCAAATAAACACAAAACCAACAATAGCTGGCAACCCTTTCGTGGCTTTTCAACCAAACTTGACTTGAATAATGCCTATAATAGGTTGCATTAATTGTATGAAATTCGTATTGATTTCATGACTGCACTGGAAGCTATAGGGCAAAAAGCTTTATTTTCCTGAGCGAATTTTCAAAACCAAGGACCAAAAGATTACCATACCTGGCAGCACTAATCGAATTTTTCAACCAAATTTCTACCAAACACGGATTAGAGTAAGGTTCAGGTAATGTGCCAATTTCATGAAAATTTGGTAACTGAATCAAAATTCATAGGGCAAAAAGCAGTTTTTTTTCTTTGTACTTTCTCAAGATGGCACCACTGGCACAGAGTTGCCCAGACCTGGTCCTATTTAAGTCCAATACGTTCTGTACTAATCAACTATATTTGATAGTTGGTTCGTGAGTTCCCGTGAACATAAGTTTTTGATGCTAAAAATATAGGTAAATTGGGAAAGGGTTACCGTTCTTGTCCGACATGAAATTTCCAAAGTTTTACTTTGACTCTACAGATAAAGCATAAGATTTGTATACAAAAAAGGTTTGTATTGTAAGAAACGGAAATTTTTTAGGAGATTCGATGGTTTTAATGTTTTCACTTTCAGTGCCTGCCGTAGCTACAGGGTTGTCAGCACGTTCATCAAAAATACGCAAAGGTTTAAGTTTTATAATGATCTTATAATTTAGTAAAAAGTTATCCGAATTCAAAAATGTTCAAATTTTCTCAATCTCATTTTAGGCATCTAGTGCACACATAGGGCTAAAAATTTCAAAAACATTATCATATTCACATTTAAAACACGTTCATAATTCATTACATAAACTTTATTTTTGCGAAAGTTATTTTTTGACAGATTAATAAGTGTATTTAAAATATCACTAAAATGGCCGTCGGCGCCAAAGGGTTTAAGATAATTAACTTTTTGTGAGACCTGGCACTATTTTGCGCCAATGTATTCTGAAAATTTCAGTTCAATCAGATGACGCTTTCCTGAGATTTTTTCACTGAAATTTTTTGATGATATATATATATATATATATATATATATATATATATATATATATATATATATATATATATATATATATATATATATATATATATATATATATATATATATATATATATATATATATATATATGTATATGTATATGTATATGTATATGTATATGTAGATATATATAGAAATAAGAATTTTTGGCCTAAGTGATTTTAATACTAATGTTCGTCTTCGAACATTAGTAATAACACCGAAAACAAAATCCATACATTTTAGTACATATAATTCCCAGGTGCTAATTTAACGAATAATGTTACTATTTAAGACACAGTAAAATCAGCCTGTTTCGCCAGTAAGTTCGGCGCCTGAACAGACAAATCTAACATCAAAAGTTTTGGTTTCGATTATTCAAATGGTCACTAATAAATTGTGATCTTGGTACGTGGCGATTATTCTCGCCAAGCAAGAATCAAATACATATTGACCAGCTAGGAAAGAAGACATTTCTTTACATGGCGATCCTGTAGTAAACGATCCTGCAAACGATAAAATTTGGAATTATACGTTACAAGTTATAACCTGCCATCCATAGCAGTTACACGGTTTTACCGATTAATTACTAGCAGCTTACGTTCTTGTGAATCTCGGTTGTAAGAACTAGTGCCGTCAAGTTCCACAGCAATGAAGATTGGAAGTAAAATCATTACTAGCACTGAAGGTTCAAATGACACAGTTCTTTTGGCCACACAACATTCTCAAAGCAACATTTTGTATCGCATTGTACCGATTACGCTTAAATGTGATAAAGCAAGAGTAGACACTTTCGCGTTCGTAGACGATGGGGTCGTCACTGACATTGATTGAAGAAAAAACGTCAAATCTTTTGTGTGCCAAGGGAAAGGAAAAGCAATTATGCATGCGCTGGATGGATGGGCAACCGCACGTTGAGCCGAATTTTAAAACATGTTCTCTTCGAATCGTACCACGAATTTATCAAAGCACGTTCTATGAAGTATCCGCACAAACAATTTTAAAACTAGATCTGCCTATAAAGAGCGTCGACTGTGAAGAACTTACGGCGAAGTTTAATCACTTACGACAAGTATACTTGGATTCATCTGAAAAAACAAAATCAACTTTGCTTATAATAACTGGCATTTGTGTGCTCCCAAAGATGTTAGGGAAGGCAATTGATTCGAACCAGTAGCGTCGAAAATCCGTAGTGGCTGGGATTTATTTGGTAGACTCTCATCACCAATGATAAATATTTCGATTCATTCTGTCAGCATACACAAGTGTGAGTGCTCAGATGAGAGACTCGAACAGCTCGACAAACAATTTTATACATTAGAATCAATTCGAATATCCAACATAAGAGAACATCTTTTGACTGATGAAGGAAAGCGAGCAGAGAACATAATCAAAGAGATGACGATTAAGGGAGATGGTAGATACGAAGTGTCGCTGCTATGGAAATTCGATCACTTTACTTTACCAGATTTTTATAGCATGGCATTCAAACGCCTAATTTGCCTTGAAAGAAAATTATTAGGAAACAAATACCTCTTGAACGGCTTTAGGAGACAAATAGAAGAATGCATGAATAAAGGGTTTCTTCGCAAATGGCAACTTCTGAATTCGAAACCTCAAACTCACGCATTTGGTGTTTGCCAACTTTCATAGCTAGAGGTCCGATAAACCGGGAAAAATTCGTATAATGTTTGATGCAGCTGTGGTGGCCTAATGCAAGCCGCGTTCCCGGCAGTTTTTTTTACTAACTTAACCTTACCTAGCCTTGATGCAGCTGCCAACGTTGATGGTATCTAATTGAATTCGATGTTCATGAAAGGACCCGATCTCATGTGCCCGCTTTTGGAAATCTGGAGCAGGTTAAGGACTCATGCCTTTGCGGCAGTGGGCGATATACGTGAAATGTTTCACATGATACGGGTGCAGAATGAAGATAAACTGGTGCAGAGAATTTTGTGGCCAGATTGTGATCAGACATGGGCTCCAGACATTTATATAATGAGCGTCATGATGTTTGGAGCTACGTGCTCTCCCTACCAATCACAGTACGTAATGCAGTCAAATGCATCAAAATTTTTGGAATAGTATAACGAGACAGCTAAGAGCATCCTTCGAAATACCTATGTTGATGACGTGATTGATGGACGAGAAACCGAAAATGATTTGATTAAACTTGTGGAGGAAGTGAAGAACATACACGCTGCTGGTGATTTTGAAATTAGAAATTTTTAATGCAATGCTTCGTAAGCTCTCAAAAAGTTCAACTTCATCGAAACGCATTTTGAAACTTGTAATTTCACGAATGATTAGATTGAAAAGGTTCTTGGTATTTTTTGGAATGTTAAGGATGATTGCTTAACATTTTCATTGCGCTGCAACAAATCAAATTGAGATGCTCTGAATAGTGATCGACAGCCAACAAAGCGAGAAATTTTAATAACACTCATGTCAATTTATGACCTGTTGGGGCTAATCGCTCACTTTGCTGCCGGATTAAAGGTCATTCAGCAAGATACTAGGCGATTCAAGTTAGGATGGGATGAACTTACTCCAGATGAATTAAATAAACGTTGAATGAAACGGGTAAGGAGGCTAAAGCAAATAGAATCGTTAAAGATTCCACGACGCTACATTTCCGTTCCTTGGATTGGACTCGACTATGAAACGAGTCTTCACAGCATATGCAGCTGCAGTGTTTTTTTTAGAGTTATCACACCAAATGCAGTATGGCTTTAATGAAGTATCTCTTGTTTCTGCAAAAGTCAAAGCAGCCCCTCTTAAGTATGTTCCAACTCTAAAGTTAGAGCTACAGGCTGCTACAATTGGAGCTAGACTGTTCCAAACCACCCGCAACGCCCTCGGAATAGCTACACACTATAATTATTTTTGGACTGAATGTTCGGTTGTCTTATCCTGAATCAATTCCCGAAAGAAACTTCCATCATGGGTAGTGTGTCGTGTGGGACCCATGGAGGTGTGTATCATCGCGCGAATATGTGGCAGATATACCAACGAAATGGCGGGACACCATTGTTTTAAGTCATAGCAGTCACTGTCAAAGTTTCTCAAAATGGACCAAGAGTCTTGGCGGAATTGTAAAGACTTAAACGGAAACCAAACCAAGCGAACTGAAGACGTGGATCCATCTTATGAGTTTGTTGCACTTCATTGTAACACGACTTGTGTCAAAGACGCTAATAGGTTCAGTAAATGGGCTAAACTATTAAGAACTGTAGCATTTGCTTTACGATTTGTAAATTTAGTGAAGAAGACCATCTTGGAAAATACAGGGCCCCGAAAAGCTGAGGAACTGCGGGAAGCTGAAAAACTACTCTTCCGTAAAGCTCAAAAGGAATACTCTGCAAAGAATACGTTAAACTTCCGAAAGAAAGTCGATTGTAGATGCTTTCACCAATTTTAGACAACGACGTTATAATACATTTAAAAAGCAGAATCGATAACGAATTTCCTATAATTCTTCCGAATCAGAGCCCCATAACATACTTAATCGTAACGAAAGAACACGAAAAAATGTGCTCATCTGCTCTCAGAAACAGTTGTAAATGAACTAAAAAAAAGGTTTCGTATACCGCGTTTACGAGTGATGGTTAACCAAGTTAAAAGAAAATGCCAAATTCTCTTAGCACGCCCAGTACCACCAGAAATTGCACCCTTGCCATTTGGCCGACTTGTGGTTGGTACGGCTCCATTTTCCTATACTGGCATTGATCTATTAGGCCCACTAATAATCAGTATTCATCGCAAGCATGAAAAACAGTGGGTGGTCATATTCACATGCTGAACCATCAGAGCCATCCATCTCGAGCTGGTAAACGATCTATCTACGGATAGATTTTTGACGGCCTTCAGAAACTTTTTTGCAAGAAAAGGGCAGCCGTTGGAGTGCTATAGTGATCGAGGAACTAACTTGGTCGGAGCTGAGAAGGTTCTTCAGCATGCGTGCCAGGAGGTAGACTTTGTAGCACTACAACCCCAACATCCAAGTGAAATTTCAACTCTCTTATGTCCCCATACATGAGAGGAGCCTAGAAAAGGCTTATTTGAACGGTGAAATCAGCTATGCGAGTGATGCTGGATAAACATCGGATGCCGCCACCGGATGTATTACAAAACATATTAATTGAAATTGAATTTTTGATTAATTCTAGGCCCTGAAGTACATTCACTTAAACCATCCCAACCAAGAAGCTATCACTCCTAACCATGCTCTTTTAGCTTACAAAAATCCTACCAAACCACAAGAGGTACCAACTGATGTCAAGGCATTGAGACTTCATTGGCGTCAATAGGTTTTATCGTCAATGGATCTTAACTACCTGACCTACTTAAACCCGGAGATCAAAATGGTTCAAAACTCAACAAGATCTTAAAGTGGGTGACATTGTTCTCATCGTGAATAAAAATGATAAAACCCGTGGTTTTCCAAAAGGAAGAATAGTAGACGTAACTCAATCAAAAGATGGTCATGTACGAGCAGCTACGGTTCAAACGAGTGGAGGAGTGTACGTTCGCCCGACGGTGATGGTGGCCAAGCTAGACGTCAATGAAGGAAGTGATGAACACCTATCACAGGCCGGGGTATAAGAACTAGGGCCGTAAAATTTCACAGTTATGACACTAGGAAGTAAAATCACTGCTGCCACACAGTACAAATAAAGACCTTGCTTGATAAACCTCTTAGCTATAAAAGAACAGTTAAAATTTGCTTTAGCAGTTACATCACTTGATTGTTTTTAATGTGTACCAATTTTTACATAGCTTGTAAAAATTTATTTTAATAAAAAACCGATTTTTCCTTTCAAAGCTAGATATATTGAATTTTGTGACAAATATCGATATTTCGAGGGTAATTTGCCTTCTTCTTCAGTGTCTATCGATCTAATCTTAGTCTAACTTAGATATGTTATTTATAGAGCTTACTTTTAAAGTATTGACTTATACCAATTACCAACTAATTGTCTATTAATTACTTTACTTTAATGCATTTAACGATCTATATAAATTAAATTTTAGTCCTTACTATCAAATGGATGTTCAAATTCACGTCAATAATGGTGATGCACAGTTTCCTTGGTCTGTGTTTAGTCTTCTATTCATTGGAGTTTTCCATATGTTCAGACTTTCGTACGCATCCAGTTTTTGTACCTGCTGTACCTCCTTAATCACCTCCATGTTGTCCCATGTTATGTTGTGATCATCCTCCAAGATGTGCTTCGCTACTGCTGATCGTACTAATGTTGTATTTTTTTTCCTCGCTGAAGCTGCTTCCCGTTTATGTTCCGTTAGTCTGACACCAACTAACCGTTTCGTTTGACCGATGTATATTTTGTCGCATTCTGGGCAAGTAATTTTGTAAACTCCACATTTTTCCTTTTTATCCTTTTTGTCTTTCACGTGACATAGTATGGTACCTAATTTTTTGGTTTTTCTGGTTGGAGCTGCTTTAATATCAAAGTGTTCAAGAAGTTCCCGAACTTTTTTGAATACTGACGAAAAAATAGTTGAAACTCTTATAACGAGACTAATAAGAGGAAGAGAGGAAAACTGAGAGCACAGTTCTAGTAATTTCAGTCTTGTAGGCAAATAGTGTGCTACTAGTTTTAAATGGCTTATTTATGGAAGCTATTCTAGCCTTATAAAAATGTTTCAATTCTTATAACGAGACTAATGAAGCTCTTATTGTTTAACTTTTACAATGCTTATAAGTGTACACAAGTACTTTTCTAAAGATAAGATAAAAAATCTTTTTGTAAAAGTTGAGAGAGAAATAATAAAGAGAACAGAACAGAAAGAGAGAAATAATAGCACATAGTCCAGATACTCAATTTTCTACTTCTAATAAGGATATACATTTAGCTTGTTTTTAGAGAACAGCTCTAAGAGCTTTAAAGTCTCATACTGAGAGTGTTATGAAAGACGGCTGAAATCTCCTTACAAATGCTTTGCTCTGTAGAATCCCAAGTGAATTGGTGGAGTCTTATAAGCCATCCCAAAAGCTGAATTCTGGAGAGTTTGTTAGTTGGAATTACAGTTGCTCTTTTCGGTTACTTACTGCAACAAATATCTGAGCGCAATTGATTATTGTACTCTTTTAGAATCGGATGCATTTTCATATACATATAGTCCCAAAAACAGAAACAAGACGACTATGTTGGCACCAAAACGGGCATTTAGCCACACTTGAATAGTTTCCGTATTTAGTCATCTGATTACAACAATTCAGCATACCAATGCATCAAAATTAATCATATGAGTTAATTCAACGTTTTTAATTCAAAAAATATACTTTGAAGGTAAAACCGTCCTTATTTGATCAAGTTATAAATTGAACTGAATGTTTTACAGAAAATGTGATTAGAATTGCATTTTTGTTGCTGCAGCGATTTACCTGCATCGATCACCTGCGGAAACATGCCAGCCATTTTACCAATAAATATTAGCCACGCGTGCAGGTGTTAACTTATATCATGGTACTTCCTTTCAGAAATCATCATAGTGTATCTCAACTTACTTACTTACTTACAACTCTGTGTACATATATGGTTCAAGCCCTCCAGGAAACCGGATTGAGTTTCTTTGTTTGCACTATGTTAAAACGGACCTATTGTCCTCAGCAATAAAAACAACACCCTCAAAGGCAATTAAGAAAATTTTCAGCTGCATGCAATAGTAAGCTATTCACGTACTGGGACTTTATCCAAAAGATAATTTTCCGAAATTTTTTGTGAGAAAGCTGAATACTTTTCTATCTATCTTTTTTAAATATTTTTTCAATCTATTCAAATATATTCAGGTTCATGAACAAATCTTATGTTAAAAAGGGATACATTTGAAGCAAATGTGCCACCGGCATTTCAATAGCGAATAAATACACAGAAGGCAGAGGACATATAATAAAAGTTCGAAATGACAGCAATGAACACTATCAACTAGCCATCACTAATTGCATCAGATCCGTAGAACAATAAAAACGAACAACAATAAAGTACTGGCACCCAATTATTCGATTTTTATTGCAACATTGAGTTAGGAAATTGATCATTGCCGCACATATTTCAAAATATTTGCATATACACTTACCATAGTAGGTCGAATATTGTTTCCCCATCACAAAAATACTGCACCAAATGTACGCAAACCTGAGAGCGAACACACAATAAAAGGGAATATATTTTCACTTTCAACTGACAACCACTTTAACCGACAAACATTACTTATTTCGCTGGATGAAAAGGGATCCGACTCATTGAAAAGCAGCGAAATATTATTTACCGGCATTTTAATCATATTCGATTTGCGGTAAGCACCTTCAATTTCGTTCATTAGAAGATTGCTGTGCCATCGGTTGCAGCTAGAGCCTCAGGAAAGGAAGACATGGCGAGTGAGCCAGCTTCGCGGACTGAAGATAAGGCTGCTGGTGTTCGTGGAGACATGGCTATTGAGTCAGCTCCACTGCCTTCTGGCACAGTAGCTAAACATACAGAAAGCTGTGGAGATATGACAAATGGGCCAGCTCCACGGGCTTTCAGTTCTTTCTCAACTCCTGTTTCAGGCGTTTCAGGAGCTCTGGTTACCAAGCCTGGCCCCGGAAAAGTTTATAAGCCCGTTTGTGGTCAATACGATGGAAAGGGTATGACGAATGGGCCAACCCAGCCGTCAACAAGTGCTACTTCCGGTGCCGCCTCCTCTTCAGGCCCGCAACGCTCCTCCCCAAAATCTAGGGCTTACGGAACTAGAAGGGCAGCTTTCATGGTTCTGAGGAAGTTTGTAAATGTCCCCCCGGCACAATGTCCGGCAAGGACAAAAAGTCCCTTCAATGGGCAAAAAAAAACACACTGGGAAGCACCCGTTCCCTCTAAACCCTGCAGATTTAGCTCAGAAACAACAGAGGTCGGCTGAGCAGAAAAATCAGGGCAGGCAAGATTGCAAAAAGCAAAAGCTATCCCCTTCAGGGATAACTCGGCCATTTAATGAAATGGCCAAGGATTGCCTTGTCTGGACTGTTATTGATGCCAGCAAAGGAGATGGTATCATCTCTCCTAAAAACTGGCTCAAGTAAGTATGAAATCCCCAGTCGGCCAAGATGCAGGACATAGATTCCTTGTTTTCATTCGGATCCAAAAGAACCCGGATCTTCCTACGGGGGATTGGATGGTTGCCAAGCTTGGCGAGCCGCTTGAAAATCGGCGGGAGGCTCTTTTCATCATTAATGAAGAGGCACTGCCAGTATTGGATGCCCGCAAGGGTGTTATTAGGTACGGGGTCGAAACATTGACCCTGCTTATCTATCGAAGCGACTGGCCAAAGAGCTCTGTTTCGACCTAACCCTTACCAACTTAAGCATGATGGTGAAGGTACTGCAGGTAAACCTACAACATTCCATAGCAGCATCAGCTGCCCTGCTGCTCCGCTTGTCCAAGACAGAGGAGGAGCTAATCCTAATTCAAGAACCATGGGTTGCCAAAAACCGGGTTTGCGGGTTACGTGCCAATGGATACAGACTGATAGCACCTGACGGGTTGCACAAGCCACGTGTCTGTATTCTTGCCAAGAGAATCATTAACGTCCTTATACTGCACAATTTCTGTGATAAGGATAACATGGCTGTCGCAGTGGAAATCGATCAGAGATCATACTGGTATATTTCTTGCTACATGGTACACGATCATGGCGAGAGCCCAACTAGCGACATTGTCAAAAGTGTTGTGGTTGAGGCCATGAAAATTGGGGTGCCTCTATTTGTAGGAGCTGATTCTAATGCGCATAATGAAGTATGGGGTAGCTTCAACACAAATGGCCGTGGCGAGGAGCTTTTTGACTTCATCTTGCCGACGACCTTTTCATCGCCAACACTGGCAGTGAACCAAAATTCCTTACGTCAAATCGTAGGGAGGTTCTTGACGTTACCTTGGTCAATGGGTGGCACTCACATTTGCTCCGTGACTGGAGGGCTCTACAGGAGTGCTCTTACTCTGACCATAGATACATTTCGTTCAACGTGGCTGGCCGCAGCTCTGATGTGCAGGTAGCTTTTATTAACAGAAAAAGAACGGACTGGAACTTATTTAAATTCCTGGTCCGATCCTCATTGGAAAATGCTCCTAAGAGCATTAACTGCTACCATGAATTAGATCAGGCGGTTGACACCCTCACTAGTTCTCTCAATTCTGCGTCTAGGACAGCGTGTAAGCCACCCATAGTCAGGGGTAATCCCAAGCCTCCCTGGCGGAATATGGAGATCCGCACTCTGCGAAAGGAATATAGGATGGAGTTTAACAGCTCGAAAAGGTCTAATGACTGGTGGATGTACAAAACGAAGCTCAGGGCTCTTAAGTATGCCGTACGCAAGCCAAAAAAGTCCTCATGGAGATCATTCTTTGGAAACGTAGAGAGTCTCAGCGAGGCAAATTGCCTTCGACACCGAAGGTGATGGGGTGCATCATGAACCATGAGGGCATTTGGACTAGTTCGAGCACAGATACACTAAATGTTCTTATGGACGCGCATTTTCCGGGCAATTATTGTTCAACAACGCCGTTCAGAATATCAAATTCTCAACTGAGGTGGGCTATCAACTCCTTTGAGCCGTTTAAATCTCCGGGGCCTGATGGCGTCCTTGCGGCTGACATTCAGCAGTCCATGGAAGTATCGCTACCATGGCTCAGAGAGACCTATAAAGCTTGACTACGCTTCTCATATGTTCCCTCCAGCTGGCGGGAAACTAGAGTTGTGTTTATCAGTAAAACAGGAAAAGTTTCGCATGCTAAGCTGAAGGACTATCACCCAATAAGTCTCAACTCTGTCTTCCTTAAGATTTTGGAAAGGATCATTGATTACCATATAAAAAAATCAATAGATTCAACACATATTAATAGTAGCTCTAAAAAGGATTAGACTCAGCAGCATTTTTATATGTTGATGACATAATTGTCTTTGGATGCAGCCTCGCACATCATAATAGCGATCTAAAATAAAAATATTATAAAAATATTATATTAATAAAAATATTTGATAGGCTAGAAAAATACAGCCTCAAGCTCAACCCTGAAAAATGCAATTTTTTGAGAAGTGATGTAGTGTATTTGGGACAGTTAATCATAAAAGACAGATTCCGTACAGACCCTGCAAACTTTAAAACAATTAGAAACTATCCGGTACATTTAAGTCGTTATCTTCGAACGAAGTCCGAAGATTTGTTGCATTCACTAATTACTACCACCTATTTATCCCAGACTTTGCCAAAACCACAAAATGCCTGAACGATTTGTTGAAAAAGAATACGAAATTCCTATGGACGGAAAAATGTCAATCAACATTTAAAATACTGAAGAATAAACTGATGAATGCACCAATATTATAATACCCAGACTTCAATAAACCATTTATTGTCAAAACCGATGCATCAGACTACGCATTAGGTGCAGTACTCTCACAAGGCAAAATAAGACAAGACTTACCCATTTCTTATGCAAGTAGAACCCTAATGGAACATGAAATAAATAAACCGATCATCGAAAAAAATTATTAGCAATCCAAAAAAATTTACAGTCATTACAGACCACAGACCACTTATATCATTATTTACCTACACATAAAAACACATCATCAAAGATGACACGCATAAGACTAGATTTATGCAATTACGACTTCGATAGAATATATCGAAGTCGTAATCGGAGTTATGCGTAATGAATGTTAATGCAGATACATTATCACGCATCAAATTAAATTCAGGCATGTTAAAACATATGATACCAAAGCAGAGAAATATTACAGAAGGAATGAAAATACTACCCCTTACAAGAAATATGGTAAAAAACTTAGAAAACACTAAAAAAGTGCAAATAAGAAATATAAGCAAACCAAAACATAATCTAATGGCTAACAAAATCTACATATGGGACAGAGATTCCCCAGCTGATATAAAAAAATCTAGTAAAATTGAAATTCGAAATAAGGAGCATTCCAAAAATTATGTTTGAAAACAATCAGATCTTAGTTCGATACACCGAAAATCCATCGGAGTTAGTTCCAACATTGAAGAAACTGACATCACAAGCAACTAGAAGAAATATTACGAAAATATACATAGAAGAAAGAGATGAGATTTATAACATTATAAATAGAGAAGAATTTAAAAACAAATTCAATCAACTACAGAAAAGTATCCTAACAAAAAATAAAGAATCCCTAAAAATAATATTATACAAATCACCAAAACGAATAAATGATAAAATAATACAATTCAATAAATAATAAATAATTACCACACAACACCGATAGGAGGACACTTGGGTGTAAGAAAAACATTACTAAAACTAAAACAAAAAATTGGCAGTCCTAGGGCACCGACCGATTGAAGTTATACTTCTTTGGCTTTAATTATGAAAATTATTTATTAAGTTTTCAAATTATTTATTAAAATATTTATTAAATTTATTTAATAAATAATTAAAATAATAAATATAACAAATAAAATAATATAAAATAATATAATATAATAATATAAAATAATAACATATAAAATAATAAATAAAATAATAAAATTTAATAAATAATAAATTTTCAAAAAATTATTTATTAAATTTTCAAACCCACCTTATATTCGTAATGAAATTCCATTATCAAATAAAGATTTTATAATAACTTTCCAATTTAATAATTAACTTTTAATTCCACATTCTTTTTATTTATTAATAAACTTTTAATTCTGCATTAACTTTTAATTCTATATACTTTTAATTCTACTTTCTTTTTTTTTCTTATCTGGATCCATACATTCTATATATTCAGTAGATTGTATTTTCCATTTTATTTTATTAATGTTCGAAGAAGAAAATTAGTATTAATATCACTTTGGGCAGAAGTTCATATATATAAATATATATATATATATATATATATGGATGCCTCACTTGCCAAATCGATTAACTCCATTTTCTGATTTTATTAAATGTTACTATCAAAGCACTTAAGAAGCTCCTAACTGTATATATTCAAAACAAATTTCTCTAATAATAGGTATTAACACCACTAAATACTTATTATTAGAGAAATTTGTTTTGAATATATACAGTTAGGAGCTTCTTTAGTGCTTTGATAGTAAAAATTTAATGAAATTCAGAAAATGGAGTTAATCGATTTGGCAAGTGAGGCATCCATATATATATATATATATATATATATATATATATATATATATATATATATATATATATATATATATATATATATATATATATATATATATATATATATATATATAAATTTTTAGGACACATTGATGTGTATGCAGAATAGTGCCAGGTCTCATAAAAATTGATAATCTTTAACCCTTTGGCGCCGGCGGCCATTTTAGTGATATTTTTAATATACCTATTATTCCGTACACAAATAATTTTTGCAAAAATAAAGTAGACGAAATAAATTTCGAACGTGTTTAACATGAGAATTGGATAATGTTTTGGAATTTTTTAACCCCGTGTGTGCGCTGGTTGTCTAAAAAGAGAACGGAAAAATTTGAAAATTTTTAAATTGCGATAACTTTTGACAGCGCTATTCAATCATTACGAAATTTTCAGGACATAGTGGTATTATTTAGTTGTAGATTTGTCTAGCTTTTAATGAACGTGCTGGTAACCCTGTAGCTAGGGCAGGCACTGAAACTGAAAACCTCTAAATCATCGTCTCTCTTGAAAAAATGCCGCTTCTTCAAAAAAAGCCATTCATATGTAAATCTTGTGCTTTGTTTACATAGACAAAAACAAAATTCGATATGGTAAAACGGGCACGCCTGGTAACCCTTACCCAATTTACCTATATTTTTAGCATCAAAAACTTCTGTTCAAGGAAACTCACGACCCGATAAGGAGAATTGATTGAAATTTGCAGAATGTATTGGTCTTAAATAGGACCAGGTCTAATAGAAGTGATTTTGAAATGCGGGCGATTCTGTGCCAGTGGTGGCATCTTGAAAGATCACTGAAAAAAGGTAACTGCTTTTAGCCCTATAAATTCTGATTAAATCGTTCGATTTTGACGAAATTCACACAGTAGCTGAACCTTACTTTAAACCACGTTTGGTTGAAAAATTCGCTTGGAGCTGCCAGCTATGATAATTTTGGTGTCTTAAATTTGAAAAAATAAAAATTTGGAAGTGAAAACATTCAAACCATCGAATATCCTAAAAAATGTCCGTTTCTTATAATAAAACCAATCTGTATCCAAATCTGATGCTTTATTTACACGTTCAAAGTAAAACTTTGGAAATTCCATGTCGGACAAGAACGGGAACCCTTTCCCAGTTAACCTATATTTTAAGCATCAAAAACTTCTGTTCACGGGAACACACGAATCAATAATCAGATACAATTGCAATTTACAGAATGCATTGGAGTTAGGTAGGACCATGTCTGATAGAAGCGATTTTGAATTGTGGGCAACTCTGTGCTAGTGGTGCCATTTTGAAAAATTACAAAGAAAAAAAACTACTTTTTGCCCTATGAAATGTGAATTAGTAACCCGAATTTCATGAAATTGACACAATAGCTGAACCTTACTCTAAACTCTGTTTGATTGGTTTGAATTTGGTTGCAAAAATTGATTGGTGCTGCCAGCTATGGTAATTTGTGTGTTTTTGGTTTTGAAAATTCGCTCAGGAAAATAAAACTTTTTGCCTTATAACTTCCAGTGCAGTCATGAAATCAATACGAATTTCATACAATTAATGGAACCTATTATAAACATTATTCAGGCCAAATTTGGTTGAAAAGCCACGATAGAGTTGCCAGCTATTAATGGTTTTGTATTTGTTTGCAATATCTTTACTAAGCGGTTTTATCGTAGAATTTTCAATAGGTAATGATATTGTAGTGACAATAAACAGGAAATATTAAGTTTTCGATAATTTGAAAAAACTCGCTGCAGGTAGCCCTTAATTTCTTTATACTCCTATAACTTCGAATGTAATATATCAACGTGAAGCAGATGTGATATATTCTTGGCTTTAATACTGGCGAAAGGTTGCCAACACGAGTCGGTTGTGCTACTTTTGTATCAATAAATGCTTACAGTTATTATTCATACCGGAAACATTTACAATGAAAATAAATAACTAATGTTTCAATTCCCAAAGTTCTGCAAATTTTTCGGATCGCAGCCGCAAACACCAACTTCAGTTACAGTGCTGCAGGCACTGAGCATTTTCTTCATTTATGTTATATGAGATGCTGCTTTCAAAATTTGGTACTTTTCTGTTTCCCCCCCCCCCCCCATTTTTTTTCATTTTTTGTTGTTTCAATGTTTCTAAAATTGATTAGAAAGTAGTAATTAACCAAAATTATGATGGATAAACACGTTTAAAAAAAAAAAAAATGTTTTTAATATTTTTTAAATTAATTTTTTAATTTCTAAATTAATTAAATTAATTTAAATTTTAAATTAATGTCACATAACAGTGAGAATAAATTTATCTCCATTTTTGACGTCTTACCTTTCCGAAGCTTCAACGCAATTTACAATTAAGCTATTACATTAATAATGTTGAGTACAATTTGTTTATATGATTAATAACAATATAATGAGCAGGCCTCCCCAACAACACATTAACTTTTGAAAAACTCATTCTGCCACATAAAAATGAAAAAAAATTAAAATCGGAAAAAAAAAATTTTTTTTTAATGAATTTTTCCATCTCAATTTTTGTGGAGTAACTTTTTAACCCATTTCGAGCAGTTTTCATTAAAAAAATTAAAAAAACGGAGGGGGAAAAACAGGAAAGTACCAAAATTTATTCTCACTGTTATGTAACATTAATTCCAAATTTAAATTAATTTAATTAATATTTAAATTAAAAATTTAATTTAAAAAAAATTTAAAAATTTTCTTCTTTTAAACGTGTTTCTCCATCATAATTTTGGTTAATTACTACTTTCTCATCAATTTTAGAAGCATTGCAACAACAAAAAGGGAAAAAAAATGGGGGGGGGGGGGGAAACAGAAAAGTACCCAAAATTTTGTCAAATAAGCGACTGATAACGAATATAATTAACCCGTGTTTTGCTCTCATAAACGTTGAATATCTGAAACCTTACAGTTATAATGCAGTTATAATGCATTCTTGAGACCAAAGTAAAACGTGGCATTTGAAACAATTTGGCCGTAATAAGCAGCTCATGTGGTGGAATATGCACTCAAAACCTGCACGATTCTTCTACTGTTCTTCGAACATTAGTGTTTCTAGCAGTTCAGGTGCGCTAGAGTTTTTTTTTCTTATCGGTGTATTTCTTTAAACGGATTCTCGCTTAATCTCTTTTTCTTTGGGTGGTTGTTATCTCACGGTTTCTTGAAGAGTCCGATGAATCAGATCTGTTTGTTACTTCTCCTGTGCATCCTGCTGCATCTTCTTCAGATGCATCTGATTTTGCTTTTTTACAAAGGAAAAACTCATTGCCTGAATCGTCATCCCTACTTCGTTTGCTCATATTTTCCTCGTTTCTGTAGCAGTAAATTGGTAAAGTTGAACATGAATTACAATGTTTAAAGCAAAGAACTACATTGAAATAAAATGATAAAACAAAATAACAAATTCTCAAAGGTTTTGAAAAATGTCCAATCTTTCGACACAATAACATAGACATATAAACAATAATTTTGCAATGAGCAACGATACGTACATGCTCACTATTAAGACTTACTGATAACTCTAAAGTAAAACATACAAACAGGTTTTGCAAATTTTTCAATGTTCAGATTGGAATTATACAGGCCTATTAACAATAATTTTGCAATAAGGTAAAATGTAGATGTCTGCGCTGTTGGAACCTAAAGATTACCCTAAAATTATCAAATTGAAACCAGTTTTGCAAAATTTTTAACCTTTTGACACGATAACACAAACTTTACTAATATTTTGCAATGAGATACGCTATACCTATGTATTAACATTGAAAATCAGCGTTACACAGCACCATTATAGGTAAAAATGTAAAGGCAGAATTACAACGCGAGCATACAGCAGTCCAAAGTTGTAAGCATACTTGTAAATGAAGTGTAATTCTTCGGACAAATTTTAATATTTTTTTTTATTAAATTTTTTCCGGACAAATGTTGATAATCTTTGTTTTATGCAATTTATTTTTAGGTCAAAATAGTGAACCAGATACTACAAGCGATTTTAACAACCTTTTTACTAATGTTCGAAGAACAATAGTATTAAACTCGTTTCGCCGAAAATTCATATTTCTTTATATATATATATATATATATATATATATATATATATATATATATATATATATATATATATATATATATATATATATATATATATATATATATATATATATATATATATATATATATATATATATATATATATATATATATATATATATATATATATATATATATATATATATATATATATATATATATATATATATATATATATCAGCAAAATGATTAAGGGAGATAATCTCTGGAGTGGCCAATTCGATTGAGCTGAAATTTTCGGAGAACGTAGATGTATATAGTAGGTAGGTCCACAATTTTCTCAAATTCAGATATTCTAAACCTTTTGGCAGCGGCGAGCGTTTTAGTGATTTTTGATGTACTCCTATATTTCCAAGTAGTGAAAAGTTTTGCTAAAGAAAAGTATTGGGAATGAAAAGTAATTATGTTCTAAGCTCGTTTATGATAAAAAATTGGAAATTGTGAGTCGTGTGTGGGTGCAGGGTGCCTAAAAGTAGGCAAAGATTTTTTTTCAAATTTTGATTTGTCATTTCTTGTAAGAAAAACAATGGATCATCGTGAAATTTCCAGAGCGTATTAATGTTGACTAAAATTTAGCACATGTGGATTTTTAGGACAGTGCGGGTAACCCTGTAGCTACGGCAGGCTCCTGAATAAAAAACCTTCAAATCATTGACCTTCCTGAAAAATTTTTGATTTTTGACAAAAAAATCAGATCACTGATAAATTTTAACCTTTATCCATCATATCACATTAAAATGTTCAAAATTCCGATTTGCACAAGAACGGCAACCCATCACCAAATTACCTCTATTTTCAGCACTCGAAAGTTCTGTTCACGAGAACTGACGACCGGATTATCCGATCATAATGAAATTTACAGGACATGTTGGTATTAGCTAGGACCAGGTCTGATAGAAGTGATTTTGAAATGCGGGCAACCCTGTGCCAGTGGTACCATCTTGAAAAATCACCCAGAAAAAAACCGGTTTTTGGCCTATTACTTCCGATTCAGCCATCAGATTTTGACAAGATTCATCCAATACTTGGATCTTATTTTATGTAACGTTTGATGAAAATTTGGCTGAAAAATTAGAATAGAGTTGCCAGCTATGGTGATTTTTGTCTCCTAAAACTTGCAAATTTGCTCAGCAAAATAAAGCTTATTTCCCTATAACTTCCGGTCCAGTGTAAAAATCAAAACGAAGTTCACGCAGCAAATGGACTTTAATGTAAACCAAATGTCATAGAAATTTCGTACCAAAATCATGAAAGAGCTGCCAGCTATGACCATTTTTGTAATTTTGTTTAATTTCTTTACTGAGCGATTATGTCATTAGATTTCCAAATGGAAATGATTCTGCAATGAAAATTAACAACAAATATTAACGTTTTGAAAATTTGATAAATTTTGAGGGTGGTAACCCTAAAATTTTTTTCACCCGTATAACTTCCAGCGCAGTGATTCAATCGAAACGAAATTTACTGGTTGGGTTTAACTTAGCGTGAAGCAGAATTGGTATGTATTATGCTTTGCTGTTGATACAGGCTAACCAGCATTAGCCATTTCCGTAAATATTGCACCAACAGATGCTTCAAACAACGTTCTCATATGCAAAGCATTTGCAATAAAAAATAAGGAATTCTTTTTTAAATTTTTCGAGTTTTGAACATTTTTCGGATGGCAGCCTCAAACAACGTTTAACCGCTGAAACCTTCGAACGAAATTCAAAGCATACGTTGATTTGAGTATGAGCTTGTTATGGTAAACTTATTGCTGCTTCGTTCGGAAAGTGTTGCCCGCACTGAATTATTTGTGTTATAGTTGAGTTTTGTTGCTTTGGATAAGGAATGGTTGATATGATTCCTGCGAAGAGAACGAAATTCAAAGGTTACGTTGATTTGAGTATGAGCTTGTTATGGTAAACTTATTGCTGCTTCATTCGGAAAGTGTTGCCAGCACTGAATTATATGTGTTATAGTTGAGTTTTGTTGCTTTGGATAAGGAATGATTGATATGATTCTAAAAAACAGTGTATTACGTCTTTCCACACTTTTTTGTCACTCAAAGACAATTTCTTCGAAAATTAGTTTTCTAGCGGTTCAGGTGCGCTAGAGTTTTTTTTATTTGTGTGGTATGTACTTTGGATAGGATTGGATAATGATAGGAAGGAAAGGGTAAAGTGCTGTATTGTCTGGCATCTTAGTTCATTTTTGTATTCGATTCATTTCTATTTCTGTCTATGGTTTTGTTTGTAGCTTCATTTCTTTTATTAAAATATGTGTATATTATAGGTTCGGTTATTGCGTAGGAAGCAGAACAATTTTTGTTATTGCACGTTTGTAGTAGTTACCTTTTGAAAATAACGTGACCACTCGTGTTATCATATCTTTTCCAGTATGAACGTTAGTGATCCTTGCGAGAGGCCATTTACTAGGATGTATGTTCTCTTCTTTCAGCAAACATAAATCTCCTATTTTAGGCTGGATTTCTTGTTTGAGCCATTTAGGCCTTTCTTGCAATCTTGCAAGATATTCATTTGTCCAGCGTTTCCAAAAAGTTTGCATTAGTCTTTGGCAAAACTGCCATCTGTCTAGCCGTGATAGGTTTATTTCAGACAGATCGTCTTCTACTGGCATAATTAGAGCATCTCTGATCAGAAAATGAGCTGGAGTCAATACTTTGGTGTCCATAGGGTCATCTGTGAGAGGGCACAAAGGTCGCGAGTTCAGGCAGGCTTCGATTTGGACTAAAGTTGTTGAAAATTCTTCGTAAGTTAGAGTGGCATGTCGTAATATACGGCGTAAATGTAGTTTGATCGACTTCACACCAGCTTCCCATAAACCTCCAAAATGTGGTGATGCTGGTGGGTTGAAATGCCATGTTATTTCAAGACCACTTTGGGATCCTACAGCTTCTCGATTTCTTGTCGCTATTTTTCTCAATTCTGATTCAGCTCCTACAAAATTCGTGCCACAATCGCTGTAAATGTGCTGACAAAGACCTCGTCTTCCAATGAAACGTTTGAGTGCGGCGAGGAATGTGGTCGTTGTGAGATCATTGACGAGCTCGATGTGTATTGCCTTTACCGCCAAGCAGATGAAAATAGCAATACATCCCTTATGGGTTTTACTTCCGCGTCCACTCCTATCTTTGATTGTAACTGGCCCGCAGTAATCCACTCCAGTATGGGTGAATGGACGTGAAACTGTGACTCGCGGCTTCGGTAAATTTCCCATTAATTGTGATGATATTTTGGCTTTGGTTCGAAAGCAAATTAAACATTTATGATTAGAATGTCGAATAACATTTCTTGCATCCAAAACCCAATAGTTTCGTCTCAGTGTAGCGAGCATCAATTGCGTTTCTCCATGTAACGTGATGTTGTGTATATGTCGAACTAGCAGTTCAGTAAATTTCCCTGCTTTCGGAATGATGATCGGATGTCTTTGTGAGAAGGTTAAATCTGCGTTTTCCAGACGCCCTCCGATTCGCAAAATCCCGTCCCCGTCAAGAAATGGAACAAAATTGATTAACTGACTTCTTTTCGATAATTGTTCGCCCTTTCGTAATTTGTTAAAATCTTCTTTAAAAGCCTTTTGTTGGACGTTTATAATCCAAAATTTTCGAGATTGTTGTAATTCTTCCGTCGTTAAGCATCCTTTAGCAGTTGTCTTTTTTCTGGCTAACTTGAAGAATCGATAGCAGTACGCGGTGACTCGAATCAATCGACTAAATGAGGAAAATCTATTTATTATATCGTTTGTATCCGAAGATAAATCCAGGCAGAAGTGAACATTCAAATATTTCCGTTTTTCAAATTAGTAATTTCTACAGTTTTCATTTTAGGCCAATATTCAGGGTTTTTCTGCAACCAAGATGGGCCTGTCCACCACAAAGACTTATTGTTGATTGTGTCGTTGTCATTCAAACCACGAGTTGCTAAATCAGCAGGATTTTCTTTCGAGGGCACGTGACGCCAAGGTGTATTCCCGCTAGTATTGTAAATTTCAGTAACACGATTGGCTACAAAAACTGACCATCGCGTCGGATGTCCCTTAATCCAAGAGAGGACAATTTCCGAGTCGGTCCATAACCATGTTTGTACATGTTGAAAATTTAAAGTTTCCTTTATTTGATGTACTAATTTGGAAAGTAACACAGCGCCACATAGTTCCAAACGTGGTATTGACACTGTTCGAATTGGAGCAACTTTCGTCTTCGCCATCACAAGATAGACGTGAGTTCATTCAACATTTCTGCTGACTATGTACACAGCAGCCGCATAAGCTTCCTTTGACGCGTCACTAAATCCATGGATTTCAAATTGAGATGGTGACGAGTTTCTAATATATCGCGGTATTTTAATTTCACTTATCATCTTTAAATTATATTTAAATCTTAACCATTACTGGATAATTTCATCAGGGACAGGTTCATCCCAGGTGAGCCCCTGAAGCCATAAAGTTTGGAGAAGAACTTTCGCTTTGATAATAATTAGAGCAAGCCATCCCATTGGGTCGAATAGTTGAGCGATTTCTGAAAGCAGTTGTCTCTTTGAATAAGGTAAATTTAAACCTTTCAATTGCAGACGAAAACTAAAATAATCATACATAGGATACCACACAATTCCTAAGGATTTGAATCCTTGGTCTAAATTCATTTCAAAACAGTTCTTCATTTCAATATCTTCTTTGGGAATTCTTTGCAAGGTCCGTTGGTCATTCGCAATCCATTTTCTCAGCATAAAACCACCAGATTTTAAGGCAGCAGAAATCGCATCACGTTTGTCGATAGTTTCTTGTAATTCTTGGCCCCCTGAGAGTAAATCGTTGACATAAAAATCATTCTTGATAGCAGTAAGTGCCGTAGGATAATTATTCATCTCATCTTCTGCTAACTTGTGCAGAGTCCGTATAGCGAGAAAAGGTGCGCACGTCGTGCCAAATGTTACCGTGGTTAGGCGATAATGATCAAGTGCGTCATTGGGATTCGAACTCCATACTATTCGTTGATAGTCAACGTCGTCGCGGTGCACCTTAATTTGGTGATACATTCTCGCTACATCGGCCATGAAAGCATACTGGAATAACCTCCACCTCATGACAACCGAAATAATTTGATTTTGAATGGATGGTCCAGTCAACAATATATCATTTAGTGATAATCCTTTGTTCGTTTTCCGAGATGCATCGAATACGACTCGCAATTTCGTCGTACTACTTTCTTTGAAGACTGCATGGTGAGGCAAATAATAATAATTCATTCTATTATCTTCAGTGGTTACATTATTAGTCGTAGGTTCTTTTACTAATTGCATATGATTAGAGTCGATGTATTCTTGAATGCATTTTGGATACTCTAGTTTCAGGTCGGGTTGTTTTTCGAAACGTTTTTCTAACGCTTTGAAACTGAGTATTGCTGCGTTTTTCGATTCTCCGAGATTAATTTTACTAGCTTCATCTTTAAATGGTAGTCGCACCGTATACCTTCCATCATTATTCCTCGTAACATTTTTCACAAAGTGGTTTTCACAAAATTCCTCTTCCTTGGTTAAAACCCTTTTGGGTTGAAGTTCCTCAAGCTCCCAAAACCTTTTGAGCTGATCACTAATATTCATGTCATCTGTAACTTCAACTTTGAAACTTTGATAGCCCTTTTTTTAATTTGTTTGGTGAACGCCACCAGAAATAATCCAGCCTAGCCTAGAGTTTTGAAGTATTGGACCAATATTAAGTTTCTGCATATCGCCAAGTATCACCTTTGCATAGACATCAGCACCGAGTAGTAGATCGATTTTACCAGGTTTGTCGAAGCTTGGATCTGCTAATGTTAAATTTCCTAATTCCTTCCACACTGCTGGTGTAATGTTTCGTGGTGGCAAAAGATTCGTTATCTTTTCTAAAATTAAAGCATCTAATTCGATCGTATCGTGTTGTGGTATTATTAAATTTACTCGAACAACCCCTTTAATTTTTGTAGCAGTGTTCGAACCGATTCCTGTGACATTAACTTTCGAAGATTCTCTTTTTAATTTCAATAGTTGCACTGCAGATTCTGAGATAAACGACGCTTGTGAGCCCTGGTCAAGTAATGCTCGAAGTGGGATGTGACCAGTAGGTGACTCGGTGGTAACTAATGCCGTAGCCAATAAAACTTCTTTGCTGGCGGTAACGTTTAGTGAATTAATATTAGGACCAGCATTCGATGGACCCGGTTGCTGCCTCAATTCAGGACCCGTTGGTAATGCTGTGTCAACAGTTTCTCGATGTAACAGTGTATGATGCATGCATACTTGGACAACTACTCATCATATAGCCCTTTTTTAAACAATTGATGCAAAGGCCATTGCGTTTTACTAATTGCAACCTTGTACCGTGATTGGCTCTCGAAAACTGGATACAATGCTGAATACCATGTTTTTCCTTGCAGATGGTGCACGACTGTTGTACGTCACTGTGATACGATTGTATATTACCGGTGCGAGACGCTGTAATCCTCCTTTGTGAACTTCCTCTAATATGAGTCACTCCAGAAGCCTCCAAGGTGCGAAATCGATTTTGCAAAAAGGCTTTCAACTCAATGAAAGTCGGCAACTCTCCAGTAGCCGCTTGCTGCTGCTCCCATAATTGTCTCGTCTCCGAAGGTAAACGTTGTGTTGTCATGTATACAACTACTGCTTGCCACATGTCTTTAATATTCATGTTCTCCAACACTTGCACTGTCTGGACCGTTCTATCTAATAACAATTTGATTGATGCCGCTGACTCATTTGCGACCCCTAAACTAAATAATCGTTTCAATTGTGTGTTCATTAACGTTGCTTTATTGTCGTAACGTTCAACCAAAACCTTCCATGCCACTTGATAATTCGTATCTGTTATCTGGAATTGTTTTAACAGACTTTCTGCTTCACCCAAAAGACTACACTTTAAGTAATGAAGCTTTTCAACATTACTTAATGAAGCTTTTTCCTGGATTAAACTCTTAAAGAGATCTCGAAATGAGATCCACGATTCGTAATCTCCCGAAAATTTTGGCAATTATATTCTTGGAAGTTTGATTTCATTTTCTTCCGAATTCTTTGGCCGATTGGTAATTTCGGAACAATCTGTATTCGAGACCCTTTGTACCTCAATCAAAGACACTTTGAGTTCCGAATATAATGATACATATAGTTCTTCAAACAAATTATATTTTCCATCATTAAAATATGGATTACTTAGTTCAGACTCACTGCCGGTCAGTGAGTCGAGAATTGATTCATGAGTTTTCTCAAACGCTTTTTGAATAGCTTCGAGTCTTTCTAATAATTTTGTAAAATAAGTGACGGTTTTACGTGCCTTCGGATCTTTTTTGTAATTAGAGTGCATTCGCACCAACTGATCATAGTTCAGACCTTGCTGCAAGATCAACTTCAACTATTCAATCGAATTCAATTTCGACTACTTCTAATCAATTCTATTTGCAATTCACGTACATACACGTTATCTACTTTCACGCCTAACTTGGTCTCACAAATTCAAATTAAAGTTTCACTTTCTAATGAACTGATTTTCTGTTCACGTCTAACTTGTTCTCACAAGCTCAAATTACCGTTATACGTTTTCTAATGAACTGATTTTCTGTTCAATTTTCTAAATATACTACTTTCGAGTTTAAAGTAGCAATGTGATCAGCACTAGTAAATTCAAATTTGATGGACCAATACGAAAAGGAAATATATTGGAAATCAACATGCAATATAATGTAGGATAAAATGTTATAATGCAATGTAGGATAATGATATCTACATACCACACTATATGTGCATATCACTACCAGCAAACAGTGATTTTGCACGCCACTAATCCCGAAAAATATTCAGCCACAAATGTTCACTACTTTAAACGCATTTCAGAAGTTCAATAATTTCAAGAGTTCAATCAATTTTTTTTTTAAATTCGAAAATTTCAATTTCTTTATTCACCACTTCACTTAACTATGAACGCGATGAATCCGGTTCGAAGGACCAAAATTATGTTCGATATTAGTTTAAATAAAAATTCAACTTTTATAATCAACTCACACTACTTTATTTCAATCTATTCAATTTAACTAATTTAAAACTAATTCAAATTCAAAACTATTCAAATTCAAAAGCTAATTCAATTCTATGATTCAAACTGTTCGAACGATTCAAAAAGCAACTCGAAATCAACTGTACCGTGACAATGGGCTCGAAAAATTTCTAAGTGAAAATTCCGGTAAATTTAACATTGTTAACATTTCCAATAACGCTACATTTATAATGTTGAAAAATTGTTTTCCAGTATTCTAAAATTTAAGACACATTCTTAACATTATAAGTCAGTTGATTTTATGCCTGGTTGCGCGACGTCGAAACTGACAATCGATCCGTCGACTGTCATCCAGGTAAGTTAATTGAATATTTGTTTATGCCTTTTATTAATTCTTTCATTTCAGATTCAGATCAGACAACGTAAACACGTGCTTTTCAAATTTAATAAATGGTAAAATATTAAATAGGTAAAAAATACTCACATTTTTTGTGCTGTTTTATTTTACATTACACAAATATTATACCAAATAAGACGCAAGAGCATACACCATAAACACCAGTTTCGTGCCGGGTACTGAACATCAACAGCTATATACTAGGTATGTCACACTGTACGTATGTGTTAGAAACAAACATGAATAAACAGAGCGAGTGAATTAACCCACACCTTCTTTCTCTTTCTTAAGCATTGCAATATATAATATAGAAGAGCGTTTCGCAAACATCTGACGGATCCGAGCGATTCTATCCCAAGCGTAGTCGCCCCTGTTCTCTCTCCGTCTTCTTTCTCTTTCAGAGCGGTTCAAAAAAAATCTGACGGATCAGAGCGGCTTTCACCCATGCTTTTTAATACCTAGCCAACGAGCCAAAAGGAATATAACTTCAAAAACATGTACTCAAAATTATATTTAAGTAAGAATTATCATGAATTAAATAACAAAAAAACAATATATATATATATATATATATATATATATATATATATATATATATATATATATATATATATATATATATATATATATATATATATATATATATATATATATATATATATATATATATATATATATATATATATATATATATATATATATATATATATATATATATATATATATATATATATATATATATATATATATATATATCTATTGTAAGCTGCTTTAATTGAATCATGAGTTTTATAATATAAAGAACGCAATGGAAATCGCTTATTAAAATTGTACGAAAATTGTAAAAGTGTATTTCCTACAAGAAAAAAAAAATGTTTTCTTCCCAAACGGAGAAGGTGTTGTGCACGCTTGTTGACATGTCAAACTGACAAATGTGAGCAATTTATTCCACTTACCAAAAACAGCGACATCCCCCTCTGAGCGGGCGAAACGCAAGATATAGTATTATAATTTAAAAAAAAGACCGATCCACACACTGTCTAATTCAAATGTACGATATACATACGAAAAATTCGTTTGAATAAATCAGTCTGTTTCGGGATGCCAAACCATTCGGCAACCAAACAGATGTTAAAAATAAAAAAAATAATCGTTTCATTTATTTCGAGCAATAGTCACAAGTGCATTTAAAGCTGAAGCTAATAGGGGTGGTTAGATTCGCCACGCTGAAGCTTAGATCACTTGTGTTTTTAAAACGATATTTATTTTCTTTATTCTCTACCTGGTCTTTGACTTGTAGTAGTAATTTGATTAAAAAATTTTAAAAGATTAAAGAATAAATTTGATTAAAGAATCTTCTTACAAAGAACAACGACTTAGCTGTACCATTTCACTTTACCAACAGACAGGGACACTTTGAGCTTCTTGGGTGGTATACTTTTTTTTGTGCCACTGTAGGCTCAAAATGTTGAATCCAGAAAATATTGAATTCTATCTTTGTCTGCACTACAAATGTCTTTAAAACAGTTCTATGTGATATTTCTGCCATTTCTGCGAGCTGTTTCTTTTTTAGTCTAGCATTTTCCATTATCACTTTTTCGACTTTTTGAACAATTTCCAGAGGAGTCATTTCAATAAACCGTCCTACTGGTGGGCCATCTTCAAGTGAATCTTTTCCTGGTTTAAAAAGCCTCTGCAACTTCTGAGTCATGATTTTATCCGGGCAAGAGTCGCCGTATACAGTTGCTATCTCCTCCATTATGGATTTAACTTACTTACCTTGTTCGTTGAGGAATTTCATAACAATGCGTTGCTCAATTTTCTCTATTTTTGCCACTATCTTCCAGATTGAGTTATTTTGGTCGGCGATAGTTAAAAAAAAAACTCTAGCGCACCTGAACCGCTAGAAAACTAATTTTCGAAGAAATTGTCTTTGAGTGACAAAAAAGTGTGGAAAGACGTAATACACTGTTTTTTAGAATCATATCAATCATTCCTTATCCAAAGCAACAAAACTCAACTATAACACATATAATTCAGTGCTGGCAGCACTTTCCGAATGAAGCAGCAATAAGTTTACCATAACAAGCTCATACTCAAATCAACGTAACCTTTGAATTTCGTTCTCTTCGCAGGAATCATATCAACCATTCCTTATCCAAAGCAACAAAACTCAACTATAACACAAATAATTCAGTGCGGGCAACACTTTCCGAACGAAGCAGCAATAAGTTTACCATAACAAGCTCATACTCAAATCAACGTATGCTTTGAATTTCGTTCGAAGGTTTCAGCGGTTAAACGTTGTTTGAGGCTGCCATCCGAAAAATGTTCAAAACTCGAAAAATTTAAAAAAGAATTCCTTATTTTTTATTGCAAATGCTTTGCATATGAGAACGTTGTTTGAAGCATCTGTTGGTGCAATATTTACGGAAATGGCTAATGCTGGTTAGCCTGTATCAACAGCAAAGCATAATACATACCAATTCTGCTTCACGCTAAGTTAAACCCAACCAGTAAATTTCGTTTCGATTGAATCACTGCGCTGGAAGTTATACGGGTGAAAAAAATTTTAGGGTTACCACCCTCAAAATTTATCAAATTTTCAAAGCGTTAATATTTGTTGTTAATTTTCATTGCAGGATCATTTCCATTTGGAAATCTAATGACATAATCGCTCAGTAAAGAAATTAAACAAAATTACAAAAATGGTCATAGCTGGCAGCTCTTTCATGATTTTGGTACGAAATTTCTATGACATTTGGTTTACATTAAAGTCCATTTGCTGCGTGAACTTCGTTTTGAGTTTTACACTGGACCGGAAGTTATAGGGAAATAAGCTTTATTTTGCTGAGCAAATTTGCAAGTTTTAGGAGACAAAAATCACCATAGCTGGCAACTCTATTCTAATTTTTCAGCCAAATTTTCATCAAACGTTACATAAAATAAGATCCAAGTATTGGATGAATCTTGTCAAAATCTGATGGCTGAATCGGAAGTAATAGGCCAAAAACCGGTTTTTTTCTGGGTGATTTTTCAAGATGGTACCACTGGCACAGGGTTGCCCGCATTTCAAAATCACTTCTATCAGACCTGGTCCTAGCTAATACCAACATGTCCTCTAAATTTCATTATGATCGGATAATCCGGTCGTCAGTTCTCGTGAACAGAACTTTCGAGTGCTGAAAATAGAGGTAATTTGGTGATGGGTTGCCGTTCTTGTGCAAATCGGAATTTTGAACATTTTAATGTGATATGATGGATAAAGGTTGAAATTTATCAGTGATCTGATTTTTTTGTCAAAAATCAAAAATTTTTCAGGAAGGTCAATGATTTGAAGGTTTTTTATTCAGGAGCCTGCCGTAGCTACAGGGTTACCCGCACTGTCCTAAAACTCCACATGTGCTAAATTTTAGTCAACATTAATACGCTCTGGAAATTTCACGATGATCCATTGTTTTTCTTACAAGTAATGACAAATCAAAATTTGAAAAAAAATCTTTGCCTACTTTTAGGCACCCTGCACCCACACACGACTCACAATTTCCAATTTTTTATCATAAACGAGCTAAGAACATAATTACTTTTCATTTCCAATACTTTTCTTTAGCAAAACTTTTCACTGCTTGGAAATATAGGAGTACATCAAAATTCACTAAAACGCTCGCCGCCGCCAAAATGTTTAGAATATCTGAATTTGAGAAAGTCGTGGACCTACCTATTATATACATCTACGTTCTCCGAAATTTTCAGCTCAATCGAATCGGCCACTCCAGAGATTATCTCCCTTAATCATTTTGCTGATATATATATATATATATATATATATATATATATATATATATATATATATATATATATATATATATATATATATATATATATATATATATATATATATATATATATATATATATATATATATATATATATATATATATATATATATATATATATATATATATATATATATATATATATATATATATATATATATATATATATATATATATATATATATATATATAAAGAAATATGAATTTTCGGCGAAACGAGTTTAATACTATTGTTCTTCGAACATTAGTAATAATGGCTCTTTTGAATAAAACTTTTGTTTATGCACCCCTTAATGACCTACTTGTTCTTATTGAATAAAACTCAGATCTTTAACTGAAGGGGGTAAACATACATTTTGTTCTGGTTTATATAGAAACATAACTGAAAAGTAAGCAACATTTGTGAAGAAACTGAATGCAATGTTATACAGTATATGCGAAATCAACAGTTCCACCAACTTCTGGAAACGACGCACAAAAATATTATTCTGAAAAAAGAATAATTGAGGTGTGTAGTAGATGAAAAAAAAATCGCTTAGTTCCTTATCCAAATTTTTTATTACAAATAAATTTAAAAGAACAACAATAACTTATACAATACAATAAATTTTTCTTAACAATACTCATTCAATTTGTTTTAAATATTCAAAATTTCATTTAATACACTTAACTTGATTGGTCTACTCCATGTATTTTACGGCAAATAGTTTTGAAAATTTTACGAGATGAAAAGTACCGTTTATATACGGTATGCTGATGGCATGTTTAGCATACGAACACACCATACGAAACGGTAATTTCTTGCGCACCTTACAATTGCAGTATTAATTGCACAATTTACTAAATTTAAGAAACGTGTTTTATTCGTAATTCACTTAAAAGCACGTTTTAACTCGAACCACGTTTATTATATGCTATTAGAGCTGGAACTTGAATATTGTGTGATAATGTTCTGATTGGCGTGTATTCACACTTATACGAAGTTCCACAGGAAGAGAAAAAAGAGACAACAACTAGCATATCGTCGCTGTGAAATCAAACCGGCATATCTGCAAAAATTGAGTTTTTGGTATCAAAAAATTCCTTATTTTCCCCTCTATTTTTATGTCGCACCGGCATATCGTAAAGTTGAATAAAAACCCGTCTAATGGTGTTTTGCCGCTTTGCATTCACGTGGAAATAGCCCACATGCGAAAACTTTAAAGCGCTCTAGTGAAGAATGTGTATTTTGCAGATATGCCGATTTGATTTCACAGCGACGATATGTTAAGCACGCTACCTGTGAGTGTTTTGTTTGGATGATCTTAATTGCAATAAAATAATTGTAGGGTTCGCTCTGCCCTTTATTGGATCACAGTTCTCCAAAATAAGTTGGAAAGTCTCCCATATGTATGTGCTTGTCACTAAATTCGGCTCAATTGTATCATATAATCTTTATCGTGTTATTTTGAAAGTTGTTAAATTAAATCTTCTCTCATTATAAATTGAGTTTCATGATAATTACATTCCTTTGATTGACTTGGAATAAAAATTCATGTCTACCATAATTTTATTCTTACGGCAAATGGCGACATTTTCTTCAGTTTCGATTTGCTACAATGTTGGAGGGTTTTCATGTCTTTCTCCTTTCCATATGTTTTCATGCACAATTTGAAACAAGCAAAATATATTTATTCTACACATTATTTGTAATTTTAATTTTGTATATATACTTCATTTCGATGTATTTTAATATAAGTTTTGAAAAAATTTGAGTATTTATAATTGAAATCGATTTTAAATGTTAATGTTGTACTAATATTACGGAGAGGTGTCTTTAGTGGCGTTAATAGGAAGCATAAATCTTCAAAGTATAGAAAGAATAGTGCATCAAACGAACTGTCAAAGCGTAAGTAGTATAGTTTGTTTGTTTTTTACTAATGTTCGAAGAACATTAGTATTAAAATCGATTCGGCCAAAAATTCATATTTCCATATATATATATAAATATATATATATATATATATATATATATATATATATATATATATATATATATATATATATATATATATATATATATATATCATCAAAAAATTTCAGTGAGATAATCTTGGGAACGCGCCATCCGATTGAGCTGAAACTTTCAGGATACATGGATTTATATGCAGAATAGGTCCAAGTCTCACTAAATGTCAATTATTGTTAACACTTTGGCGCCGGTGGCCATTTTAGTGATATTTTTAATATACCAATTATTAAATTTCAAACGTGTTTTACATGTGAATCGGTTAATGTTTTGGAATTGTTTAACCCTGTGTGTGCGCTGGGTGCCTAAAAAGAGAACGGGAAAATTTTTTAATTGCGATAACTTTTGACAAAGCTGTTTAATCATTACGAAATTTTAAGGACATATTGGTATTATTTAGTTGTATATTTGTGTATCTTTTAATGAGCGTGCTGGCAACCCTGTAGCTAGAGCAGGCACTGAAATTGAAAACCTCCAAATCATCGTCTCTCTTGAAAAAATGCCGTTTCTTCAAAAAGAAGCCATTCATATGTAAATCTTGTGCTTTGTTTACATATTAAAAAAAAAGGTATGATATAACGGGCACGCCTGGTAACCCTTGCCCAATTTACCTATATTTTTAGCATAAAAAATTTCTGTTCACGGAATCTCACGATCCGATAAGCAGAAATAATTGAAATTTGCAAAATATATTGGTCTTAAATAGGACCATGTCTGATAGAAGTGATTTTGAAATGCAGGCGATTCTGTGCCAGTGGTGCCATCTTGAAAAATCACTGAAAAAAGATAACTGCTTTTAGCCCTATAAATTCTGATTGAATCGTTCGATTCTAACAAAATTCACACAGTAGCTGAACCCTTTTTTAAGCCACGTTTGGTAGAAATTTTGTTGAAAAATTCAGTTCGAGCTGCCAACTATAATAATTTTGGTGTCTTAAATTTGAAAAATATAAATTTGGAAGTGAAAACATTCAAACCATCGAATATCCTAAAAAATGTCCGTTTCTGATAATAAAACCAATCTGTATACAAATCTTATGCTTAATCTACACTTTCAAACTAAAACTTTGGAGATTTCATGTCGGACAAGAACGGGAACCCTTTCCCAGTTAACCTATATTTTTAGTATCAAAAACTTCTGTTCACGGGAACTCACGAACCAATAATCAGATACAACTGAAATTTACAAAATGCATTGGACTTAAGTAGGACCAAGTCTGATAGAAGCGATTTTGAATTGTGGGGAACTCTGTGCCAGTGGTGCCATCTTGAAAAATGACAAAGAAAAAAAACTGCTTTTTGCCCTATGAAATGTGAATTAATAACCCGAATTTCATGAAATTGACACAATAGCTGAACCTTACTCTAGACTCTGTTTGGTGGAAATTTGGTTCAAAAATTCGCTTGGTGCTGCCAGCCATGGTAATTTTTGTGTCTTTGGTTTTGAAAATTCACTCAGGAAAATAAAACGTTTTGCCCTATAACTTCCAGTGCAGTCATGAAATCAATACGAATTTCATACTATTAATGGAACCTATTATAGAAATTATTCAGGCCAAATTTCGTTGAAAAGCCACGATAGGGTTGCCAGCTATTGTTGGTTTTCTGTTTAATTGCAATATCTTTACTAAGCGGTTTTATCGTAGAATTTTCAAATGGTAATGATATTGTAGTGACAATAAACAGGAAATATTAAGTTTTCGATTATTTGAAAAAACTTGCTGCAGATAACCCTAAAATTCTTTATACTCCTATAACTTCGAATGTAATATAACAACGTGAAGCAGATTTGATATATTATTGGCTTTGATACTGGCCAAAGGTTGCCAGCACGAGTCGGTTGTGCTACTTATGTATCAATAAATGCTTACAGTTAGTATTCATACCGGAAACATTTACAATGAAAATAAATAACCAATGTTTCAATTCCCAAAGTTCTGCAAATTTTTCGGATCGCAGCCCCAAACACCAACCTCAGTTTCAGTACTGCAGGCACTGAGCATTTTCTTCATTGATGTTTTATGAGATGCTGCTTTGAAAATTTTTGTGAAATAAGCAACTGAGAGCGAATATAATTAACAAGTGTTGCTCTCATAAACTTTGAAATTCATGCCATTGGTAATATCTGAAACCTTTCCACCACATGAGTTATAAGACCAAAGTAAAACCTGGCGTTTGAATTAATTTAGCTGTAATAAGCAGGTAGTGTGGTAGAATATACACTCAAAATCTGCACGATTCTTCTACTGTTCTTCGAAGATTAGTGTTTCTAGCGGTTCAGGTGCGCTAGAGTTTTTTTTTCATTCCGCGAACTAAATGACACGCTCCGTAGATCTTCGTTTGGTTTATGTTTAATACCGCTTATCTGGATATTCTTTAGCTGCAATCGATTTCAAAACATTTCATTTTGAACTTTCAAATCGTTTGAGTTGAGTTGGTTAGACTTCTTATTATTATGCCCCGTTTATATATATTGCAAACGTATCGTGAGGACATTTGACAAAACCGTCGACGAGACGTTCAGCAAGACATGGGGTGTCTATCGGCCTAGATCGATAGACACTGAAGAAGAGGGCAGATTACCCTCGAAATACCAATTTCTGTCTAGAAATAAAAATATAGCTTCTAAGGGAAAATTTTTAAATTAAAATGTACCCTATATGGTCACATTTTGTTTGCATTGAAACTGAGAAACATTTCTTTAATTAGATTGCATTGCTTATTTTGTTTAAAATATTTTAGCTTTGAATCAGATTCGCGCTTTGCTTAAAAAGGGAAAATCATTAATTTTCAGTCATCTTCGTGCTCTATATGTGTCATCACATTATTTTGAATTAGCACAGACTCATGTCACCGAATCTAATGGGTTTATTAGCCATACAGCGTTACATTTACATATTTTCTCATCCTATTACTATCACAACAAGCCCTTACCTCCGAATATCTTCCATTTGCGTGAATGGGGAGAAAATATGTACGAGCACATCTTTAATGCAAGCAGGAAATACATAAACACTCGTACATGCAAGTGCAGAAGTTGGACTTGATCATAACTCTTGACGTAACAGCAAATTGTGCTCGGAAGATACGATATGATTCGAAAAACTTATATAGCGTAACCAGAAAAGCAGCAACACTACCAAGAAGCCCATATATACTGTTGCTCCCATTGAAAAAGTAGAATTCCTACGGCAGTCATATCTTTTGCTCAATGGTTTTACTCGGGATACATATTTGGTGGGGAAATGCTTTCATGGAGAGGGTTTTTACATCCTGAAATCAACAGACACTAGCTTGATTTGTAATGAATATAGAAGAAGGCTTTTCAGGTGAAAGACAAGAAAACAGGAAAATTAGTTGTTCATGGTTGAACAATTCTAACTGCTTACAAAAGTTAAGGAACTTAAAGGTTTTAATTCGTAAGGAACTGATCACTAATCACATCGCAAAGCCAATAGAATGTTAAAGATACGTCATTTCCAAAAATGCAACCTGAATCATCTCACACTGGGCTATGAAAGTCAAGACACTCTTTTCAATTAGATTGAGATTAACTCTTTAAGATTCGATTGACTGTGTTTTAAGTAAATACGAAAAAATTTCCACACATTTTCTTTGGCACGTAAGCACAGGGTAGCCAAAATAAGACCTAGTGCTGTAAAACACGTATAACTCTTGTAATAATCCTTTGTTTAATGAATTTTTTTTATTGATTAAAAACATTTTAGGGAAATGTAACGTAACTATGTGTGAAATATGATATCAGACCAATGACCACCATTTTGCTCGATACACTAATGTTTCTCAAATATTCTGTTTCAGCTGTTCAATTGTCTGTGGTTTATTAACGTAAACTTTATCTTTTAAATATTCCCATAAAAAAAGTCGCGCGAGTTATGTTTCTACTCTAACTTTAAATTAAAAAAAATAATTTAAAGTCCACTTGACTAAATAGAAACGCGAGTTCTTTTGAATCAAACTTTATTTCTTTAATTCTTGACAAAAACTGAACTTATCGATCTACTTAAAGGGCTATTTATACGATTTGTCCATGGGAATCTTATCTGATCATCCCCATGGTGTGATATGCTGACCGATGCACATCTCTTGCATCTTGTGTGGGATCTAATTGTTATTGCTTCTCGCGAATTTTAATTAAAAGATTTTTGATGACGGGAAGCGGATGCAATATAGACATAATGATCTGGATATTACTTTGATTGTTGAGATAAGGAATTGAATTTGGTAGTGATATGATCGTGTGAGGGATTATGCGAGTGTGTAATTCGCGCAGTTAAATCTGGTGATCGAGGTGGCCAAGGGAAATCTATTTTTTTTTAAATTATGTGCTCACCAAAAATTTTACGCAACATGTTCATAGTTTGCCTAGCAGCATGCGCAGTCACTCCATCTTGAAGAAACCACAAATAAGTAATCCGCTCCACCATTGGCCGCAAAAAGTTTTCGATTATTGTTCATCCTCATTCTTAGAGAAACATGGGCCGATGACTTGTGTGGCCATAGCATTGCATCAAAAAGTGCATCTGATTGGGTTTAACTGATGCTGAAATATTACCCCACAATCTACAATTTATTTATTTGCATATTGTATTCAACCAAATCTACGCATAGATAATTCCCAGGTATTTATCTAATTGATCTTTCCAAAATGTAATATTTGATGCCAAAAAAGAACTGCGCATAATTTCTCAGTTGATTTCATGGGAAAAATGTACTAAGCATAAGTCCGTTTCTTTTTAGGGTTCGCGTATGGCCTGGCTTGCCTGTAACTAGTGTCGCATTTTGAGATATGTTTTAATGGAAGGCATTGGCAACTTTTCGTTTTGCGTTTTTTTTTAGCTTTTAGGCCAGTGTCAATGGGTGGAGGACTCCAGACCATCGGGGGTCAGTGCTCCGCCACCATCAGGGGCCCGGGGTTGTTTGCCTCAACTGGGCTCCTACAAAAAGAGAGGCAGTATTTTTTCCCCTTTCTTCCTTAGAATTTTCTTGTTGGCTCCAAGCATCGTCACGATGCAGCAAAGCCATGGGTGGACTCCTTAACGGAGTAAAGCCTCATATTCCCTTAGGTATATTTTTATACCAGTTTACGGCTACTCTATAAGACGGATGAATTATAGGCAGCATTCCGTTTTCTTGAGAGCCAACCGACTGCATTTTTCGTGAACCCACCCCAGTCGCAGCGAGCTAGCCAAGTGGCACCCCAGCATCCGTCGGGGTCGGTTAAAGGGTACTCCGCTGATGCAGACGAGGGGCCTTCACGGCCATTTCTAGGGAGCCCTGCTCTATGGGCAATTCTTTTTTTTTTGAATTTGCGTCTTGAATGGCAACAGCCATTCCGTTTAGCCCTCTGGGTTTTGGACTTCGGTCTGGTTCTGAGTTGTGCTAAGACTACTCTCATTCACACAATTCACTACAAGTTAGCTGTTTTAACGCCAGGTCACTTACTGATCAGAGAACCAATAAATACAACTATGGATCCGCAATCCTAGCTCAATTCAGCGCCACTACTAGCAAAGTGGAAAGAACTGACGAAGCTTAAGCAACAATTCTGGCAAAAATGGAGCAAAAAATATCTCAGCCAGCTACAGCAGCGTTATAAATGGAAGACAGCGAGTGAAGATGTACAACCTGGAATGATGGTAAGTCTCAAGGTGGATAATAAGCCGAGTCTCAACTGGGTCCTTAGTCGTATCATTAACCTTCAAAAGATGGTAGGATGGCAGCTGCAACAAGTTTACTCGTATCTTCACCATACTACTGATACAGTAAAACACATCAGCACCACATTAGGTTGACATTTTTAATTCATTGTCTATAAGGCTACTGCTAGCAGCTTTGAATTTCCAACAAATATTTTTAATTCATTGTCTATAAGGCTACTGCCAGCAGCTTTGAGTTTCCAGCACACAATCATCGATAATTAACGTGCTAACGGACCTTCAACACGGAAAAGTCGATGCGCTATTAATCACAACTGAACAGCTTCACGATCAAATCAACTTGACCAGCATCATCTATTAGTCCTGTATGGCATCATGACAATACAGTGGCGAATTATATCAAATCATGTTCTTTTCCGCATTAAAATTCCTTTGTTGTCAGACGGCGTATATGGACATTGTCGGTCATACTCGTTCCAATCATGAACAACGGAAATTTTTCCGTCATCGATCAAACATCGACTGGAAATATATACTGGTAAGTTTGCACAGAAATCAGTACTACGCATTAAACGAGCAAAAATTGCGTGCGGTCTGCACGATGATACGCCACTTTTATCACGTATGCAAGCCAAACCGGTTTAAAACCAACCCAGTTTCAAGGAAAATTACATGTGCGGTGGACATTTTATTACACAAGCCCACGATAGCCAACTGAAACTATTATATCACCACAGACGTGCCAAGGTGGACCCAACTAATGCATTTGAACCAATGGTTATACACTCAGCGAGATGAGGCTCTGGTTAACATTATATGCAACCACTAACTAACGCAACAACATTTAAAAGCGACTGAAATCATCACAATTCCAAGCGGATGTGCGGTCAAGGTCGAAGACACGACTCTCGAGTCGAGCTAGCTACTAACGAACACAGTCACATCTGATTTATTGTCAACCCGAAACATAAGCAAAATATTTATTAGGTCAAACCCAAGTCATTAGCTTCAGCACCTACAAGACGACATAAGGACAATCTTCCACAACGTCCAACATTTACAACAGCAGATGTCGATGTTACAAAGTCAGAGGTCGCTACTTCGATCAAACGTTACTAACTATGACATTCATCAGTATGCTATCTCTTCCACTTGTCTTTTGATTATTCTAGCAGGTCTTGGTTACGCTTTACGTTGACAACGTTGCTCACAGGCTCATAGGTCAACATCATTACTAAAGCCAGCACCACGACGCCACATACCATTCGTTCAATCTCAGCGGAGCTCACCACCATCGCTCGATTTCATGGTCCACATCCAGGATTGAGCACACTGTTCAAGGTGGGGAGTATGTTAAGAATTCAATATACAGGGTGGCCCAAAAGCTTCTCCCCACCTATTTAAGTAAACGCATTATTCATTACCCGTTGCCAAAATTTATTCCTTCTCAGTTTATCAAAAACTCCAAGCGGAAGTCAAATATCAACTCTTCAGCTATCGTAAGGATCATATTGTGCTTAGCTACGACAGCGTTAACATCAATAATAGCTGAGAAAAGCAATATAGTGCATTTCCAGGAAAAAAAATTAAACAGCATTTTCCCCTATAGTCCAGAGACGTACTCTTTATAAAGCTAATTTGAATTACCCGGGTAATTAAGCGTCTTTCTGTGAACCTACCTGTGAAATTTTATTGCTCCTGTCCTCGAGGATCCTTTTTCATTGCCGTGTTTATCGCAAGTAGTGATTTTTCTCAGAACAATTTTTACACGCTACCTGAAACATCATTATTTTTTTAAAGTCTATCCTAGAGGACTTTTGTGCTTCTTCATTATGGCTTCAAATAAGATACAAATAAGGATTCAAATTCAAACACTTGGTGAAATAGAAAAATCCGTTTCCGAAATATCAAGGACACTATGCATCGACAGGGATACCGTACGGTTATGGCTGGAAAGGAGAAAAGGCGATATACAGGACAAAGGACGTTCCGGTAGACTGACAACTCTTTCACCGACAAAAAAATACAAATAAGGAAGATAACGGGAAACAAGCCAGGCATTGGAACAAGGACACCGACCAAAAGAATAAATCAATCCGAAAATTACCAACAACGGCAAAAGACAACGTCTCGATCAACGTTACATTAAATCGACGAATTTGGGAAAATGCCTACAAGAGACGAGTGGAGCCGCTACTTACTGCAAAGAATGTCACAGATAGACTTAATTTTTGTAAAAGGGTTGCAAAGCGAAGGATTCTGTGAAGATATTGCTCTTGGAAGGTCTAAGAGAGCTTACGTACTTTTGACGGATGAATCCGCAATTGTTTTGCACCCAACGCCGAATGGGCAAAATATAAGAGAAAGAACAAGTTATCCAAGCACTATTCAACCCATAAAAAAGCTGAAATTTGGCCTTAAAATAATGGTTGCAGGAGGAATCAGCTCACGTGGAAAGTCGATACTTCATGTTGTTGAGCAAAACACAACCGTAGATTTATACTATTACCGGAGCAACATTTTACCAGCTTACGAAGCATGTCAGGATGATAGAAGACAGTTTTCACATAAAAATTTGGTAATTCTTATGCAGAATGGGGCACGAGCGCAGACAGCAAAAGCAACATTGACACTGGCAAAACCGATGTTTCCAACTATTTGGGAAGATTGGCCTGGAAACTCTCCTGATCTTAACCCAATCAAACACGTTTGGGCTAGACTTCAAGAAAGTGTATTCAGACATCCGATGCTGAAGAATAGACGACAATTAATTGCAAGAGTACAGCAAGAATTGAGAAGCTGCACCGAGGCCGAATTATAAAATTTATGTGATAGTTTTGGACGGCGTATTTTAGAATGTATAGATAATAACGGTAGACATACGCATTATTAGTAATAAAAATAAGAATCTGTATTATGTTAGCATTACAAATAAATTTGAATATCTGAATTATGTTTGTTGGTTTGCTTTTTATAACTAAAAATTTGTGGGGAGAAACTTTTGGGCCACTCTGTTCATAGTTCGATTCAAGTTCAATTGTTCAACATATTTCATATCCATCATTATTCAATATGGTTCAATATTCAACTTGTACGTCTTCCAGTATGTATAGCGTCATCAATATAAGTTTCGAAGTTCACTAACTTTCACTACAATTGTAAACGGGGAAATTCGTGAGCATACATTCTTGAGCTTAATTGTTATTGATTATGTTAGCAATAAATTTCGTATAAATAGGTTTCAATAAAATCAGAGTGCTACAGATTATGTTCCAAGTATTTTGTCTCATTAAACATAGGTGTAGTTTTAGCGTTCTCCATATGAGCAGTTAGCTGACAATTGATTTTCATATAATTGGTGCATGAATCGTTGCACTAGACAACGATTAATTTCAGCCTAATCATCATATAGGCTGACAGATATCAGACTGACAAATTGGTTGAGTGGGTGTTCCACCTAATCAACTTTCATAACTAGGTTGGAATCGGTGATACTGCCGATTTTATGACCTTACCAAATTCCTAACACCTTCCTTGTGGTGTTCCGGTTTCGACTATTCTTTCCACTTTGGCTTCCAAAAAGATAGCTTTAATCTGCCTATTTTTGAGCTAGTCCGATGCCCAGGTTGCCAGAGTTTTATCCACTCCATATCGAACCAACGCATCGATGATACTCACAACACTGATATTATTAAAGCCCAGAGAAGCTTGTATACCCTGAGTTTTCCCAATAACTTCTTTAAACTCATTTAATAGACAAGAAAGTGGAGATTTCACCTGCACTACATGGATTTTTCCGTCTAATAAACTTATTCCCAACACTCGTATCCACTCTTTACCTAATAATGGTTGATTGTCACTATGTACTTCATATAAATCTAGTTCTGCACTTTTGTTATTAAAAACTACTTGTACCCAACATACACCTATCACCTTTAAATGTTCGCCACCATACGAACGCAATTTAATGTGAGATGACTTTAGTTTTAAATTCGGAAGTGAAACCTTAAATTGTACCTGACTCATTATGGACACGGCTGCTCTTCCATCCTAACTATTCGTTCATTAATATGTAGAGTAGCCTGAAACTGCTCACGCTGCACCCTCAACCTGTCTTCGGATATCCACATAATTTCCTCCACAGCGTTCTGTTGCACGGTAATATTTGTTTGCCGATCTCGCGGCGCTTTCAAACAAACCTTCTGGAGGTGTTCCTTCCGTTCACAATAATTACAAATCGCATTAATTTTGTGACAGGCATTTGCAAAATGTTTTGAACTACCACACCTTAAACAAGAGTTCTTATTAAAAGCGTTACTTGACTTTGTATTTCTATTCTTATAAATAAATTTCTGATTACTTGGTGCTTTTGATGTTGTGTATACTTTAGTAACCAGCTCCCTACGATGCAACTGCTTGGCATTTCTCTCAGAAAACTCCATTCCCTTAGACACTTCTACTGCCTTATCTTTATCTAAGTCACGTGTCTCCAGCAACCGACCCTGGATTCGTTGAGAGCGCAGCCAGTAAACAAATTGGTTTCTCAGCGCTTGCTTAAGAAAACCTCCGAAATTGCAGTTTATTGCCAACTTCTGCAATGCATGCAAATATACCTTCCCTCCTGCTGTCTGCGTGAGTGAACCCGAAATGTTTCCGCAATTTCTAGTGGTGCTGGATTATAAAATTTTTCCATAACCTCAACTATGTACTCGTAGGTCTTATCATCAGAAAGCTGTGGTGCCAGCTTATCACATATCGTATTTTAGGCTTCTTAAATACTTAAAATGCCACTTCGAGTCTTTTCATCTATCTTCACCAGTTGAGCTGCAATGTGTATGGGTCGACGGTGAAAGTGGAATGCACTATCATCACACTGGCGACTCCTCCCGTAACTCGTGGAGTTTCACTATCCCCCGGCATGATTAACCTGTTTTTGTTCCTGCTGTAAATAACACAATTCTGCTAACTCGTCCGTGAGCTAGCCTAAATGTATGTCTCCCTGCGCGGTTGCTTTTCCACAATTTACCTGTAAGAAATCTGTCTGCATCAATCCCATCCTCGTCGCCACTGTTGTATCTGTACGTTTTATAGCAAACACCGACTGGCACTCTTTCAAAGTATCACTTTATTTATTACCATATAAGAGCTACAATATCTATTAATACTTTAATACTTAAAGAGGCGCGGAGAGACTACGTTCGAATTGGTCCAGAGCTACAACGCCAGTCTCCAAATTGAAACTTTAGAAACCGGATATAATAATTAAGGCAAATCTGATCATCATAATAAGTGTGTTCTTCAACTTCAAAAACCGGATATAATAATTAAGGTAAACCTGATCATCATAATAAGTGTGCTAAATTCCACCGTTAAGCATCTTGCCCAATTCAGAGTATAACATATATATATATATATATATATATATATATATATATATATATATATATATATATATATATATATATATATATATATATATATATATATATATATATATATATATATATATATATATATATATATATATATATATATATATATATATATATATATATATATATGTATATATATATAAATATATATATATATATATATATATATATATATATATATATATATATATATATATATATATATATATATATATATATATACTGCCCTAATAAGCGCAAAAGCGGTATCTAAAAAAAAATCGATAAATTGATATTTATAACATTAGAAAGCTGAAAACATAACGCATCTAATGAACTGAGCCTTTTAATTGTAGCTTATTTAAAACATATGGAATACACCTTAAGAAAATTTTCTAAATCTAAGTATGCGATGTATCCAAGAGCGGAAGACCGCTTACCGAGAAAAGTGGAGTTAAGGGAATCCTCCATCAGCTCCAAACAAACCCAGTTCGTTGTCGCCTATCTCAATTTTACCTTAAATCACTAAGGAAATTAGAGGTACATCAATATTACTACTTTTACAAAACTTCACTTATCTCGAAAATCGCTTTCATTAAGGCACCGCTATTGCGCTTGGTAGGGCAGTATATATATATATTTATATATAAATGGATATGAATGTATATACACTCCTTATCACTTGAATAGCCCAATTGGAAAATCCATAATAACTCTTCCATTGTTTTCCGATAATATTGGCATAAAAATCGTGAGCACATTGTAGACCGTAATGAACATCTACCTGGTATTGGGATTTATTTTTCGAAAATTGTGGCAATAAAAAATGAGTAACGAATAAAATGCATTTTTCAGCGCGTCAATAGAATAGCCCACTTAGTATTTGTCTATACTGTGTGCCGAGTGTATCAATCTACAGTTAGTATTTATTTAAGTTTTTAAAT
>OX376373.1:99150628-99222492 GCA_947369275.1 Nemotelus nigrinus | reverse complement strand
TCGCCCAATTTAACGACAGTGCGAACGGGCAACTAAGTGCGCTCATCTCACCAACAATGTGCATGAAAACTCGCTGCAGAATGCAATATCGTCATGCTGACAGCAACATTGTCATCTATATGTTGCTCTTTCAAGCGGATTATCAACCGAAAAAAAAACGATAAACAAGTCAAAAGTAGCACAGGATTTACAAATTTAGTTGATAGAAAATTATTTGTAAAATAAAATTATAAAATTATTTTAATACTATTTTTGCAAAAGTTATTTGTTGACAGAATAATAGGTATATTTAAAATATCACTAAAATGGCCGCCGGAGCCAAAGGGTTAAAGCTTTATTACTTTTTCTGAGACGTGACACTATTTTGTATTCACACCAACGTATCCTGAAAATTGGAGCTCAATCGCTGAAATTATAATATATATATATATATATGTATATATATATATATATATATATATATATATATATATATATATATATATATATATAAATATATATGTATATATATATATATATATATATATATATATATATATATATATATATATATATGTATATATATATATATATATATATATATATATATATATATATATATATACATATACATAAAATGAAATGATGTATATATATATGTATATATATACATATATGTATATATATATATATATATATATATATATATATATATATATATATATATTTATATATATATATATATATATATATATATATATATATATATATATATACATATACAAATATATATGTGTAGATAGAAATATGAATTTTCGACCAAAGTTATTTTAATACTAATGTTTTTCGAACATTAGTAAAAACCAGCGGAAATGATCCTCCATAAACACTTAATATCAAAAAAAAGTAGACGAATCGTGCGGGGTTCGAGTGCATATTCTACCACATGTGCTCATTATTACATCCAACCTATTTCTCTACATCTACTCATAGAGTAGAAAGGTTTTCAAACTGGACCTTATTCTTCTCCTAACAAAGTTTTTTGCCTTATAGTTTCCGTTGCTGTCATGAATCAAAATTCAGACAGCACCGTGTCCATATTTTAGGCCAAATTTGGTAGGAACGTGGTTGAAAAATCGTGATTGGGCTGTCAGCTATGGTTTTTTTTTTGTAGTTTGTTGTCATTTCTTTACTAAGCGATGATATCATGAAATTTTCAAATGGTAAAGATCTTGTAGTGCGAATTGCCAACTTATACTAATATTTCGAAAATTTGGAAAGTTTCACGAGTGGTACCCCTTAATTCTTTTTACCCCTATAACGTTCAATGCAGATATCGGATCGTAACGAAATTCTCAGAGTGAGTTGGCCCAAACGTGAAACTGATTTGTTATACTGTTATTTTTGGTGCTAGCAGAGGTTTGCCAGCACCGGAAATTATAGTTCCCTCGGTGCCATGATAAATTGTGATGTGTGCCATGATGACTTGCTGTGATCATTCCAGTATTTCTTTTACTATAATAAACAATTATGTTTTTTGTCTCTTAATCATCATCATCGGCGGTACAAGCAAGGTCCACTGCTGGCCGCCATTAAAAATTTCATCGGTCTCGATCTATACTACTACCTGGTGTCATACAATTAGAAACCTCTAAATCCACGTTGTCGTCTGCCATAAAATCGATTGCGTGGGAGTCCTTGTTTTTACTGTTAGTATCCTTTGTTTACCTTTACAAACGTTCAATTCCATCTGTTTTATTTTCTTACAGCTTAGACAGACAGGCACTTAAATTACTAGTTTACTAATAATCATTTTCACCTAAATTAGTAATTTAAATGCTTCCTACACATAGCCCTTGCGTAAATGATGAATACTGCCAATTACTGTCTATCACTCAAAGCAATTAGTTTTTGCAAAATGGAGAAATTGGAAGTGTTTTAAGGAATGTTACTTCTTTAATGTTCTGATAAACGAAGTTGGAGTACAAACCACGTAAGAACTACATTGACATTATCATGATATTTTGAATTTAAATTTGACATCTCAAAAAAGTTGTCTTCATTTTCAATGCCAAAAGCGACTTTGCACAAGGGGGCGACTATACATAATTTAAGAATAAACGACCATAATTTATTGCTCATTTAGCGATATGCTTATGATTGATAATTTGGTCATTTAGGAGTGAGTAGCCTAAATTACCATATAACACACAGAACTTGTGTTTTTTTCGTCGTTGGAAGGTGGAAATCTTCTAAAAGATGTTTCAAAGCTCCTGCTCTGGAACATGCCGGGTTTTCACCGACTAAATATACCTCATTTTTCTTCTACACTACTTGCGGGATAATTTATTCAGCATAAGTTCGCGGAGGTGGATCAGTCCTTAGCTGTTTTTAAGTATCCTTTCTTTTTCCTTCTTCCTATCCCATTCCGTGTTACGTAGTTGGCGGTGAATATTATAAAATGCTGTTTTGACGGCATTCCACGCAGTTTGAGATTTCAGCATGCAGCTTGCGATATTTACCGCTGATATCGTTGTGCCGAGTATCGTCTCTACTTTTACATGCTTCAAAGCGCATACAGCTGAACATAACGTGTTCTGGATACTCAGGTACTTTTTGCAGACAGGACAATCCGGTGAGGTGTCGTGTGCAAAGTGATGCAGATAATGCTGATAACCACCAATTCCGCTCAAAAATTGGGCTAGGTCAAAGCTTGTTTCTCCGTGGCTTCTTGAAGCCCATTCTACAACGTTGGGGTTTGATTTGTACATTCAGCGCCCGTTTTACGCCTCTTCCTAGCTCCTCAGCCATGAGCGCAATAACACTAGTCTTTGAATTTCCCGCGTGATTACTGTTAGTGCTTCGTTTTTATAGAGTCAAAGCGCTTCAGCGGCAATAATTTCGATGGGAAGCGTACTGGCTATAACACACGTTGCCTCATAGGACGTTGTTCAAAGGGCGCAGCAAGTGCAATCAGTCGGTAGGCTGCTTGCATTTTACGGCGATTCGATTTTATTTGCGGTGCTGGTGCCCACACTGGCGCTGCTTACATTAGAATAGAGGTCACCACTCCTGAGATCAGTAGCCTTCGGCTTTGCTTCGGGCCGCCAATATTGGGTAGCATTTTAGCGAGAGCTGAACCATCTACGGATGCCTTTTTGCCTGCTTTCTCCAGATGAGCTCTGAAGCTCAGTTTGCTATCGCCAGTTACGCCTAGATATTTTATAAGAGATTTCGGGCTAATTATGCAGTCACCAACATTTGTCCGTACTACCATCTTCGTCTTATAGTCGGCTAGTTTAAGTGTAGTGCAACCAAGCTATGATTTAACTGCCCAGATTGCTCAAAAAGACGGGTTGAAATCACGATGCCAATATCGGCGGCGAAACCTACCATCACCACATTTCACAGTAGGGGCCCAAAAACAGATCTCTGTGGTACTTCCGCCGTTACTAGGTAGAGGTTTGGTCCTTCGCCTGAGTCACAGCATAAGGTTCTTTCCTTGAAGTAGTCAATGATAATAGATGCCAAATAGCGTGACACTCCATTGCCAATTAGAGCGCCTACAATACGCACATTGGCTTATAAGACGATGCCTCCCAAATATGTCTTACCTGCTTGGGCACGAGAACCAGTTTCTGTTGCTTCTATTGCTTGGAATGTATTAGCGAAGACATTTGGTATCCCCTTTACCGCCGTTAAAGTGCTTTATTTGGTATCGCATCCAATCAAGGTGCTTTTTCGTTAGCAATTTTGCGTATAGCTGCCAATACTTCTTGTCTGTTTACCACCGGCACGTTTTGAGGGTTGCGTTGTGATCCTGGAGCATCTTCGGACACTTTATTTGAAGAGAATTTTTTTGCTTTATTGTAGTCATAACGGCTTTGTGAGATCCACCCTATGGATCGGAATCAGCCTCGTTACACAGCTTTCTAAAGTGCTCCCTCTTGCTCTTAGCGATCGCAAGTTGTAGGTTCTTCCGGGCGTATTTGTATTTGTTCTGCAAGTCCTCGTAATCTGGAGTATTCCTACGGCGCTTGCTACATCGTCTGGCTACAGCTATATACATAGATGCCATTAATTTTAGCCCATACATACAACTTCCCCGGGTGTTGGATTACATCCTGGAACCAGTGGCGTGGCGTTCGTGGTAGCAAGAGAAGCATTGCTTCCCCTACATTTGGTTGATTTATATTTAATATTAATTTATTTAAAAATCGCGAAAAAAAACGTGTGTAAGAACTTTTTAAATAATTTTTTCCAAAAACAAATAGTGAACATCTCACGCGGCTAAGTTCGTTGTACGTACACACTATGTGAATTTTTTAATGAATTGAAACTACGAGATATGGCAAGGGCTGCCAGAGACTGCTGATTCGACGAGCTATCATCATTAACTTGAATGTTGTTTTTACTAATTTTCGAAGAAAAGTAGTATTAAACTTGTTTCGCCGAAAATTCGTATTTCTTTATATATATATATATATATATATATATATATATATATATATATATATATATATATATATATATATATATATATATAGGTATATATATATATATATATATATATATATATATATATATATATATATATATATATATATATATATATATATCATCAAAATGATTAAGGGAGATAATCTCTGGAGTGGCCGATCCGATTGAGCTGAATCTTTCGGAGAACGTAGATGTATTTAGTAGGTAGGTCCACGATTTGCTAAAATTCAGATATCCTAAACCTTTTGGCGGTGGCAAGCGTTTTAGTGAACTTTGAGGTATCCTTATATTTAAAAGCAGCGTGAATTTTTGTTCAATAAAAAGTATTGGGAATGAAAACTTATTATAATCTAAGCTTGCTTATGGTAAAGAATTAGAAATTTTGAGCCGTGTGTAAGTGCAGCGTACTTAAAAGTAGGCAAGGATTTTTTTTCAAATTTTGATTTGTCATTACTTCTGACGAAAACATTGGATCATCGTGAAATTTGCAGAGCGTATTGATGTTGACTTAGAATTAATACACATGGATTTTCAAGGTAGTGCGGGTAACCCTGTAGCTGCGGCAAGCTCTTGAAAAAAACTCCTTCAACCTGCTGAACATTTTTTGATTTTTGACAAAAAATTCAAATCATTGATAAATTTTAACGTTTGTCAATCATGTCAATTTGAAATTTTTAAAATTCCGATTTGCACAAGAACGGCAACCCATCACTAAATTACCTCTATTTTCAGCACTCGAAAGTTCTGTTCACGAGAACTGACGACCGGATTATCCGATCATAATGAAATTCACAGAACATGTTGAAATCAACTAGGACCAGGTCTAATAGCAATAATTTTGAAATGCGGGCAATCCTGTGGCAGTGGTGCCATCTTGAACAATCACTGTAACTTCCGATACAGCCATCAGATTTAAACGAAATTCACACAATATTTAGATCTTACTTAAAGTAACATTTGGTGAAAATTTGGCTGAAAATTTAGAATAGGGTTGCCAGCTATGGTGATTTTTGCCGAAAAATGCCGAAATCTTGCAAATTTGCTCAGCAAAATAAAGCTTTTTTCCCTATGACTTCCGGTGCAGTCATGATATCAAAATGAAGTTTATGCCGTAAATACATTTTAATGTGAGCCAAATTTCGTAGGAATTTCGTACAAAAATCGTGAAAGGGCTGCCAGCTATGACCATTTTTGTAAGTTTTTGGAATTTCTTTTCTGCTCGATTATGTCATTAGATTTGCAAATGGGAACGATCCTGCAATAAAAATTAACAACAAATATTAACGCTTTAAAAATTTGAAAAGTTTTGAGGGTGGTAACCCTAAACAATTTTTCACCCGTATAACTTCTAGCGCAGTGATTCAATCGAAACGAAATTTATTGGTTGGGTTTAGTTTAACGTGAAGCAGATTTGGTGTATATTTTGCTTTGCTGCTGACACAGGGTAACGAGCTTTAGCCATTTTCGTAACTATTGCATCAACAGATGCTTCAAATTACATACACATATGCAAAACATTTGCAATAAAACTAAGAAACCAATTTTTAAATTTTCCGAGTTTTGAAAGTTTTTTGGATGGCAGCTTCAAACAACGTTAACCGCTTAAGCTTTCGACGAAATCCTCCGATAAGAACGAAATTCAAAGGATAAGTTGATTTAAGTATGAGCTTGTGAAGGTAAACTTATTGCTGCTTCGTTGGGAAAATGTTGCCAGCACTGAACATTTTCATCATTTGTGTTATAGTTCATTCTGTTGCTTTGAACGAGGAATGGTTGATATGATTCTACAAAAAAGTGTAATACGTCTTTCCACATTGTCACTCAAAGAAAATTTCTTCGAAAATTAGTTTTCTAGCGGTTCAGGTGCGCTAGAGTTTTTTTTATATATAAATTTGGTGTAGGTATTTGTAATGGGTGAGGGTTTTTATTTCACTTATAGCTCACAGCATTATTGAAATTAAATTGATTTGAATTGTTTAGAATAGATTTTTTTATATATATGTATCTATTTGGGACTATGGGAGTGTAATTGAAAGGTGAATGTATTAATTTGTTCTGGAAATAGCATGGATCAAAATTGCATAATTAGTGACCTTTTTCGATTTCCGTTTGGATTTTGATCTCTTGCGTTTTACTTGCGAAATCTATTTGACTCGATTTCATTAAAAACTGAACTCATGGTGCTTTACTCTAATGCAAATTCACAGGGAAAATCTTTTCAAAATATTTTTGAATATTCTACCAACAATAAATCAGAAAATAGTTTAAAACAATTTCATAAATTAGTTTGTTTAGTTTTAACATTACAAGTAACAAGTGCAAAATAGAGTGCAACAAGAGCGTCCACAAAGCGCAGTTTTTATCTAAGAAATAATACGGGTGAACAGTGCTAAGTGACTTGGCAATAATGTCCATTGAAAAGGTTTTCTTAAAATCATGTTTGAGCGAGCAAATCTTTTATCAAGACGTCATAGATGAATCTGCAACAAAGAAAGACGAGTTGCATTAAATTTTAAATAGAAGTATGAATGAATTTTCTCATCAAATTCGATTTATAATAGATTTTTTTAAAGTATCACTTCATTTATTTTTTATTTACTAATTTTTATTTTAAAAATATAAAAATCTATATTTTTCGTTATAGGGATGTTATTTGACTGTTATTTTTTTATAAGTACTAGAATATTGAATTTTTTTTATGCGTGAAGGTTTATAAATAATTAATTTGCGTAATCACTGTTGTTGTTATTGTCGCCGTAGCTATATTTGAAAATGCTTTATTTACATAGATTGATGTTGCAGCTTTGCTAATTTATATGTTTACCTATATATAATTTTTGCTACTATATATTTAAAGAAAAAATAAACACATAATGGTAGCATGGGAATTTAGATACTGATAACTATACAGTATATGTACTCTCACGTCCTAGTTCGTAATTCCAGGAAGCTTTTATACAAGCAATGTTTAAGGTAATACATAACAAATTTGAAGAAAACATAGCCAAAATCAGTTATCAAAATGAGCTAATTGCTTCCGTACGATGAACTATCACGCTACGCCACTGCCTGGAATGCCCAATTCCTATACGCCCATACTGCTGCTTTACCACTTGCATCCGTTGCTCAGACGTAGGGAATCCAATCCCGGGATTAGAATCCTGGGATCCCGAACAGTTTTTACTCCCTAAAATCCCGGGATTGATGTTTCATAATCGTGGGATTGATGATTTATAATCCCGGGATTATAAACCATCAATCCTAATTGAGATCCGGGATTTTAGTGACTAAAAACTGTTCGGGATCCCGGGATTCGGATCCCGGGATTGGATTCACTACTCAGACGCCACTATGAAGATTTCGATGTAGTTCTCAAATTATGGCGACGTCGGCTTTGACCTCGTAAACCGACTGTAAAAGCAAATCCTACGCTGCTCGACAATGATTGAGATTCAGTTGTATGATCTTGAATTTCGTCTGGAGTTTAACACCTTCTTGAAAACTGGTCACCTGCTGCTACTCACTACGTGCTTGTTATTGTAACCTTCAGTTTCCCTGCAGAAGAGACGATTCGGAACCTTATTGCAATTTTTGGCAACGTGGCCTTCTTCTCCACATCTTCGACACAGCTTTGATCGATCCTGTGGGTTTCTGCAGTTGTTTGTTATGTGTCCGAATTCGAGGCATTCAAAACACCTTTTCGTTGAAATCTGCTCCCTTTATCTCGATTCGGACTTTGACTGCTGCTAAGATCTTACGTGCTTGTTCAACCGCAAGATATATAGTGGCAGTTTGGGTACCCCTGAAAGATCTTCTAAGACCTGCGATATTTGATTCCTCTACGTTCAACAGCCCCAGTCTGTCCTTCAGAGCACTGCAAATTTCCTCTTTCGTAGTGATCTCGTCTAGGTCTCGGCTTTCAACTGCTACTCGCTGGCAGTTCATTCGTACGATCGCCTGTTCTCCAAGAGATGCGTCAATTTTCTCCTTGAATTCCTCATGCTCGGATCTGCCAGATTTAAGTTCGAGCAGCAACCAGCCTGTCTGTGTCCGTCGAATGCGGATCACGTTGTCACTTTAGTCCTTTAAACTAGGGTCTGTCTTAACTTCTCGTGGGATGTCCACGTATATAACGCCCTCCTTAGCAGTGATAACGACCTTCTTAGCAGTGGTAACGCCCTCCTTGGCAGTTATACAACACTTATGTAAATATTCATTTAGGCTGTACTCTGTGTCTAGCGCTTTAGCCAGCGAAATACTAATTACTTTAAAAAATGTCCGTACCTATTTTCAGCATCCTAATTACCTATATTTGCTTGAAATACCCTAATTATATTATGCTATAAAAGGAACGACACCGTTAATTCCTAATATCCAACCGTTACCATTTTACAGTCCTTATCCATAAGACTCGCATCTACTTCAGCACTCCGACATCTGATGCCCTTACATTAATTTTTTTCACAAAAATTGAGGCCTTAATCACAGCACTACTAAGTCGACGTCTTGTAATCTTGATAGACTTGAGTGGTCTCAAGATATAGTAGGAAACCCCTCATGAATTAATATGAGGTGAAATCCATTAGATACACAATGATATCACCTCTCTATTGTAATACGTTAAGTTCTCCTCTATTGTGGATTTTAACAGAAAAAATAATGCTCATAGAGTTTTTGAAAGTTTCAACTTTGGTTTCTCAGTTTGATAGAAATGAAATTTTAGAAATCACACTTTTTTGTTCCATCAGGTTATTTGGCAGTTGAATGCCCAGCAAAACCAACCATCAACAAAAAAAGTTTTTCCAATATAAAGCAATTAAGTGAAAAAGTGTGACGATATGTCGGTTCCAAAATAACAAAAGTGTACCACAACAAGTTGTTACCGTTATATTTTCAAAACCGTCTTCTAACTCTTTATGCCCGACCGGGACGTTAGGGCAGTAGTTTCGGGCGCCTCTGCTCGCGGAGAAAGGGGTGGGTTTGAGCGCCACTCGCTTTGTTCAGCCCGAAACCACTAAAGGCACCACCGCTCTAAAGCGAGAAATGAGCGACGTGCATCCACCTAAATTTCTCACCGCCGGAATTAACTCTTTGAGTAAAAATAATATTTACGAACGATTTTCCATTGTTACACGATTACATATATTTTCTTTTCGCTATCGATTCCAAAAGAATTTTACACACAAAACCCGATACTAATCCTATGCGACCGCGGTATAATAATGCACTAAACTTACTTAACACTAGGAAAAAACAAAATTCAAAAATAAATATAAGAATAAAAGAACCTGGCTTCAATGAATCCCTCGCTGGGGCCCAGATGTCTCGCCGCCGACAATCGAAATAATTTTTCTCCCTCGCTGACACTCGTCCAACTTCCTCCTGTTGCTCGAAAATCTCCTTTTCATCTGCTGATCGGAACTTTCCTTTTCTTTACGAGTTACGTTCAAGAAACTACGCCACGACGTCGCTAACACACCTTCGATATATTTCTCCTCGAACTGTTCGCCTCCTTCCAGCAGGAATAAATGTCCTCCCAGTATGGTTCCAATCGACATGCAATTCAACAAAAGAAAACCTCCAATTAATTTCTTCAAAGCGTACCGCACACGTCTGCTACCGTACCTGGCTCGATTCGAAAAGAAAGAAAGGCATTTACCTTTCGCTGGATGTAGCGAAATTTTTCAAATTATCGGGACTTCCCTGAACCGCTTAGTTGATTCACCCCGTCGCTGTTCCCCACGCGTCGAGGTCTCATTTTCACCTCGCGTTCCACCCATTTGGAACAACTCGATTTCCCCTGCTCGAACATCCGTCATCTGTGACATTTTGAATTGTGAAACTTCAAATTGTATGTTGACAGTGAAATTCGCGACATTGTCAATTTCAAGTTTTATAGTGTAGTGTTTTGCGTACGTGCATCCCAGGAATTTGCTCATCAGGTAAGTAAGATCCTTGTTAGTTTGTGCCGCTCCCGGGGGAGAAAATACATCTTGCGCGATCCGAGATTTGGTGTGTGCATCTTTGTTCCGAAATTTCTACGGTGTCAGTGAGTGCGGTTCTCTAAACTATTTGCCGTAGGATTGTGATTGATTCACCGAATGTCGATCGTTCATCTATTGCCCTCCGGGTGTTTTCCAGACTGAGTTCTCCAGTCATGTACCCAGTCGATTGCCTATTGTGATATTCCCACCGTGCATTCCTTCTTATCATATCTGGGTCAAATGTTGGCCCAGGTCAGGAGCCGCCAATCCGAATGATATAAACTGTGCGATGCCCCGCGTGTTCGTGCGTCGAAATTAACGTGTCGACTTAGATATTACTGTCTCTGAGCCGCCTATTACTATTTCGCTCGCAGTTAGATTCGTTTGAAACATCTTTCGAGATTCATCTTCAGTAATCCCAGGTGTCTTTGAGTTTTGGTTGTTGTGTCTCGATTCTTGATGGTACGAATCATCTAGATGACACTGACGAGACCGTCCTCAGTCGAGTTAAATGTCTGGTTGTAGGTCGCATTGAGTGTAAAAGTTGTTCTGTCGCTTAGATGCATGAAAGTTTCGCATCCTAAGCTACAGCCCTATCGTTTGTGCTTAATGCATATACAAGACCTGATTTATTAAATGCAAGACATATGGCAAACCTAAAAGAGCTTATTCCTCGGTGGTTGCAGCTCAACCTCCATCGATCTAGCATCCGTAGGTCGGTGGAAGTTTTTTTTTCAAATTATCGGGACTTCCCTGAACCGATAAGTTTTTTTTTGTCCTTTTCTAATACTTGCGAAACCCGAGCGACCGTGACAAAGTGTTATTTTGCTAAATCACGATTAAGTCAAAGAAATACACGGAAGATTAACGGGGAATATTTCTGCTTTTCTACTTACTCCGAATATATTTCTTGGAACTTCCTCTTACACCACCATTACAATTTCCAAAATTAAATCACGCTTTTTTCTACCAAAAGATAGGATTGCAGATTGCGAATAAAAAACCATATCCGCTATGAAAGCTGTGGGCTAGCCTGTGTCAGCAGCAATGCAAAATATATACCAAATCTGCTTCACGTTAAGTTAAACCCAACCAATAAATTTCGTTTCGATTGAATCACTACGCTAGAAGTTATACGGGTGAAAAATTGTTTAGGGTTACCACCCTCAAAACTTTTCAAATTTTTAAAGCGTTAATATTTGTTGTTAATTTTTATTGCAGGATCGTTCCCATTTGCAAATCTAATGACATAATCGAGCAGAAAAGAAATTCCAAAAAATTACAAAAATGGTCATAGCTGGCAGCCCTTTCACGATTTTTGTACGAAATTCCTACGAAATTTGGCTCACATTAAAATGTATTTACTGCATAAACTTCATTTTGATATCATGACTGCACCGGAAGTCATAGGGAAAAAAGCTTTATTTTGCTGAGCAAATTTGCAAGATTTAGGAGACAAAAATCACCATAGCTGGCAACTCTATTCTAATTTTTCAGCCAAATTTTCACCAAATGTTACCTTAAGAAGTTAGTCCACTGGTAAACTGCTCAAAATGAGCTTTTTTTTCAAACAGTTTGAAAGTGGAAGAAACCCCTTAAGTAAGATCCAAATATTGTGTGAATTCTGTTTAAATCTGATGGCTGAATCGGAAGTTATAGGCCAAAAAGCTGTTTTTTTTCTCAGTGATTTTTGAAAATGGCACCTTTGCCACAGGGTTGCCCGCATTTCAAAATCACTTCTATCAGACCTGGTCCTAGTTGATACCAACATGGTCTGTGAATTTCATTATGATCGGATAATCCGGTCGTCAGTTCTCGTGAACAGAACTTTCGAGTGCTGAAAATAGAGGTAATTTGGTGAGGGGTTGCCGTTCTTGTGCAAGTCGGAATTTTCAAAATTTTAATTTGACATGATGCACAAACGTTAAATTTATCAATGATTTGAATTTTTTGTCAAAAATCAAAAATTTTTCAGGAGGTTCAATGATTTGAACGATTTTTTTTCAAGAGCCTGCCGCAACTACAGGGTTACCCGCACGACCTTGGAAATCCATGTGTATTAAACCTTAGTCAACATCAATACGCTCTGCAAATTTCACAATGATCCAATGTTTTTGTCAGAGGTAATGATAAATCAAAATTTGAAAAAAAATCCTTGCCTACTTTTAGGCACGCTGCACCCACACACGGCTCCAAATTTCCAATTTTTTATCATAGGCAAGCTCAAAACATAATAAGCTTTTATTCTCAATACTTTTTTGAACAAAAATTCACGCTGCTTGGAAATATAGGAGTACCTCAAAATTCACTAAAACGCTCGCCGCCGCCAAAAGGTTTAGGATATCTGAATTTTAGCAAATTGTGGACCTACCTACTAAAAACATCTACGTTCTCCGAAAGTTTCAGCTCAATCGGATCGGCCACTCCAGAGATTATCTCCCTTAATCATTTTGATGATATATATATATATATATATATATATATATATATATATATATATATATATATATATATATATATATATATATATATATATATATATATATATATATATATATATATATATATATATATATATATATATATATATATATATATATATATATATATAAAAAGAAATATGAATTTTCGGCGAAACGAGTTTAATACTACTTTTCGTCGAAAATTAGTAAAACATTCTTTCGTCAGAAGCAATAACCATCGTTTTCAGTATTTTATCTTTATAAAATAACTCCTCCTGCACATATGTACATCTATAAGTTTAGTGTTTGCACTAAACATTTGATCAAATCGAATTTCGTGCTATGGAAATTTAAATATAGCGTGTCGCGCGAATCGAATGCTTTGGAAAAAATACATTTGAACAAGAACATTTTCACCTCGCGCAAGCACTCAGTTGTTGCGTGCTCGGTTTTATTTTTCCAATATTACTGATGGCGCGTTAAAGTAGATAATGTCCTTTCAAATACGCCAGATACGGCGCAATATCTTCCTGGTTGAAGGAAATGATAGTATCTTCTTCAAGTCAATATACTTGGTGGTGTTGGAAAAAGATCATCATTATCATTATCGTATCATTATCATTATCATTATCGTATGTCTAACTTTGAAAATGCGTATATAAGTGTTTTGATCCGAATTGTACGTACTTTAGGTTTTTTGAAAAACATATTGCAAAATACTAAGGATAATATTGAAAGTCGATGCAAATTACCTGAACTTTAAGGCTTATAATCTAAGTTTCGCTTTTTATTCATTCCATACATATTAGGAAAATTATATTTGTTAAAAATGTGAACTTTTGCGAATTAAAACCATGAGTACACAAATCATATACATATGTATGAATTAACCTTAATTTTATGTCATGGCTACCCTTTGTTATGTTCGAATGTGGTCGAACCATTTAAATCATTGAGCTTCATTCATCCTCCCAAAGCAAGGAAGATAAAATTTCACTTGCCTGCCAACGGGTTGACACCATGCTTGTCAGTCTGCTTAGCTGAGTTTTTGAATAATTTGCTAGGTCATAAAATGAAACGAAATAATTGATGATTACTTTCCTGACGACCTGACTACATACTTATAACTGCTGTGAACCTTGTGTTTATGCAACTGCTGTTGATTTTTAAAAATTTTAAAGTGACAGTGACGTGTTGTTAAGTCAATTATTAGACTATCCGATTTATTTTCGAGCTTAAAATATTATTTCACAGTTTTTTTACTAATGTTCGAAGAAGAACATTAGTATTAAAATCACTTTGGCCAAAAATTCATTTTTCTATAAATATAATATATATATAGGTATCATCAAAAAATTTCAGTGAAAAAATCTCAGGAACATGCCATCCGATTGAACTGAAATTTTCAGGATATATTGACGTATATGCAGAATAGTGCCAAGTCTCACAAAAAGTTAATATTCTTTAACCCTTTGGTGCCGGCGGCCATTTTAGTGAACTTTTAAATATACCTATTTTTCAGTAAAAATATTTTTGGAAAAATTAAGTTTATCTTCTAAATTCTGAACGTGTTTCAAATGTGAATATGATAATGTTTTTGAAATGTTGAACCCTATGTGTGCGCTAGGCGCCTAAAATGAGATTGGGAAAAATTGAAAATTTTTGAATTTTGATAGCTTTTTAATTGATTATCAAATCATTATGAAACTTACTAGCCCAGTCATTTTAGCAATCTACCTCGGAATGAGAGATAATAAGCTGAATTTCTGTATATACCTTCATTTAGGGGTCCTCAAAGGTGCTTCAAAAGTCTCATAAAATCTCGTGTCTGCGTCGGAAGTTATTCAAGGTCAAAGGTAAGAAAAAACGGTTTTTTGCAATTATCTTGGTTTCTATTGCTCCAATGATGTTAACACATTGGATCGAAATTGTAGAGCATAAAATTTGCGACACATTTTATCTGAAGCATTTTTTCATGCGCTCAACAGTTTTTCCGATAGAGGACGGCAAGCACGCAGCATTCAGCCATATGTCCTGTAATGCAAGGTCAACCATGAAACCTTCAGTTTTGAATTACTTGTATAATTTAAATAACAAAAGTATTACTTTTCTTCTTCTTCATCGTCATCTTCTGAACGTACGGGAATTTCTGTATCGTTGTCATCATCTTCGTTGCCTTGAATTGGTGTTTGCAGACCTTCCTGAATTTCATAGTCAAAAGCACTCTCTTGCTCACAGTCACTTTGCAATGAAACAGCATTGAGGCAAGCTTGCCCATTACACTGGCCACAAGTTAAAGTGGATTGCAGCTCCGATTTTCTACATCGGCACCGTGCACCACATCCATTCTTACAACTAGAAAATAGAGTATTCAGTAATTCATCGGAAACTGATGGTAATATTGTTGTCATTGGCTCCAGGAACTCATTTTGGAGCACGCAACCCCATTCCTGGGGTTCTAAATCATGCCCTAACCGTTTTTGAACTTATTAATAAACACGGTTTATATGCTGATGGGCCGCTGCACTTGCAGGTGGAAGATTAGATAACTGGACAGGTTTTTTAAGTTTTGTATATTTAATGAACTGAGTATATCGATGATGATCGATATTATCATTAGATTTTGGAGCATTGTATATCGCTAGTAAGATCCGAATGCCATTATCGTATAATTGTGGGGCAGGGCACTTTTCTTCTACAAAAACTTGAGCTAGTTCGTCGAAATTGGCAAGTTGTTCAAGCGCTTTTATGAAATTTTGTTTTTTCCTTTTTTAAACAGCGCAGAAGTTGTATCACATCCACTGAATGCATGTAAAAATAAAACATGCTTTTTAGACATGGGATATTTGTCAAAACTTGTTGAAGAATATTTTTGTGTTTTGACATTGCCTTTGCCAACTTTTTTAAAGAAAATGTCTTCTTTGCGTAATTGGGTGCGTCCAATAAAAAGAACTAGTAAATCTATGTCTTCTCCTATAATGATGGCAGTCCTTTCATGTTTGGGTTCTTCGATAGCTGTTACTATAATTAGAAAATCAGCATCATCTCTCGCTTGTTTTGTTGTGATATTTACACTCTCAAACTTTTCAATGAGCAATACCAATAAGTTTCTTTTTATTACATCGATATGAGAATTTTTTTTTTTGCTAATTGGCACAATTATTGTTTAAAAATAGGTAAAACACTATAAAATACAATATATTTACTGATATATAATACAAATAATTCAATACTGAAGGTAGTATTCACAGGTATTCACGATTGACCTTGCATTACAGTACATATGGCTGAGTGCGCGCGCTTACCGCCCTCTATCGGAAAAACGGTTGAGCGCAGGAAAAAATGCTTCAGGTAAAATGTGCCGCAAATTTCATGTTCTACAATTTCGATCCTATATGTTGACATCATTGGAGCAATCGAATCCAAGATAATCGCAAAACACTGTTTTTTCTTACCTTTGACCTTGAATAACTTTCGACGCAGACACGAGATTTTATGAGACTTTTGAGGCAACTTTGAGGACCCCTAAATGAAGGTTTATACAAAAATTCAGCTTATTATCTCCCATTCCGAGGTTGACCCCTTTTTTATGCTAAAATAACTGGGCCATACAGTTCATGTGAAGGTTGTAAAGTTGCACACTTGCGTAGTTTTTCATGAACGTGCTGGCAACTCTGTAGCTACGGCAGGCACTGAAACTGAAAACGTTCAAACCATCGAATCTCCTTAAATTTGTCCGTTTCTTAGAATCAAAATCAACTTTTAGACAAATCTTATGCTTTGTCTAGTCAAGGGAAAGCTTTGGAATTTGTATGTCGGACAAGAACGGCAACCCTTTCCCAATTAACCTATATTTTTAGCATCCAAAACTTCTGTTCACGGAAACTCATGAACCAATAATCAGATGCAGTTGAAATTTACAGAGCACATTGGAATTAAGCTGGACCAGGTCTGATAGAAGCGATTTTGAATTGTGGGCAACCCTATGCCAATGGTGCCATCTTGAAATATTACAAAGAAAAAAAACTGCTTTTTGCCCTATGAATTCTGATTCAGTAACCAGATTTTTATGAAATTGACACAGTAGCTGAACCTTTTTTTGAGCCGTGTTTGATATAAATTTGGTTGAAAAATTCGATTGGTACTGCCAGCTATGGTAATTTTTGTGTCTTTGGTTTTGAAAATTTGATCAGGAAAATAAAGCTTTTTGCCTTATAACTTCCAGTGCAGTCATGAAATCAATACGAATTTCATACATTTAACGAAACCTATTAAAGGCATTAATCTGGTCAAAGTTGGTTGAAAAGCCACGATAGGGTTGCCAGCTATTGTTGGTTTTGTGTTTGATTTTAATATTTTTCTTAAGCGGTTTGATCGTAAAATTTTCAAATGGTAATGATATTGTAGTGACAATACACAGCAAATATTAAATTTTTGATTATTTGAAAAATGCCGCGGCTGGTACCCCTAAATTTCTTTATACTCCTATAACTTCGAACGCAGTCATCGGATCGAGACGAAATTCGCAGGGTAGGTTAATTTCAACGTGATGCAGATGTGATATTGGTTGCCATAAAAGGTTGCCAGCAAGAGTCTGTAGTGCTATTTCTGTATCAATAAATGCTTGCAGCTAGTATTCATACCGGAAACATTAACAATGAAAATAAATAACCAATGTTTCAATTCCCAAACTTCTGCAAAATTTTTGGTTCGCAGCCCCAAACACCAACTTCAGTTACAGTGCTGCAGGCACTAAGCATTTTCTTCATTGATGTCATATGAGATGCTGCTTTCAAAGTTTTGTGAAATAAGCAATTGATGACGAATAAAGTTAACAAGTGTTTTGCTCTCATAAACTTTGAAATTCATGCCAGTGGTAGTATCTGAAACCTTTCCACCATAATGTATTCTTGAGACCAATGTAAAACATGGTGTTTGAGCTCGTGTGGTGGAATATGATCTCAAAACCTGCACGATTTTTCTACTGTTCCTCGAACATTAGTGTTTCTAGCGGTTCAGGTGCGCTAGAGTTATTTTTACTAAATTTCGAAGAAAAGTAGTATTAAACTCGCCGAAAATTCATATTTCTTTATATATATATATATATATATATATATATATATATATATATATATATATATATATATATATATATATATATATATATATATATATATATATATATATATATATATATATATATATATATATATATATATATATATATATATATATATATATATATATATATATATATATATATATATGTATATATATATACATATATATATGTATATATATATATATATATATATATATATATATATATATATATATATATATATATATATATATATATATATATATATATATATATATATATATACATATATCATCAAAATGATTAAGGGAGATAATCTCTGGAGTGGCCACTCCGATTGAGCTGAAACTTTCGGAGAACGTAGATGTATTTAGTAGGTAGGTCCACGACGTACTAAAATTCAGATATCCAAAAAATTTTGGCGGCGGCGAGCGTTTTAGTGAATTGTGAGGTACTCCTATATTTCCAAGCAGCGTGAATTTTCGTTAAAAAAAAAGTATTGGGAATAAAAACTGATTATGTTTTTAGCTTGCCTATGACAAAAAATTGGAAATTTTGAGCCGTGTGTGGGTGCAGCGTGCCTAAAAGTAGGCAAGGATTTTTTTTTCAAATTTTGATTTGTCATTACTTTTGACAAAAACATTGGATCCTCATGAAATTTGCTGAGCGTATTGACGTTAATTAAAGTTTTATACACATGGATTTCCAAGGTCATGCTTTATAGCTGCGGCAGGCTCTTGAAAAAAAATCGTTCAAATCATTGAACCTCCTGAAAAATTTTTGAGTTTTGACAAAAATTTCAAATCATTGCTAAATTTTAATGTTTGTACATCATGTCAAATTGAAATTTTGAAAATTCCGATTTACACAAGAACGGCAACCCATCACTAAATTACCTCTATTTTCAGCACTCGAAAGTTCTGTTCACGAGAACTGACGACCGGATTATCCGATCATAATGAAATTCACAGAGCATGTTGGTATCAACTAAAACCAGGTCTGATAGAAGTGGTTTTGAAATGCGGGCAATCTTGTGGCAGTGGTGCCAGCTTGAAAAATCACTGAGAAAAAAAACAGCTTTTTGGCCTATAACTTCCGATTCAGCCATCAGATTTAAACAAAATTCAGACAATATTTGGATCTTACTTAAAATAACATTTGGCTGAAAAATTAGAAAAGAGTTGCCAGCTATGGTGATTTTTGTCTGCAAAATCTTGCAAATTCGCTCAGCAAAATAAAGCTTTTTCCCCTATAACTTCCGGTGCAGTCATGATATCAAAATCAAGTTTATGCAGTGTTGCGAAACAGCCTCGCACATATAACACCCACACACACCCACAAACATTGGCGGTGCAATGCTGCATGCGACGGCCGAATGCATGGCATTGCATAGGAAAACAGGCTTTGCTTATGCATTTGATTGTCGCATGTGTCGTTGTACTGCATCGGGTTCGCTGACCTGAGCGCAGCTGATTTGCAACAATACTTGCATCAGATCAAACCGTCAAACCATCGAATCTCCTTAAATTTGTCCGTTTCTTAGAATCAAAATCAACTTTTAGACAAATCTTATGCTTTGTCTAGTCAAGGGAAAGCTTTGGAATTTGTATGTCGGACAAGAACGGCAACCCTTTCCCAATTAACCTATATTTTTAGCATCCAAAACTTCTGTTCACGGAAACTCATGAACCAATAATCAGATGCAGTTGAAATTTACAGAGCACATTGGAATTAAGCTGGACCAGGTCTGATAGAAGCGATTTTGAATTGTGGGCAACCCTATGCCAATGGTGCCATCTTGAAATATTACAAAGAAAAAAAAACTGCTTTTTGCCCTATGAATTCTGATTCAGTAACCAGATTTTTATGAAATTGACACAGTAGCTGAACCTTTTTTTGAGCCGTGTTTGATATAAATTTGGTTGAAAAATTCGATTGGTACTGCCAGCTATGGTAATTTTTGTGTCTTTGGTTTTGAAAATTTGATCAGGAAAATAAAGCTTTTTGCCTTATAACTTCCAGTGCAGTCATGAAATCAATACGAATTTCATACATTTAACGAAACCTATTAAAGGCATTAATCTGGTCAAAGTTGGTTGAAAAGCCACGATAGGGTTGCCAGCTATTGTTGGTTTTGTGTTTGATTTTAATATTTTTCTTAAGCGGTTTGATCGTAAAATTTTCAAATGGTAATGATATTGTAGTGACAATACACAGCAAATATTAAATTTTTGATTATTTGAAAAATGCCGCGGCTGGTACCCCTAAATTTCTTTATACTCCTATAACTTCGAACGCAGTCATCGGATCGAGACGAAATTCGCAGGGTAGGTTAATTTCAACGTGATGCAGATGTGATATTGGTTGCCATAAAAGGTTGCCAGCAAGAGTCTGTAGTGCTATTTCTGTATCAATAAATGCTTGCAGCTAGTATTCATACCGGAAACATTAACAATGAAAATAAATAACCAATGTTTCAATTCCCAAACTTCTGCAAAATTTTTGGTTCGCAGCCCCAAACACCAACTTCAGTTACAGTGCTGCAGGCACTAAGCATTTTCTTCATTGATGTCATATGAGATGCTGCTTTCAAAGTTTTGTGAAATAAGCAATTGATGACGAATAAAGTTAACAAGTGTTTTGCTCTCATAAACTTTGAAATTCATGCCAGTGGTAGTATCTGAAACCTTTCCACCATAATGTATTCTTGAGACCAATGTAAAACATGGTGTTTGAGCTCGTGTGGTGGAATATGATCTCAAAACCTGCACGATTTTTCTACTGTTCCTCGAACATTAGTGTTTCTAGCGGTTCAGGTGCGCTAGAGTTATTTTTACTAAATTTCGAAGAAAAGTAGTATTAAACTCGCCGAAAATTCATATTTCTTTATATATATATATATATATATATATATATATATATATATATATATATATATATATATATATATATATATATATATATATATATATATATATATATATATATATATATATATATATATATACATATATATATATATGTATATATATATACATATATATATATGTATATATATATATATATATATATATATATATATATATATATATATATATATATATATATATATATATATATATATATATATATATATATATATACATATATCATCAAAATGATTAAGGGAGATAATCTCTGGAGTGGCCACTCCGATTGAGCTGAAACTTTCGGAGAACGTAGATGTATTTAGAAGGTAGGTCCACGACGTACTAAAATTCAGATATCCAAAAAATTTTGGCGGCGGCGAGCGTTTTAGTGAATTGTGAGGTACTCCTATATTTCCAAGCAGCGTGAATTTTCGTTAAAAAAAAAGTATTGGGAATAAAAACTGATTATGTTTTTAGCTTGCCTATGACAAAAAATTGGAAATTTTGAGCCGTGTGTAAATTTCAATGGTATCTGATTATTGGTTCGTGAATTCCCGAGAACAGAAGTTTTTGATGCTAAAAATATAGGTTAACTGGGAGAGGGTTACCGTTCTTGTCCGACATGAAATTTCCAAAGTTTTACTTTGACCGTATAGATAAAGCATAAGATTTGTATACAGATTGGTTTTATTGTAAGAAACGGACATTTTTAGAATATTCGATGGTTTGAATGTTTTCACTTCCAAATTTTTATTTTTTCAAATTTAAGACACCAAAATTATCATAACTGGCAGCTCCAACCGAATTTTTCTACCAAACTTCTATCAAACGTGGTTTGAGGTAAAGTCCAGCTACTGTGTGAATTTCGTCAAAATCGAACGATTCAATAAGAATTTATAGGGCTAAAAGCAGTTATCTTTTTTAGTGATTTTTCAAGATGGCACCACTGGCACAGAATCACCCGTATTTCAAAATCACTTCTATCAGATTTGGTCCTGTTTAAGACCTATACAGTCTGCAAATTTCAAATAATTCTGCTCATCGGATCGTGAGTTTCCGTGAACAGAAGTTTTTGATGCTAAAAATATAGGTAAATTGGGCAAGGGTTACTAAGCGTGTCCGTTATACCATATAACATTTTTTTTTTTGGTCTATGTAAAAAAAGCACGAAATTTACATATGAGTGGCTTTTTTTTGAAGAAACAGCATTTTTTCAAGAGAGACGATAATTTGGAGGTTTTCACTTTCAGTGCTTGCCCTAGCTTTAGGGTTGCCAGCACGCTCATCAAAAGCTACACGAATTTACAATTAAATAATACCAATATGTCCTGAAAATTTGGTAATGATTGAATAGCTCTGTCAAAAGTTATCGCAATTTAAAAATTTTCAATTTTTCCGTTCTCTTTTTAGGCACCCAGCGCACACATGGGGTTTAAAAATTCCAAAACATTATCCGATTCATATGTAAAACACGTTCGAAATTTATTTTGTTAACTTTATTTTTGCAAAACTTATTTGTGTACGGAATAATAGGTATATTAAAAATATCACTAAAATGACCGCCGGCGCCAAAGGGTTAAAGATTTTCAGACCTGGCACTATTCTGCATATACACCAATGTATCCTATAAATTTCAGTTCAACCGGAGGGCGCGTTCCTGAGATTTTTTCACTGAAATTTTTTGATGATATATGTATATAAATATAGAAATATGAATTTTTGGCCAAAGTGATTTTAATACTAATGTTCTTCTTCGAACATTAGTAAAAACATACAAAATTGACTACTGAAATTTAAAAAAACTTGACAAAAAAAAAATTATGAAGCAAACAACCAAAAATTAATTTACCAAATCAAAATCTAATGCCTAACGTATTTGGGCGCCATTTGTTGCGAAACTATGACAGCCGAGCTGCCGTCAGTGCAGCATTTCATTTAGGTCAGATTCGGGTCTGTCCCGCGTGCCAAACCTGCCAGCTAGCTCCGTCCGGCGTGAGTTTCCTTCGTGCTACGGCACGCAGACGATACAACATTTAACACACAGTACACTCCACAGGGAAAGGAAGCAGAAATGTAGGAATCATTATAAAGATCCGGAATTATTCACAAATCATTGCATTTATTATACTCATCCAAATTACAAATAAAAAGAAAAAAAAGAAACAAATAGGAAATTAAAGATTAATACAAATTCAACAAAAATTTCAACATTTAAAATGAAAAAAAAGTATCTCATGCACTAGCAAAATAATAAAATGAAAAGAAGATTCCATACACTAACAAAAAAATAAATTCATAGTGCAAAAAAAATATAATAATAACAAAAGAAATAAGTGACTCAACCCCGGCCGGAATTGGTTTACACCAATCATACAAAAATGTGTAGTTTCTTATTACACGAACGTGCAAATGGATATTGTATGAAATTAAATCTAGGCAAAAGAACTTAATCTATTTTTTTTAAATAACTGAAATTAATGAAATGGATGTGTTAATTCAAAATAATGAACCACAATAAAAATATTAACTGTTAAATAAAATTTTTCTGTACTCATCTGCTCCCGTTAAATCCAGGAAAATTGATGATCCTAATTATCCGAAAATTCAAATGCTCTCCGACATAGCTAACATCACCTTCGTATTAGAAAATCGCTTCTCCCTTCGATAAACTAATTGACTGGAACTATTGATCAGTCACCTCACCGCTTTGACTACTCTAATTATAAATTTTTCCCACCAAAACAAACGATAATCTCAAAGCGAACACTTATTAATTCCACGATGTATGCACTGATTCTAGTGCATATGCAGAAAGCCAAAGTGACTCCTTCATATCGTCCAATATCGAACGCATGAACATGTAATATAAAGTTTAAGATGCACAACACGTCTCTTATTGATGGTTCTTTTGTTCTAACTTATCCAATTCAAATCACTCCGTAATCAGCTCGGCCACCAGCATTCTGTCACAAAATTCAAGACCGAATTTTTCTCAATTTAAAAATCAATTTTGCCTTCTTCACACAACAATTTTCACTGTTCCGCCACTTTCACCGTTCAGTGCTTTTTAATCCTTTCCAATTTCACAACAAAATCGTGTGTTTGCAATACACTGATTCAATCAAATAATCACATTCACGCACAATGATCTAACGAATTTTCCGATTGTGCACTCGAATCAATCAAATCTCTTTCTTTTTCGCAGACCAGCGATCGTCTTTTTCAAAACCCAACTTTTTATCCTCAAAATCACCTTCCTCTACCAGTACTCAAAAACCGAATCCCCCCAAGTGCCAAAAACTACCGCCAATAAGCTCCCGTTGCCGCCACGTCCCGTTGTTTTTTTCTTGTCCAGTTGTGCGACAAGTGTTTTTCCACAACCAGCACCAAACATCTCCCATTTTCGCTGGCCTGATAACGCAGCTGATGCAAGTATTGTTGCAAATCAGCTGCGCTCAGGTCAGCGAACCCGATGCAGTACAACGACACATGCGACAATCAAATGCATAAGCAAAGCCTGTTTTCCTATGCAATGCCATGCATTCGGCCGTCGCATGCAGCATTGCACCGCCAATGTTTGTGGGTGTGTGTGGGTGTTATATGTGCGAGGCTGTTTCGCAACACTGCATAAACTTGATTTTGATATCATGACTGCACCGGAAGTTATAGGGGAAAAAGCTTTATTTTGCTGAGCGAATTTGCAAGATTTTGCAGACAAAAATCACCATAGCTGGCAACTCTTTTCTAATTTTTCAGCCAAATGTTATTTTAAGTAAGATCCAAATATTGTCTGAATTTTGTTTAAATCTGATGGCTGAATCGGAAGTTATAGGCCAAAAAGCTGTTTTTTTTCTCAGTGATTTTTCAAGCTGGCACCACTGCCACAAGATTGCCCGCATTTCAAAACCACTTCTATCAGACCTGGTTTTAGTTGATACCAACATGCTCTGTGAATTTCATTATGATCGGATAATCCGGTCGTCAGTTCTCGTGAACAGAACTTTCGAGTGCTGAAAATAGAGGTAATTTAGTGATGGGTTGCCGTTCTTGTGTAAATCGGAATTTTCAAAATTTCAATTTGACATGATGCACAAACATTAAAATTTAGCAATGATTTGAAATTTTTGTCAAAACTCAAAAATTTTTCAGGAGGTTCAATGATTTGAACGAATTTTTTTCAAGAGCCTGCCGCAGCTATAAAGCATGACCTTGGAAATCCATGTGTATAAAACTTTAATTAACGTCAATACGCTCAGCAAATTTCATGAGGATCCAATGTTTTTGTCAAAAGTAATGACAAATCAAAATTTGAAAAAAAAATCCTTGCCTCTTTTAGGCACGCTGCACCCACACACGGCTCAAAATTTCCAATTTTTTGTCATAGGCAAGCTAAAAACATAATCAGTTTTTATTCCCAATACTTTTTTTTTAACGAAAATTCACGCTGCTTGGAAATATAGGAGTACCTCACAATTCACTAAAACGCTCGCCGCCGCCAAAATTTTTTGGATATCTGAATTTTAGTACGTCGTGGACCTACCTACTAAATACATCTACGTTCTCCGAAAGTTTCAGCTCAATCGGAGTGGCCACTCCAGAGATTATCTCCCTTAATCATTTTGATGATATATGTATATATATATATATATATATATATATATATATATATATATATATATATATATATATATATATATATATATATATATATATATATATATATATATATATATATATATATATATATATATATATATATATATATATATATATATATATATATACATATATCATCAAAATGATTAAGGGAGATAATCTCTGGAGTGGCCACTCCGATTGAGCTGAAACTTTCGGAGAACGTAGATGTATTTAGTAGGTAGGTCCACGACGTACTAAAATTCAGATATCCAAAAAATTTTGGCGGCGGCGAGCGTTTTAGTGAATTGTGAGGTACTCCTATATTTCCAAGCAGCGTGAATTTTCGTTAAAAAAAAAGTATTGGGAATAAAAACTGATTATGTTTTTAGCTTGCCTATGACAAAAAATTGGAAATTTTGAGCCGTGTGTGGGTGCAGCGTGCCTAAAAGTAGGCAAGGATTTTTTTTTCAAATTTTGATTTGTCATTACTTTTGACAAAAACATTGGATCCTCATGAAATTTGCTGAGCGTATTGACGTTAATTAAAGTTTTATACACATGGATTTCCAAGGTCATGCTTTATAGCTGCGGCAGGCTCTTGAAAAAAATTCGTTCAAATCATTGAACCTCCTGAAAAATTTTTGAGTTTTGACAAAAATTTCAAATCATTGCTAAATTTTAATGTTTGTGCATCATGTCAAATTGAAATTTTGAAAATTCCGATTTACACAAGAACGGCAACCCATCACTAAATTACCTCTATTTTCAGCACTCGAAAGTTCTGTTCACGAGAACTGACGACCGGATTATCCGATCATAATGAAATTCACAGAGCATGTTGGTATCAACTAAAACCAGGTCTGATAGAAGTGGTTTTGAAATGCGGGCAATCTTGTGGCAGTGGTGCCAGCTTGAAAAATCACTGAGAAAAAAAACAGCTTTTTGGCCTATAACTTCCGATTCAGCCATCAGATTTAAACAAAATTCAGACAATATTTGGATCTTACTTAAAATAACATTTGGCTGAAAAATTAGAAAAGAGTTGCCAGCTATGGTGATTTTTGTCTGCAAAATCTTGCAAATTCGCTCAGCAAAATAAAGCTTTTTCCCCTATAACTTCCGGTGCAGTCATGATATCAAAATCAAGTTTATGCAGTGTTGCGAAACAGCCTCGCACATATAACACCCACACACACCCACAAACATTGGCGGTGCAATGCTGCATGCGACGGCCGAATGCATGGCATTGCATAGGAAAACAGGCTTTGCTTATGCATTTGATTGTCGCATGTGTCGTTGTACTGCATCGGGTTCGCTGACCTGAGCGCAGCTGATTTGCAACAATACTTGTATCAGCTGCGTTATCAGGCCAGCGAAAATGGGAGATGTTTGGTGCTGGTTGTGGAAAAACACTTGTCGCACAACTGGACAAGAAAAAAACAACGGGACGTGGCGGCAACGGGAGCTTATTGGCGGTAGTTTTTGGCACTTGGGGGGATTCGGTTTTTGAGTACTGGTAGAGGAAGGTGATTTTGAGGATAAAAAGTTGGGTTTTGAAAAAGACGATCGCTGGTCTGCGAAAAAGAAAGAGATTTGATTGATTCGAGTGCACAATCGGAAAATTCGTTAGATCATTGTGCGTGAATGTGATTATTTGATTGAATCAGTGTATTGCAAACACACGATTTTGTTGTGAAATTGGAAAGGATTAAAAAGCACTGAACGGTGAAAGTGGCGGAACAGTGAAAATTGTTGTGTGAAGAAGGCAAAATTGATTTTTAAATTGAGAAAAATTCGGTCTTGAATTTTGTGACAGAATGCTGGTGGCCGAGCTGATTACGGAGTGATTTGAATTGGATAAGTTAGAACAAAAGAACCATCAATAAGAGACGTGTTGTGCATCTTAAACTTTATATTACATGTTCATGCGTTCGATATTGGACGATATGAAGGAGTCACTTTGGCTTTCTGCATATGCACTAGAATCAGTGCATACATCGTGGAATTAATAAGTGTTCGCTTTGAGATTATCGTTTGTTTTGGTGGGAAAAATTTATAATTAGAGTAGTCAAAGCGGTGAGGTGACTGATCAATAGTTCCAGTCAATTAGTTTATCGAAGGGAGAAGCGATTTTCTAATACGAAGGTGATGTTAGCTATGTCGGAGAGCATTTGAATTTTCGGATAATTAGGATCATCAATTTTCCTGGATTTAACGGGAGCAGATGAGTACAGAAAAATTTTATTTAACAGTTAATATTTTTATTGTGGTTCATTATTTTGAATTAACACATCCATTTCATTAATTTCAGTTATTTAAAAAAAATAGATTAAGTTCTTTTGCCTAGATTTAATTTCATACAATATCCATTTGCACGTTCGTGTAATAAGAAACTACACATTTTTGTATGATTGGTGTAAACCAATTCCGGCCGGGGTTGAGTCACTTATTTCTTTTGTTATTATTATATTTTTTTTGCACTATGAATTTATTTTTTTGTTAGTGTATGGAATCTTCTTTTCATTTTATTATTTTGCTAGTGCATGAGATACTTTTTTTTCATTTTAAATGTTGAAATTTTTGTTGAATTTGTATTAATCTTTAATTTCCTATTTGTTTCTTTTTTTTCTTTTTATTTGTAATTTGGATGAGTATAATAAATGCAATGATTTGTGAATAATTCCGGATCTTTATAATGATTCCTACATTTCTGCTTCCTTTCCCTGTGGAGTGTACTGTGTGTTAAATGTTGTATCGTCTGCGTGCCGTAGCACGAAGGAAACTCACGCCGGACGGAGCTAGCTGGCAGGTTTGGCACGCGGGACAGACCCGAATCTGACCTAAATGAAATGCTGCACTGACGGCAGCTCGGCTGTCATAGTTTCGCAACAAATGGCGCCCAAATACGTTAGGCATTAGATTTTGATTTGGTAAATTAATTTTTGGTTGTTTGCTTCATAATTTTTTTTTTGTCAAGTTTTTTTAAATTTCAGTAGTCAATTTTGTATGTTTTTACTAATGTTCGAAGAAGAACATTAGTATTAAAATCACTTTGGCCAAAAATTCATATTTCTATATTTATATACATATATCATCAAAAAATTTCAGTGAAAAAATCTCAGGAACGCGCCCTCCGGTTGAACTGAAATTTATAGGACACATTGGTGTATATGCAGAATAGTGCCAGGTCTGAAAATCTTTAACCCTTTGGCGCCGGCGGTCATTTTAGTGATATTTTTAATATACCTATTATTCCGTACACAAATAAGTTTTGCAAAAATAAAGTTAACAAAATAAATTTCGAACGTGTTTTACATATGAATCGGATAATGTTTTGGAATTTTTAAACCCCATGTGTGCGCTGGGTGCCTAAAAAGAGAACGGAAAAAATTGAAAATTTTTAAATTGCGATAACTTTTGACAGAGCTATTCAATCATTACCAAATTTTCAGGACATATTGGTATTATTTAATTGTAAATTCGTGTAGCTTTTGATGAGCGTGCTGGCAACCCTAAAGCTAGGGCAAGCACTGAAAGTGAAAACCTCCAAATTATCGTCTCTCTTGAAAAAATGCTGTTTCTTCAAAAAAAAGCCACTCATATGTAAATTTCGTGCTTTTTTTACATAGACCAAAAAAAAAAATGTTATATGGTATAACGGACACGCTTAGTAACCCTTGCCCAATTTACCTATATTTTTAGCATCAAAAACTTCTGTTCACGGAAACTCACGATCCGATGAGCAGAATTATTTGAAATTTGCAGACTGTATAGGTCTTAAACAGGACCAAATCTGATAGAAGTGATTTTGAAATACGGGTGATTCTGTGCCAGTGGTGCCATCTTGAAAAATCACTAAAAAAGATAACTGCTTTTAGCCCTATAAATTCTTATTGAATCGTTCGATTTTGACGAAATTCACACAGTAGCTGGACTTTACCTCAAACCACGTTTGATAGAAGTTTGGTAGAAAAATTCGGTTGGAGCTGCCAGTTATGATAATTTTGGTGTCTTAAATTTGAAAAAATAAAAATTTGGAAGTGAAAACATTCAAACCATCGAATATTCTAAAAATGTCCGTTTCTTACAATAAAACCAATCTGTATACAAATCTTATGCTTTATCTATACGGTCAAAGTAAAACTTTGGAAATTTCATGTCGGACAAGAACGGTAACCCTCTCCCAGTTAACCTATATTTTTAGCATCAAAAACTTCTGTTCTCGGGAATTCACGAACCAATAATCAGATACCATTGAAATTTACAGAATGCATTGGACTTAAGTAATACCAGGTCTGATAGAAGCGATTTTGAATTGTGGGCAACTCTGTGCCAGTGGTGCCATCTTGAAAAATTATAAAGAAAAAAAAACTGCTTTTTGCCCAATGAAATGTGAATTAGTAACCAAATTTTCATGAAATTGACACAGTAGCTGAACGTTACTTTAGACTCTGTTTAATAGAAATTTGGTTGAAAAGTTCGATTGGTGCTGCCAGCTATGGTAATTTTTGTGTCTTTGGTTTTGAAAATTCTCTCAGGAAAATAAAACTTTTTGCCCTATAACTTCCAGTGCAGTCATGAAATCAATACGAATTTCATACAATTAATGGAACTTATTATAAGCATTATTCAGGCCTAATTTGGTTGAAAAGCCATAATAGGGTTGCCAGCTATTGTTGGTTTTGTGTTTGTTTGCAATATCTTTATTAAACGGTTTTATCGTAGAATTTTCAATTGGTAATGATATTGTAGTGATAATAAACAGCAAATATTAAGCTTTCGATTATTTGAAAAAACTCGCTGCAGGTAACCCTAAATTTCTATATACTCCTATAACTTCGAATGTAATATAACAACGTGAAGCAGATGTGATTTATTCTTGGCTTTGATACTGGCGAAAGGTTGCCAGCACGAGTCGGTTGTGCTACTTTTGTATCAATAAATGCTTACAGTTAGTATTTAAAATAAAATTATGTGAAATAAGCAACTGATATCGAATATAATTAACTCGTGTTTTGCTCTCATAAACGTTTAAATTCATGCCAGTGGTAATATCTGAAATCTTCCACCATATGAGTTATAATGCATTCTTGAGACCAAAGTAAAACGTGGCGTTTGAAACAGTTTGGCCGTAATAAGCAGCTCATGTGGTGGAATATGCACTCAAAACCTGCACGATTCTTCTACTGTTCTTCGAACATTAGTGTTTCTAGCGGTTCAGGTGCGCTAGAGTTTTATGATTTGCATTTATTTTCAATTTAGTTATTTTGGGAAACATCTTTCCTCTTTTGTTTAGTTTTGGATTATACTGAGTACTCTGGATTATAACAAACCAGTTACAGTGTACTTATTTGGGCGGGAAAATATTTATTCGCTTTTGATTTATTTTTCTTACGAAATTTCGTTTTTCCGTCTGTACAAGAATTATTGATTTGTTATATACCGTCACGAGTTTGCTTTAGAGGGAGGGGGAGTTACATTTCTTTCTCGCTGCTTGTTTAATTTTTCGGGTTTATTTTAGTTTTGAGAGGAAACTACAGGTGATCGGGATTTAAGCGAATTTGTAAATTGGAATTTTTAGGAATAGTTATTGTTATATATTAATTTCATAGGTCTTATTTAGTTATTAACATTGTTAATTAATCGAACATGAGAAAACGAACGGCGAGTTGGGACCCTAGTTATTCCCATATTGACCGAGAGCTAGGTCGTCTCAGTCTTTCCGCCTCCAGCACTCCCCCAAGAAGTGGTCAAGGGCACACGGTTCACTACTGCGGTGGAGCCCTCTCAAATTGGGGCAGATCATTTGTCGTCGACGGTGACTAGGGGTCCCAATGTGACGGAGCCGCGGGTTACCTTTCGAGAGGCAAGGCGAAACGCCGAACACCCGCGGACATTGGTTCCTATGACGAAATGGGGTTTAATGTTCGATGGGGTCTCGAAGGATATGGACGCTCGGCAGTTCCTGTTTCGTGTGTCCACTATGGCTGCTGATTATGGAGTATCGGGTAATGAATTAGTACGAGACTTGCATCTGCTACTGAAAGGTATGGCGGCGAATTGGTACTGGCAGCTGCGGGATCTTTATGGGAACCTGACGTGGAGTCAGCTTCGAACAGAATTTCACGAACGTTTTGCACCACATCGCACGGATGTTGACATTCGACGTGCTATAGACGCGCGGCGGCAACGTCCAAATGAACCGTTCATTGAATTTTATGAAGCAATTGAGGCGTTGGCTCTTCAGTTACAGGTTCCTTTAGTGGATGTGGACCTGCAATGCATTCCTTTTAGAAATATGAATACCCGTCTTCAGGAACATTTAGCAGGCTTTGATTTTTCGACCACCCGTGATCTCGCCAGGAGATGCACTCGCGTTGAATCCGTGTGGCGTGAATTAGAAGCAGAACGTCGACCGACTCGTCGTCCATATGGAGCTAAAGAGCTATGCTTTAATAATGAGATCGCAGAGCTTCCAGAACCCCAACGTCGCTCACCACCAGCACGCTTCGATGATTGGGCCCACAGTGGCGTTAATTATAGGGAAACAAGTGAGTTTGATTCTAATCAATTCGAGACTCCAAATCAAGTGCACGAAGTCGTAACGAAACGGTTCAATACCCCAAGTCCACAAATCAGCACTCAACGGGGACAATTTCGTGTCTGTTGGAATTGCAAGGACCTGGAACACGCCTTCCTAGATTGCTCGATGCCAATTAAGCGAGTTTTTTGTTTTGGATGTGGTTCTGATGGGGTCATGAAGCCTCAGTGTCCTAAATGTCGAGCTTATGATAGTAGTAAAGTAACGGTGACGAACAGGAATCAGTCTGACTCCCCGCGATTCAATTTGCGCCACGGAAAGGTGCATGTAGCCACTAATGTTGATCCGGAGTTGCGACGTCTATCTTGACTGGATGATATGCATCCCAAATTTTTTTCGCTTCAGAATGACAATATCACATCATACCCACTCATATCCAACCCATATGGGCAAACTCAATTCTCTGATGGCCTTTCACTTTCTGATTCGAGTATTGAATCCACATGCTCCAATCCCATGGGACCTGTTTGTCTGCGGATGTCTTCGTCCAGGCGCTTCCATAGATCCTGGAGGTACTTTTCCGCAAGGAAATTTTTGAAACGCGCCAGCGTTGAGTCGATAGTCACCATTAATGGCGATAATCGCCCTTTCGCTGAAATCATCATCAGGGGACGAAAGTTAACGGGGTTACTTGACAGTGGGGCTAGTGTCAGCATTCTCGGCGCTGGTTCTTTGGATCTGCTCTCGGACTTGGGCCTGTATATGCATACTATGCAGACCCACGTTCAGACAGCTTCGGGCCAAAAGAGTCCAGTGGTGGGATATGTTGGCACCCTGGTGCGATTTAACGACCAGAGTAAATGGATACGGTTTTTGGTCGTTCCGTCTCTAGCCCACCCTGTCTATCTGGTATTACCGCTCTAATTCGAGCAACGTTGCCTCCGCCTCCCGATGGAGGGCAAAGGGGACAGTTCCGGTTGGCTTACTCCCGTGGAAACGGGTGTGGGTCGTTTACAGGCGCCACTCGCTTTACAAATTCGTAACCGGAACCGTCTCTTATACCACCGTCTCTAAGCGAGAAATCGACGGCGGTGTACTTACTTTTCCGATTTTAAATCTTCGCGATAGCCACTTGACAATCACTGATTCGTCCTGCCAGAAGGGCACAAGGTAACACCAGCACTTGACAATATTACAACGTTTTATTGATCGCAAATTGATTCCAATTCTATATCTATCTACGGCGCCGCGTTACCTACTCTACTTCCTCTTAATACACTAACAGTAAGGAAACTTAGCCTACCTTGAATATTATTCGCTCTAACTCGCTTGTACAATCTCCACCAAATGGGTGCTTCCCCGAAGCGTCGCTCTACTGCTGCCGTGAGTTAACGTTTATCTGCGATATCACGTGTGACGAGTTCACTTCACCTTATTCACAACCAATGCGTCGCCACCACTCGCTCGTACGATTCCAACCAAACCGGTGCTTCCCCGAATGACAAATGCAGGCCGTCGATGCTGGCCCAATGATATTCGCTGCGGCTCAAGTTGCTGTTGCACGCCGTCGCTCGCTTGCTGTGAGCCGTGTTCCTTTAGGCGCTCCGCACCACTTGAATATTGTCGAAGCTTTTTCCGTCCTATCTTTCTTCCTCAATAATCCTTCGATACTGGCCCAATGATATTCGCTGCGGCTCAAGTTGCTGTTGCACGCCGTCGCTCGCTTGCTGTGAGCCGTGTTCCTTTAGGCGCTCCGCACCACTTGAATATTGTCGAAGCTTTTTCCGTCCTATCTTTCTTCCTCAATAATCCTTGGATTTTACCCACCACTCGGCTGTCGACCAATAGCTCAGGATAAATCCTCGTTCCTCGTCACGTCCAGACGGATTCCAATCAGAAAAGAAGAAAATTGGTTACAAAAGAAGGAGCTTGCGCCAACGCGTGCGTGTCTCACCTTGGTTGCCAGAAGAAGAGGGCTCCCTAGCCCTGTCAACTCGCCACTAAACCTTTCCTAGTGGGATTTTCAACCGCTTCTGCGGTATGCCAACTGCCGTTGCCGCCACCTCCAATTTATCATGTTGGCGGGTGCATTGGCCCCTTGCACGCGCATCCGAAAGTGCATTTTCCCGCAGTAGTAACGATGGCTAGCGGAACGCACCCCTTTCTGCCTTTTTGCCGCGTGGTGGCGGCTCCGTCGCTGCCAGTCACCATGTTGACATCCCAACTGTCAGTTGGTATATTTTCCTTGTTTTCCCTGTCACCTTGACTAGTATATGAAGGTTGAAAAGAATGGTATTTTTGGCTGTCGTCATTTTCCGCACATTATCCACGGCCACAAAAGGGAATCTTCTCGCGGTAATTGCTTTATAGGTAAGTTTCGTTTCGATTTGCTTGCTTCCTTGCAGGCAATAATCATTTGAATTTACAACAAGCAGCCCTGTTCAATGTCAACATGAATTCATCAGAAAGTCAGGGATCGCTTGATTAGTGTTGTGCTATATGTGGTGCTCGTTTGCCGAAGGCCATAACCGCGTCGGATTAGTTTGGTGGTTCCAGCCATAATTCGTTCCAGCTTAGTGGTTGAATTCATCGAAAATGGTTTGTTGTTTATTGGGTCGAGCCGTCGCCGCTCGTCTTATTTGAATCGCCGGCAATGGTGCGACCTGATAGAAGACAAACTCAGAGCTCGCCGGAGTGTTTGCGTTCATGCATTTTCCCAAATTTCCTTACAATTCTACTTTTGTCTACAATTCTACTTGTTACAATTCTAACCGTACTAAACGTAAATTCTACCGCTCCAAATTCTACAATTCGAATATTTATGTACATTTTCTTTTCCTTTTTAAACCGATATTTGCTGGCAATATAATACAATAATAATACAATCTACTTTACTTTACTTTTTACTAATGTTCGAAGAACATTAGTATTAAAATCGATTCGGCCAAAAATTCATATTTCTATATATATATATATATATATATATATATATATGTACAAAAAATTTCAGTGAGATAATCTCGGGAACGCGCCATTCGATTGAGCTGAAACTTTCAGAATACATTGGTGTATATGCAGAATAGGTCCAGGTCTCTTTAAATGTCAGTTATTGTAAACCTTTTCGCGCCGGCGGGCATTTAAGTGATATTTTTAATATACCTATTATTTCGTGCACAAATGATTTTCGCAAAAATAAAGTTAATAAAATAAATTTCTAACGTGTTTTACATTTGAATCGGATAATGCTTTGGAATTTTTTAACCCTATGTGTGCGCTGGGTGCCTAAAAAGAGGACGGGAAAATTTGAAAATTTTTAATTTCGATAACTTTTGACAGAGCTATTCAATCATTACCAAATTTTCAGGACATATTGATATTATTTAGTTGTAGATTTATGTGGCTTTTAATGAGCGTGCTGGCAACCCTGTAGCTAGGGCAGGCACTGAAAGTGAAAACCTCCAAATCATCGTCTCTCTTAAAAAAATGCCGTTTCTTCAAAAATAAGCCTTTCATATGTAAATCTTGTGCTTTGTTTACATAACCAAAAAAAAAAAAAGATATGGTATAACGGGCACGCCTGGCAACCCTTGCCCAATTTACCTATATTTTTAGCATCAAAAACTTCTGTTCACGGAAACTCACGATCCGATGGGCAGAATTATTTGAAATTCACAGCATGTATTGACCTTAAATAGGACCAGGTCTGATAGAAGTGATTTTGAAATGCGGGAAATTCTGTGCCGGTGGTGCCATCTTGAAAAACCACTAAAAAAGATAACTGTTTTTAGCCCTATAAATTCTGATTGAATCGTTCGATTTTGACGAAACTTACACAATTGCTGGACCTTACTTTAAGCCACGTTTGGTAGAAATTTGGTCGAAAAATTCGGTTGGAGCTGCCAGCTATGATAATTTTGGTGTCTTCATTTTGAAAAAAAAAATTTGGAAGTGAAAACATTCAAACCATCGAATATTCAAAAAAATGTCCGTTTTTTACAATAAAACCAATCTGTATATAAATCTTATGTTTTATCTACACGTTCAAAATAAAACTTTGGAAATTTCATGTCGGACAAGAACGGTAACCCTCTCCCAGTTAACCTATATTTTTAGCATCAAAAACTTCTGTTCACGGAAACTCACGAACCAATAATCAGATACAGCTAAAATTTACAGAATGCATTGGACTTAAGTAAGACCAGATTTGATAGAAGCGATTTTGAATTGTGGGCAACTCTGTGCCAGTGGTGCCATCTTGAAAAATTACAAAGAAAAAAAACTGCTTTTTGCCCTATGAAATGTGAATTAGTTACCAGATTTTCATGAAATTGACACAGAAGCTAAACCTAACTCTAGTCTCTGTTTGGTGGAAATTTGGTTGAAAAATTTGATTGGTGCTACCAGCTATGGTAATTTTTGTGTCTTTGGTTTTGAAAATTCGCTCAGGAAAATAAAACTTTTTGTACTATAACTTCCAGTGCAGTCATGAAATCAATACGAATTTCATACAATTAATGAAACTTGTCATAAACATTATTCAGGCCAAATTTGGTTGAAAAGACACGATAGGGTTGCCAGCTATTGTTGGTTTTGTGTTTAATTGCAATATCTTTATTTAGCGGTTTTATCGTAGAATTTTCAAATGGTAATGATATTGTAGTGACAATAAACAGCAAATATTAAGCTTTCGATCATTTGAAAAAACTCGCTGCAGGTAACCCTAAATTTCTTTATACTCCTATAACTTCGAATGCAATTAAACAACGTGAAGCAGATTTGATATATTCTTGGATTTGATACTGGCGAAAGGTTGCCAGCACGAGTCGGTTGTGCTACTTTTGTATCAATAAATGCTTACAGTTAGTATTCATACCGGAAACATTTACAATGAAAATAAATAACCGATGTTACAATTCGCAAAGTTCTGCAAATTTTTCGGATCGCAGCCCCAAACACCAACTTCAGTTACAGTGCTGCAGGCACTGAGCATTTTCTTCATTGATGTTATATGAGATGCTGCTTTCAAAATTATGTGAAATAAGCAACTGATAACGAATATAATTAACCCGTATTTTGCTCTCATAAACGTTGAAATTCATGCCAGTGGTAATATCTGAAACCTTGCACCATATGAGTTATAATGCATTCTTAAGACGAAAGTAAAACGTGGCATTTGAAACAGTTTGGCCGTAATAAGCAGCACATGTGGTGGAATATGCACTCAAAACCTGCACGATTCTTCTACTGTTCTTCGAACATTAGTGTTTCTAGCGGTTCAGGTGCGCTAGAGTTTTTTTTACCATTCTATCCGTATTAAGCTTAAATTCTACTGCTCCAAATTCTACACTTCAAATATTTCTGTACATTTTCTTTTCCTTATTAGAACGATATTTGCTGGCGTCACACTGGGTATGGACTTTTGGGACCTTTTCAAAATCGCTCCAACGCAATGTTACTCGGTCAAAGCCCTTACAGAGCCTGCGTGCCCTGGTTTTCACCTATTGACCACTCAGGAGCAGCAACGACTCGACTTTGTCATACATCAGTTTCCTTCATATAACAAGGAGGGCCTGGGCAAAACCAAACTCGTTTCACATAAGATCGACATGGGTTCCGCTCAGCCCATTGAACAACGACACTATGCCATGTCACCGGTTATACAGAAACTGATGTATGACGAACTTGATCGTATGTTGTCACTGGGTGTGATAGAGGAAAGCCATAGCGCGTGGAGCTCCGCCGTCACCTTGGTGAGGAAGCCTGGCAAGGTGCGTCTATGCCTTGATGCTCGACGTCGGAACGAGGTCACTTTAAAAGATGCATACCCGTTACCTCTATTTGAGGGACTGTTGGCACGCCTACAAGACACCCAGTTCATCACTAGTTTCGATCTGAAAGACGCTTTCTGGCAGATTCCATTAGACGAAGCATCACGTGATAAAACTGCCTTTACCATCCCTGGCAGACCTTTGTATCGTTTCACGGTTATGCCGTTCGGTCTGTGCAACGCTCCGCAGACTATGTGTCGGTTAATGCACAAAGTAATACCACACGAACTGCAGGACAAGGTATTTGTTTACTTGGACGACTTGCTCGTCACAAGCTCAACATTTGATGAGCACTGTTGCGAGACGGCTCGAAGACGCCAACTTGACCATCAATGTTGAAAAAAGCAAGTTTGTCCAAAAGGAGATCAAGTACCTTGGCTTCGTGGTTAGTGATGGGATTTTACGAACCGACCCGGGGAAGGAGTCAGGTATTCTGACATATCCAGAGCCCCGAACGGTAAAAGACGTGAGACGGTTCATGGGAATGGCGGGATGGTACAGACGTTTTATCCCAAATTTTGCTTCCGTCACTGCTCCACTCACGAAACTGCTAAAAGGCAAGCGTTCTTTCAACTGGTCTTTGGCTGCTAACAATGCCTTCAATGAAGTCAAGAAACTGTTTGTTTCCGCTCCGGTGTTAGCCAATCCAGATTTCACAAGGCACTTTTATATTCAATGTGACGCTAGTACATTGGGTATTGGAAGTGTCTTGTTCCAGAAGGATGATGATGGTGGAGAGCATCCCATCGCGTATATCTCCCTGAAACTTAACGCGGCGCAACGCAATTACAGTGTTACCGAATTGGAATGCTTAGCTGCGGTGCAAAGTGTTTAGAGGTTCAGAGCGTACGTCGAGGGGCTGCCCTTCACTATCATCACAGATCATGCCAGCCTAAAATGGCTGATGCAACAACAGGATCTGTCTGGACGATTGGCTCGCTGGAGCCTGAAGCTACAGGGGTATGGTTTTAAGATTGAGCATCGAAAAGGTAGCCTCAACGTCGTTCCAGACGCTCTATCAAGGGCTTGCTTTTCGGATGCGCAGGTAGCAGCAATTGAGAGCTGTCTCCCGGAGCACAAGCATTTGGGTGCAGTGATTCCGAAATCGGCGTTTCAGGAGCCTTCTTACGAGCATTTGAGGGGGCAAATTTTGAAGCAGCCTCAACTGTTTCACAATTTGCATGTCTCTAATGATCGTATTTACATAACCATGAGCACCAGCGAAGCGCCGATTTCGGATATTCCCCGGGTCAAGTTATGGGTCCCTGATGGACAGCAGAAGTCGCTCATCGAACGAGCTCACGATGATCCCCGTGGGTCGCATTGTGGAATTCGAAAAACTATTGAGCTGCTGCAAAGATATTATTATTGGCCTCGATTGAGGCAAGATGTTACGCAGCATGTAAGAGAGTGCGCAGTTTGCAAGCAGATCAAGCCTCCGAATTCTTCATTGAGGCCCCCTTTGGGATCCCCCAGAGAATCCGAGTGGCCGATGCAGCGACTTTTTGTGGATTTCATGGGGCCATATCCTCCCTCAAAATCTGGAAATACCCAATTGTTTGTGGTCCTGGACCATTATACAAAGTTTGTGTGGCTCAAACCCATGGTGAAGGCTACAGGCAAAGTGATTGTGCGCTCTCTCGAGCGGGAGATCTTTCTGACCTTCGGAGTGCCCGAATGGCTTCATTCAGACAATGGGGCCCAGTTTGTTTCCAAAGGATTTGCTCAGCTTTTGGATAAATATGGCGTGAAGCATTGTTTCACACCACTGTACTCACCACGGGCAAATGCTTCGGAGCGAACTAATGTGTCTACGCTGAACGCAATTAGAGCCTATATAGGTTCCAATCATGGCAAGTGGGACGAAAGGCTCTCGGAATTGTGTTCTGCCTTTCGAAAGATAGTTCATGATTCTACTGGTTTTTCCCCTCACTTCCTCATGTTCGGATATCACCCTATGCAGCATGGTTCAGAATACGCACTCCTCAGAAGCCTACAAGCTTTTGAAGATGGTGAGGTGCAATTACGTTCTGGCTGCGACAAACAACGCCTAGTACAGGATCTTGTTAAAGACAAACTGAGTGAGGCCTACAAAAAGGGGGCTCAGCGCTATAATCTTCGAACGAGGCCACAAAATTTTTCCGAAGGTCAGCAAGTCTATGTTCGCAACTTTGCCGTTAGCAGTGCCCTCGATCGCTTTGCTGCTAAGTTCACCCCCCGCTTTGTTCCTGCGATCGTAAAACGAAAAACCGGGCAAGTCACTTACGAGTTGCAAGACGCGAGTGGGAAGCTACTTGGAGTTTACCACTCCAAAGACATACGAGATTGAAAGCTAATTGAAAACAACTGACTCAGGTTGATGTGAAGATTGGGCGAAAGGTGGCACGTTATGCGCCCGGCTTGGTCAAGGCATCTCAGGGTCTGGGTCATCCCCACGATTGTTGCGAAACAGCCTCGCACATATAAAACCCACACACACCCACAAACATTGGCGGTGCAATGCTGCATGCGACGGTCGAATGCATGGCATTGCATAGGAAAACAGGCTTTGCTTATGCATTTGATTGTCGCATGTGTCGTGCAACAATACTTGCATCAGCTGCGTTATCAGGCCAGCGAAAATGGGAGATGTTTGGTGCTGGTTGTGGAAAAACACTTGTCGCACAACTGGGCAAGAAAAAAACAACGGGACGTGGCGGCAACGGGAGCTTATTGGCGGTAGTTTTTGGCACTTGGGGTGATTCGGTTTTGGGTACTGGTAGAGGAAGGTGATTTTGGGGATAAAAAGTTGGGTTTTGAAAAAGACGATCGCTGGACTGCGAAAAAGAAAGAGATTTGATTGATTCGAGTGCACAATCGGAAAATTCGTTAGATCATTGTGCGTGAATGTGATTATTTGATTGAATCAGTGTATTGCAAACACACGATTTTGTTGTGAAATTGGAAAGGATTAAAAAGCACTGAACGGTGAAAGTGGCGGAACAGTGAAAATTGTTGTGTGAAGAAGGCAAAATTGATTTTTAAATTGAGAAAAATTCGGTCTTGAATTTTGTGACAGAATGCTGGTGGCCGAGCTGATTACGGAGTGATTTGAATTGGATAAGTTAGAACAAAAGAACCATCAATAAGAGACGTGTTGTGCATCTTAAACTTTATATTACATGTTCATGCGTTCGATATTGGACGATATGAAGGAGTCACTTTGGCTTTCTGCATATGCACTAGAATCAGTGCATACATCGTGGAATTAATAAGTGTTCGCTTTGAGATTATCGTTTGTTTTGGTGGGAAAAATTTATAATTAGAGTAGTCAAAGCGGTGAGGTGACTGATCAATAGTTCCAGTCAATTAGTTTATCGAAGGGAGAAGCGATTTTCTAATACGAAGGTGATGTTAGCTATGTCGGAGAGCATTTGAATTTTCGGACTATTAGGATCATCAATTTTCCTGGATTTAACGGCAGCAGATGAGTACAGAAAAATTTTATTTAACAGTTAATATTTTTATTGTGGTTCATTATTTTGAATTAACACATCCATTTCATTAATTTCAGTTATTTAAAAAAAATAGATTAAGTTCTTTTGGCTAGATTTAATTTCATACAATATCCATTTGCACGTTCGTGTAATAAGAAACTACACATTTTTGTATGATTGGTGTAAACCAATTCCGGCCGGGGTTGAGTCACTTATTTCTTTTGTTATTATTATATTTTTTTTGCACTATGAATTTATTTTTTTGTTAGTGTATGGAATCTTCTTTTCATTTTATTATTTTGCTAGTGCATGAGATACTTTTTTTTTCATTTTAAATGTTGAAATTTTTGTTGAATTTGTATTAATCTTAAATTTCCTATTTGTTTCTTTTTTTTCTTTTTATTTGTAATTTGGATGAGTATAATAAATGCAATGATTTGTGAATAATTCCGGATCTTTATAATGATTCCTACATTTCTGCTTCCTTTCCCTGTGGAGTGTAATGTGTGTTAAATGTTGTATCGTCTGCGTGCCGTAGCACGAAGGTCAGGTTCGTCCCAAAAACCCACGCCGGACTGAGCTAGCTGGCAGGTTTGGCACGCGGGACAGACCCGAATCTGACCGGAATGAAATGCTGCACTGACGGCAGCTCGGCTGTCATAGTTTCGCAACAGCAGTAAATAGATTTTGATGTGAGCCAAATGTCATAGGAATTTCGTACTAAAAATTCAAAATTCTGCCAGCTATGACCATTTATGTAATTTTTTGGAATTTCTTCACTACGCGATTATGTCATTAGATTTGCAAATGGGGACGATCCTGCAATGAAAATTAACAACAAATTTTAACGCTTTAAAAATTTGAAAAGTTTTGAGGGTGGTAACTCTAAACAATTTTTCACCCGTATAACTTCTACCGCAGTGATTCAATCGAAACGAAATTTATTGGTTGGGTTTAGTTTAACGTGAAGCAGATTTGGTATATATTTTGTTTGCTGCTGACACAGGCTAACCAGCTTTAGCCATTTTCGTAACTATTGCATTAACAGATGCTTCATATTACATACTCATATGCAAAACATTTGCAATAAAACTAAGAAACCAATTTTTCAATTTTCCGAATTTTGAACATTTTTTGGATGGCAGCCTCAAACAACGTTAACCGCTTAAGCTTTCGACGAAATCCTCCGATGAGAACGAAATTCAAAGGATAAGTTGATTTAAGTATGAGCTTGTGAAGGTAAACTTATTGCTGCTTCGTTGGGAAAATGTTGCCAGCACTAAACATTTTCATCATTTGTGTTATAGTTAAGTTTTGTTGCTTTGGATAAGGAATGGTTGATATGATTTTACAAAAAAGTGTATTAAGTCTGTCCACATTTTTTTGTCACTCAAAGAAAATTTTTTCGAAAATTAGTTTTCTAGCGGTTCAGGTGCGCTAGAGTTTTTTTTTTAGTAATTTCAAAGGAGTTGTCATGACTGCTTATGTCAAGATTATCATGAATATTGGAAAACGAATAATGGCGAATGTCCTTGTTAAGCCAAGAGCATTTACATGTTGGAGTGCATCGATCTTTTTACTAATGTTCGAAGAACAATAGTATTAAACTCGTTTCGCCGAAAATTTATATTTCTTTATATATATATATATATATATATATATATATATATATATATATATATATATATATATATATATATATATATATATATATATATATATATATATATATATATATATATATATATATATATCAGCAAAATGATTAAGGGAGATAATCTCTGGATTGGCCAATCCGATTGAGCTGAAATTTTCGGAGAACGTAGATGTAAATAGTAGTTCTTAAATTCAGATATCCTAAACTTTTCGGCGGCAGCGAGCGTTTTAGTGAATTTTGAGGTACTCCTATATTTCCAAGCAGTGTAAATTTTTATTAAAGAAAAGCATTGGGAATGAAAATTAATTATGTTCTAAGCTTGTCTATGATAAAGAATTGGAAATTTTGAGCCATGTGTGGGTGCAGAGTGCCTAAAAGTAGGCAAGGATTTTTTTTTCAAATTTTGATTTGTCACTACTTCTAAGAAAAACAATGGATCATCGTGAAATTTGCAGAGCGTGTTAAAGTTGACTAAAATTTAGCACATGTGGATTTTCAAGACAGTGCGGGTAACTCTGTAGCTACGGCAGGCTCCTGAAAAAAAAACCTTCAAATCATTGACCTTCCTGGAAAAATCAGATCACTGATAAATTTTAACCTTTGTCCATCATGTCAAATAAAAATTTTCAAAATTCCGATTTGCACAAAAACGGCAACCCATCACCAAATTACCTTTATTTTCAGCACTCGAAAGTTCTGCTCACGAGAACTGACGACCGGATTATCCGATCATAGTGAAATTTACAGGACATGTTGTTATTAGCTAGGACCAGGTCTGATAGAAGTGATTTTAAAATGCGGATAACCGTGTGCCAGTGGTACCATCTTGAAAAATCACTGATATAACATAACACTATAACTTCCGATTCAGCCATCAGATTTTGACAAGATTCATACAATACTTGGATATTACTCTATGTAACATTTGCCAGCTACGGTGATTTTTGTCTCATAAATCTTGCAAATTTGCTCAGCAAAATAAAGCTTTTTTCCCTATAACTTCCGGTCCAGTGTAGAATTCAAAACGAAGTTCATGCAGTAAATGGACATAATGTGAACCAAATGTCATAGAAATTTCGTACCAAAATCATGAAAGAGCTGCCAGCTATGACAATTTTTGTAATTTTTTGGAATTTCTTTACTGAGCGATTATGTCATTAGATTTGCAAATGGAAATGATCCTGCAATGAAAATTAACAACAAATATTAACGCTTTAAAAACTTGAAAAGTTTTGAGGGTGGTAGCCCTAAAATTCTTTTCACCCATATAACTTCCAGCGCAGTGATTCAATCGAAACGAAATTTACTGGTTGGGTTTAACTTAACGTGAAGCAGATTTGGTATGGTGTTGACACAGGCTAACCAGCATTAGCCATTTCCATAAATATTGCACCAACAGATGCTTCAAACAACGTTCTCATATGCAAAGCATTTGCAATAAAAATAAGGAATCCATTTTTAAATTTTTCGAGTTTTGAACATTTCTCGGATGGCAGCCTCAAACAACGTTTAACTGCTGAAACTTTCGATGAAATTCTGCGATGAGAACGAAATTCCAAGGATACGTTGATTTGAGTATGAGCTTGTTATGGTTAACTTATTGCTGCTTCGTTGGGAAAGTGTTGCTAACACTGAACATTTTCATCATTTGTATTATAGTTTAGTTTTGTTGCTTTGGATAAGGAATGGTTGATATGATTCTACAAAAAAGTGTATTACGTCTTTCCACACTTTTTTGTCACTCAAAGACAATTTCTTCGAAAATTAGTTTTCTAGCGGTTCAGGTGCGCTAGAGTTTTTTTAATAAGTACTTTTGTCCGGAAGTTATCAGAAAAAAACTCTGAAATCGAAATGCTGTAAAACAAATTTTGACCTCGCATTCATTCTTGGTGAGTTTTCTAGTTTGACTTAAAAAAGTGATAGAAATGTGAAAACTTTCTAACAGCAAATCGCAATGAGATTTTATGATTTTTTTCTGGAAGAGATTTCTAGGAACTTACGGTAAACGATTATGTTATTAGGTCATCTAATGCGCACATTGATGTTAACATGAGAAATTTTGCTGCGAAAATGTATTGCTTACTTGCTGAAATTCACGTCTAGTATGTTTCATCGTATGTAAAAAATTTGCAAAGAATGGTTTCAGCATTTTCAAAATGTTGATTTTAGCACACAAACAATACCAAACAATTTTAAAAACATATCTTGCTAAGGACGAATCACAAACAGTATTGGCTGCTGCAATGAATCTTGGTACCTATACCCAGGTTGATTTTCAAAAAAACAAAATAAAAGACGGCCATCTGTTGAAAAATCTGTCCAGCATTCAAATGCCAGCACTCACTAGCGTTGATTACAATTGAAGCATTACACTCTAAAAAGTATGTCTATAATTAAAACTTTGATTATAGGACATATATATATATATATATATATATATATATATATATATATATATATATATATATATATATATATATATATATATATATATATATATATATATATATATATATATATATATATATCAGCAAAATGATTAAGGGAGATAATCTCTGGAGTGGCCGATTCGATTGAGCTGAAATTTTCGGAGAACGTAGATGTATATAGTAGGTAGGTCCACGACTTTCTTAAATTCAGATATTCTAAACCTTTTGGCGGCGGCGAGCGTTTTAGTGAATTTTGATGTACTCCTATATTTCCAAGCAGTGAAAAGTTTTGCTAAAGAAAAGTATTGGGAATGAAAAATAATTATGTTCTAAGCTCGTTTATGATAAAAAATTGGAAATTGTGAGTCGTGTGTGGGTGCAGGGTGCCTAAAAGTAGGCAAAGATTTTTTTTCAAATTTTGATTTGTCATTACTTGTAAGAAAAACAATGGATCATCGTGAAATTTCCAGAGCGTATTAATGTTGACTAAAATTTAGCACATGTGGATTTTTAGGACAGTGCGGGTAACCCTGTAGCTACGGCAGGCTCCTGAATAAAAAACCTTCAAATCATTGACCTTCCTGAAAAATTTTTGATTTTTGACAAAAAAATCAGATCACTGATAAATTTCAACCTTTATCCATCATATCACATTAAAATGTTCAAAATTCCGATTTGCACAAGAACGGCAACCCATCACCAAATTACCTCTATTTTCAGCACTCGAAAGTTCTGTTCACGAGAACTGACGACCGGATTATCCGATCATAATGAAATTTACAGGACATGTTGGTATTAGCTAGGACCAGGTCTGATAGAAGTGATTTTGAAATGCGGGCAACCCTGTGCCAGTGGTACCATCTTGAAAAATCACCCAGAAAAAAAAACCGGTTTTTGGCCTATTACTTCCGATTCAGCCATCAGATTTTGACAAGATTCATCCAATACTTGGATCTTATTTTATGTAACGTTTGATGAAAATTTTGCTGAAAAATTAGAATAGAGTTGCCAGCTATGGTGATTTTTGTCTCCTAAAACTTGCAAATTTGCTCAGCAAAATAAAGCTTATTTCCCTATAACTTCCGGTCCAGTGTAAAAATCAAAACGAAGTTCACGCAGCAAATGGACTTTAATGTAAACCAAATGTCATAGAAATTTCGTACCAAAATCATGAAAGAGCTGCCAGCTATGACCATTTTTGTAATTTTGTTTAATTTCTTTACTGAGCGATTATGTCATTAGATTTCCAAATGGAAATGATCCTGCAATGAAAATTAACAACAAATATTAACGCTTTGAAAATTTGATAAATTTTGAGGGTGGTAACCCTAAAATTTTTTTCACCCGTATAACTTCCAGCGCAGTGATTCAATCGAAACGAAATTTACTGGTTGGGTTTAACTTAGCGTGAAGCAGAATTGGTATGTATTATGCTTTGCTGTTGATACAGGCTAACCAGCATTAGCCATTTCCGTAAATATTGCACCAACAGATGCTTCAAACAACGTTCTCATATGCAAAGCATTTGCAATAAAAAATAAGGAATTCTTTTTTAAATTTTTCGAGTTTTGAACATTTTTCGGATGGCAGCCTCAAACAACGTTTAACCGCTGAAACCTTCGAACGAAATTCAAAGCATACGTTGATTTGAGTATGAGCTTGTTATGGTAAACTTATTGCTGCTTCGTTCGGAAAGTGTTGCCCGCACTGAATTATTTGTGTTATAGTTGAGTTTTGTTGCTTTGGATAAGGAATGGTTGATATGATTCCTGCGAAGAGAACGAAATTCAAAGGTTACGTTGATTTGAGTATGAGCTTGTTATGGTAAACTTATTGCTGCTTCATTCGGAAAGTGTTGCCAGCACTGAATTATATGTGTTATAGTTGAGTTTTGTTGCTTTGGATAAGGAATGATTGATATGATTCTAAAAAACAGTGTATTACGTCTTTCCACACTTTTTTGTCACTCAAAGACAATTTCTTCGAAAATTAGTTTTCTAGCGGTTCAGGTGCACTAGAGTTTTTTTCGTTTAAAATAACAAATCATAAAATTTTTTACACATTCGATGTGCATTTTTTTGCTTTTACGTCATATCAGCTGAATAATATACAGCTTTTTGTAAATTGAAGCAAAAAGAGTGTAAATTTACTAGTTTGCTATTCACCTTTGCGCCAAAGCCATAAAATTGCATCAATTTTTAGGGTAAAATTACACGATTTGGTCGTAAAAAAAATATTTTTACGCACTTTTGAAAATTTACATCTTTAATAGTAGGAAACCAGTTTCCGAGTATTATAAGGATAAACTTCAACCAAAATTTTTTTGAGTGTAGTTTTGGATATTTTGTTTGAGGAATTCTAACAACCTAGAAATAAGTAAAAAAAAACGAATGCTATTTATCCAGGAAAACTTTTTGGGAACCTCCGCGACGGTATCGCCTTATGATCCGACCCAGCTTTCACCACTTAATTACTCAGTTTACTCTTCGTAAAGAATTTATGCCCACAAATGACACCGCGACACTTGAGGAAGCCAAGGAATTGGCGGTTTATCAATGTGTTTTACTTAACGCTGAATTTCTGTCAAATTAGTGCGTAATAAAATTGAAATTTTCCATCTATTGCGATTCTCCACTTGAAATAGGCTTCGTGCACTCGTCATTCTCTAAGTTTTCTAAACATGTAAAACAATTTTTTTTTATCGTCGCTAAAGACACCTTTTAGGAAATAGTCGACAGAAATAAATCATTTTACAATACATAGAGCAATACACTTAACTCGAGTACAAACTTTAGAAGACTGACTACCAAGCCTCACGTCAGGGATATTTATACTTCGTCCTGCATTTGCAGAACGGTCAATTTCACGCTTCTGGGCTATTCTAGATTTCTCTCGTATTATAAAAGGATGTCTGTGCTTATATGAGTGTTGGCTTATAGGAGTTTTTTATGGGCGATTTACAGGAATTTTTCCGTTTTCTGAAGTAAAAGTTAGTTCAATACATTTCTCGATATTTTTGAAATTTGCAAGATTAAAATACAATTCGCTTCAAACATGCAACAATATCAAATCTCAGACCTATAAAGCTGGTAAATATAAATATACATAAAGAGAAAGCTTGTTAAAGTAGAAAAAGGGCACTCTATTGACGATAAATTTTAAAATATTACGAACTATCTAGCAAAGGATCCTTTTTAATTAGCATCGATGCGTAAATATGAAAACTACACGATAGAGCTTGTGTGAATTTACAACCACACCGCCTTCTACACTGAAGGGCGTACAGAGAAAGTAAGGTGAAGTGAACAAAAAACATGGCAGAAACGATATTTCAATCTAAAAGAATTGAATAAATGGATACCACGACATTACGCATATTAAGACGAAAGCTTCAAGCTGTGCCAGTATCGAACACAAAAATAAAACAAGAAAGAATTGAAGAATAAAAAAAAAGTTATTTTCAAGGAAATTATCTTTGAGTGATTTAAAAATATGGAAAGAAATAACAGACTTCTTTGTAGTACTATATCATCCATTTTTTACTCAAAGTGACAGAAATCATATCCTGACAACATCTCCTGTCACACATGTTCCGGCAACATTTTTCCAAAGCAGCAGCAATAAGTCTACCACACCAAGCTCGTGCTAAGATCAACCTTTCTTTTGAATCTCGTTTTCATCTAGGGATATCATCGAAAGGTTCAGCGATTAAACTATGTCTGACGTTGCCATCCGAAAAATTTAGAAAACTCGGAAAATTTTAACATTTGTTTCTTATTTTATTGTAAGTGGTTGGCATATGAAAATAAAATGAAAGCATCTGTTGGTACAATATTTACAAAAATGTCTGGTGCTGGCAATCCTGAGTTAACACCACAGCCACAAATGTAGCAAATCTGTTCCAAGTTAAGTTAAACCCACTCTGTGAATTTCATTTCGATTGGGTGACTACGCTGGAAGGGTTTGCAGCCTCAAAATTTTTCAAATATTTGGAAACACATATCATAACCCACAATCACATATTCACTCAACACTATACAATACACCAAAATTCATTTACATGTATAGTAGGCTAAGAAAAAATGTAAATAAAAATATTGAAAAATAAAAATCAATAATATATGTTGTAAAAAGCTGTGAAGACGTGTTTTTCTTGATAACATTAAAATTAAATTTTCATTGGAAGTATTTACTTCCAAATTAGAATTTACTTCTAGAAAACGTTAGTTAATATTTGCTGTGAATTAATTGTTAATATTTGCTGTTAAAAAGAAATTAGAACAAATTACAAAAATGACCATAAATGGCAGCCCTTTCATGATTTTTCTATGGAAATGAACAGTTAATTTACAAAAAGTTCCATTCACTACATGAATTTCGTTTTGATTTCATGACCGGATCGGAAGTTATATGGAAAAAGCTACAATTTGCTCAGAAATTTTACAAAATATAAGAGACAAAATTCACCATAGCTGGCAACTCTATTCTAATTTTTCGATCAATTTTGGTCTAGAATAAGGTCCAAATGCTGTGGGAATTTTGTTCAAATGTGATGGTGGAATCGGAAGCTATATACCAAATGGCAGTTTCTTCTCAGTGATTTTTCAAGATGAAACCACTGCCACAGTGTTGCCAGCATTTCAAAATTATTTTTATCATACCTGGTTCTAGTTAATACCAACATGTCTTGTTAATTTCATATTGATCGGATTATCCGGTCGTCAGTTCTCGTGAACAGAATTTTCGAATGGTGAAAATAAATGTAATTTGGTGATGCGTTGCAATTCTTGGGCAACGCGTAATTTTGAAAAATTAAAATTGACAGAGGTTAAAATTTATTAATGATTTAAAATTTTTGTCATAAGCCTAAATTGGCTTGGGATCGAGGTGTTGAATGCAATCCAGGTTTAACTATCGTCGTACAATTGTCCACACTAGAATGAAGTCCCAAGGTCGATTCATCGCTAACGGTTAGATGTTATCACCGGCGTTGGCCAAGGCCAACGCCAAATTTGGCTCTTCGTGTACACTCGGCCAATCTGGGCCTCTATGTGTACGCAGCATACGAGATGACAACATCGTTAAGTATTGCAAACAATACTTAAGAAAAGCCGAGATAACGAAAATTTGCTTGGTTTGGAAAGCAGAAACATTGAAAACGGTGCTAGTCTTGCACTTACTTTGAAACAATTTGAAACCATTCTGCAAATTGATTATTTTGAAGTTGATATTCATTCAATCTTCTTACGTCTTCGAAAATATCAATTTGTAATAGCGGTTTTCATATTTCTATAGATTCTTGTGTTGGTTTTTCAAAATCGTGCCAGGTCTTCGTACAGTCGCCTTTAGCTGAGGCATCAGTAACCTTTCTAGAAATTTCCAACAGTATAAAGCGTCCAGATGGGTCTGTACATTGATATGTTCTAGAGTTTTTCTTAATCTATGCAATCAATTATTTTAACTGACCACTGCGGAGCCCGTGTTGGTTTTTCAAAAGCGTGCAACCTCTTCATATAGTCGCCTTAACCCGAGACATCTGTAGCCTTTCTAGAAATTTTCCGCAGTATAAAGTATGCAAATGTGTCTGTACGTTGATGATGCTATAGAGTTTTTCTTATCCTATGCAATCAGAGCAAGTCGCGTCACTCTCTAGCGTAGCGGAAAGACATTTGGCAATAAATACGCATTATACTTGAACAGTAGTCTTGGTCAATGTCTCTCTATGACTGTCCTGGATTTGGGGTATTTCGGTTTCGGTGCTGCGCAACGCTTCTTCAGCCAACATAAGTATATCTTTCTGTGGGACTATGTGACAGTTTTTGCTTTAACGCTTTGCGCTCTCAACAACAAATTTACAATCTGCATCAGAAATTCCATCCCCAAAAGTAGTTTGTAGCTATATGATGATCAAGATAAAAAACTGCTATATGATGATCAAGATAAAAAACCTTGCAGTCGTTATAGCACCCGGCTTTATTTTTCCTAAAACATTGACCCGTAACTGCGACAGCATTTTCCAGAACTCTCCTCTCAACTAGAGTATACTACACAGTCACAAAGTTTTGCTATTTGTGAAGCCTAGCAGTCCATCAAGTATAATTCCGGAAAATTGCTTTCAGTTAAAGCAATATGTCACCATGTAAAAACGAAAAAAAAAGCTCAACCTGAACAGGGACTCTTTTGGAGTCTGATGAATTTAATCCACATGGGGACTCAACCAATTCATTGTTACTTTCTACCAAGCAGATTATATGGAACAACATGTAACCACATTGTCAGAACACAGTTCACTTAACCTAGGACATCTTGTGTCAGTGCAAGGAATTGAAAAAGATGAGTTTGCCTGCAAACCATTAGGTACGTATACAACGTGGAATGATTTAGGGATTGAGATTGAAACAATGGAAAGTAAACGGGTTATTCAATGATTTCGATGCTACTGTTTCAATCTCAAGCCGGTTTAAGCCACTTTCAATTCACATTAGCCTCGATTATAACGTGGTTTCAAACCGGCTTAAGATTAGTCAAACCACGTTGTATACGCGCAGTGGATTGATTTGAGTTCAGTCGATCCGATCACAAAATTTTACTGGATTGGATCGACTTGGGCGTTACAAGACGCGGATCGAGCGATTGAGGATTGAAAAATTAGAAGCTCACTTGAGTTCTATTCATATATGTGACGTTACGATGCGATATACGAGTACTTCACTTTAGTAGAACTAGCTGCATTTTATTCGGTTAATCCACTTTAATCCAGTCACACCAAAAACCTACTTTGAAGTTTCATTTCAATTCGTTCCAAGCCAAGTCACTCCAAGTCGATCCTGGTAATATACAAGGCTATTGTATACGTAGCTACTGTCTCTCTGGGCCGTCGGTACTTACAATTTTCATACGATGTTCTGATACCGTTGCCACATTCTCGTAGCATGTATCTTATGTCGCTCTTTTTATGTTCATTGAAAGATACAGGCTGTTGGTTCGAAAAGCATTCAGTTTGGATTTTAACCGCTATAACCTTGAAACATGCATATAAGTAGAGAAATTTGTATTGAGGATGCTCTGAACCAGAGCAGAAGTGCTGGCAAGTTGTCAGGTAGGCATAGAAATATTGACGTAAAAAATGCAGTCTTGGACTTGATCAAGTTGGTATACGTGTACAAATTCTAATTTAAGCACAAAAAAAAAACATAATTTATTCCCTGAATTGTGCTCTAGTATTTGAAGAATTGGTGAAATTGGAATGGTTCAGTTAGCAATGAACACCATTGAGCCGAGGACTAGTACATATGAGTTGTTGCACAAATTTGAGAAAAATAGTTCGAGATTTAATTTAGATTCAATTTATGTGATAGTATCAGTACTGAGTGACTGTAGGAGCTTTGGATTGTTTGACAGTTGGTGTAGAGTAACTTATTTTGATAGATTAACTAATGACGTTGCTTACTGCAGTGAATCTGTTAGTTAGGCCAAATTTTATCTTTGAAGACTTTCCAAAACAGACAATTTTCGAACGATTCACTAACAATAACGTTCTGTTATTTCTGCTGATATTTGTCATTCGATAAATGCAAAGAGTATGGTAGGTTAGAGAAAATACATATGTATATTAAATTTTTGTGAATTAAATTGTTTGAAAAAGCTGAACTCCCATCCAGTGCCAATCGAAACTAAAACAATATTTCGCTCTTTTTGTAACTTTTTTAAGCTAATAGGATAAAATTACACTTCATACCATAACCCTCGGGATTGAATTCGATCGTTTCCATGCGGTGCATCATGAGTAATGACCTAGCCTTTGTCTCTGACTTTTCTTTGATCCTGCTTATTATCTTTGCACAGGGCTGTTGATTTTGTAAATTTGTACCCAGTCGCTATGTTGTTATGTTAATATGTTTGTAAACGGCGGAATAAAGCTGTTGCGGGTTTCAGAAAGTACTTTTAGTCTGATCAGTACAGATTTGGCTCTGAGCATATGTCCTCGTAAAGGCTTGGACCAAACCTCTCATGGCTCCCCAATCAGCATGAGCTAATAATTACAACAGATCATCATTTATTTTCACATAAATATAGGCGGATCGCAATCGATTGGTTGGATTGTTCTACTCGCAGTAATCAAACACAGGCCAAGTCAGAATCCCGGGAACCTAGAGTGAGGCTGCTTTGGGATGCTTGCCGATTCAAGTGCGCGAATCACAAATGTAAATTAGATAAAGAAATAAAGAGCGTTTTCGATTAAAATCGAAGTCATGTCTTATATCTAAATCAATAATTTAATAGTTACTTACGCACAACCCTTATGTAAATGGAAATGATGGAAACTGTCACTGACTGTCTGTCACTCAAAACGATTAGTTTTGAAAACTTGAGAAATTGAAAGTGCTTAAAGTGTGTAATGCTTCTTTTATGCGCTAATCAATGAAGTTTGAGATCAAACTGCGCAAGAACTTACTTTAAATTCTTTAAATATTTCGAATTTAAATTTGACATCTTCTTCGATTCAATCTTTGTCAATTCACCGGACTCCAGAACGTGATGTCTTTGGAAGCAGTGCTGAACAGTGACAGCCCATTGTCGTAATCTTGTCTCCTTGATTCATGAGATTATGATTTGTTTCGATAGGGCGTGTGCACACAGGGAAGTTTTCAGTATGGTGGCTTCTGGCGACCGCTGTTTACTTTGTAGCAACAGCTAGTACAAGTGTGATGAAAATGCAAAGTGTTGACAACGCATTGCTAACTTGGCTGAAGCTGATTCTCACTAAGAACAATCGATGCTATGAATTTCGCTTTTATTAGATGAGTCCATCAAAAGTGAAAGTGATCGAAAGAATTTGTGGTTGCTTGCCATGAATTAAATCTTAAAAAGCCTGAAACTTGTAACTTTTATAACTGATTTTCGTTGTAAGATGGCTATAAAATGAAAGTTTGTATAAAAGTATACTGTTTTAGTATTAAAGTATACCGTTATCACAAGTACACTGTTCCCGTTATATAATACGTTAGAATACAACTTCACGTTAGGACTAACTTAGCCGATAGATTTGGTTTCTCTCCAAAGACTGTATTGGAAGTAATAGTGAAAATTTTTTTCCATTACTACCCTCAACAACGTGAAAGCATTTTCGCCTTATTTTGACTACAATATTATTGTTTTCTGCTATTTGTATGCCAGGAGACACTAATTTCGCTGAGCACAATCTTTCAAATCTGATAGATCTCACGGACACCAATATCAGGCACTGAAAATAAAAATAATTTCGTGAAGGACTACCGCTCCTTTGAGAGTAAGAACTTTTTAAATGTTGATTTGACGGTCAGTATCAGTAAATCAATGAATCTTTTGCATTTTTGCAAAAAAAAGCAGGGTCAATAGTTTGATGAATTTGTGAATACGTCCGTGCTGTATCGACTGAGTTGCACACACATAAACTAAAATTCATACAAACATATATCTAATACTCATCAGTGTGTCCTGTAAATAGCTTAAGAATCTCATGTATATTTCCGACCATACCACAATTGGAAATCGCAAACATTCTGTGATCGCTTTTAAGCACATAATTTTAAATTAGCAAAAAATAGGTAAACATAGGCTTTGAGGCAATTTTCAATGGCTTTCCGGTACATTTCAGGCAATATCTCGGCCATGACTTCACGAAAATTGGCTTTTAGTTCGTCCAGAGTTTGAAACTTGCTCGCATAAATATGATCTTTCATAAACCCCCACAAAAAAAAATCCAGAGCCGTTAAATCGCAGGATCTTGTAGGCTAATTCACATCAGTCAATCGATTTGCCTGAGTTACGTGACTTGTTGCCCTATCCTATTGAAACTGCATATTGTCAAGATCATAATCTTGAATCTCCGTCCAAAACTAACCGGTTTACATGCGGCCATAGTTCTCAGAAATGACGGTTATGGCTCGTCTTTGATCGTTCTCAAAAGAAAGAACGGCTCAACCACGCCACCAGACCATAATGCGCCCTACACTGTGACTTTTTCCGGATGTAATGATCTTCCTACGATTACTTGAAATTTTTTTGAGCGCCATATTCTACAGTTCTACTTACAGTTCCACAAAGCGAGAAAAAGGCCTCATCACTGCAGATGTTTTTCACAACATCAGCATCATCAACTTGTTGTTCGACTATTAAACAACCCATATTCTGAAATGGGAAATGTCAGTATGCAGGGTTTTTGTTTCAAGCACAAAATGGATAATGCTATATATCTATATCTTTATATAGATAAATATATATTTTCCATGCCAACCTTCGGTTTTTTATTGTCAAACGACAACAAAAGTATAAGGTTTTTTAAATAGAGGTAAAGAAATTTTAGATGAAATAAAATACGGATATATTGTTTTGATTGCCATGAAATTGCTTTTATTGGAAAGATAATTATCTGTCATTTTTACTTGAATACGATTTTGGGCATGTGAGTAACACGACTGGTGCGGAGCTAGTCCAAACTACCCTTACCAATGGTTGGGGCCGTATTCTGCCAATAATGTGGCGAATGTTGTCTTCCAGATTATCAAGCGTCTCGGGCTTGTTGGCGTAGACGAGTCATTTGATGTATCCCCACAAGAAATAGTCCCGCGGTGCCAAATCACAAGATCTTGCAGGCCAGTTGACAGGTCCGGAACGAGAAATTATGCGCTCATCAAATGTTTCTATCAATAAGTCGATAGTTGCACGAGCTGTTTGGCATGTCGTTGAAACCAGAGGTCTCCTGCATTACGGCGAGTTTCCAGCAGCATTTTTGAAGACATATGGACCAATTATTCCACCAAACAGTGACTTTCTCCGGATGCAACGGTGTTTGAACAACCGCCTGCGGCTGCTCATCACCCCAAATGCGGCAGTTTTGTTGATTGAAGTAGCCATTCAACCAGAAATGAGCCTCATTGCTAAACAAAAACAAAAAATTATCACACCATATGTAGCTTTAAAAAGTGCTGCCAACTTAAAATACCATTAAAATAAATACCTCCTTAATCATTTGCATTAATTAATTCACACAGCCATAGTTGCGAATGCTTCATGTTCAAAAGGCAGCACAAACTGGCAACGTTAGTATTCACGAGACACGCTCAGAATCCACCATATTGGAAATTTCCTTTTTGTACGTGCACTCACGAAGCGAACAGCCGTCGCCAGAAGCCGCTATTTTGGAAATCTCCTTGAATGTACGCGCTCAGACGAAGTAAGCAGCGTTTGTCAGAAGCCGCCATATTGGAAATCTCCCCATATGTACACAGAACCATCGTATATACATTAACACAGGTATGCTGCAAATCCGAATTTGGGATCTCGTGTAAAAAGGCTCAATGAAACCAGCTACCTCTGAAAGCTTCTCAGCTCAAATCTTGCCGCTCCAAGCTGCATACAAACGTCTGATGCTAGTTGAACTTAAAGCAGCTTCGAGATGCTTTGTGCGGACCTTTACTTTCCTGGTAGAGAGAAAACATTTCCAACATTATTGTTAGAATCATACAGGAATGCAAGTTTGATTCCTGTCATTTCTGCCGCACACATAATATGGATTGTTTCTTCGTTTGGTCCATTCATATCACCAGGCACGGATGGTATCATACCTATTGATATTCAGTAAACACTAGAAGGCACTATGTCTTGGCTCTTGGCCATGTATAATTCCTACTCAAAACTTTCATATATTTTTATCAGAAAACGAAAGTTTTGTTTATCATTAAGACGGTGAAAGCCTCACACGCTTAAGCAAACGATTATATACCAACAAGCTATTGAAGATTGTAGAAAGAGGTGTGGAGCATTGGGTTACCAATGTTTTAGACTCTACTCTTATCTCGAAATTATAGGTTACTTAAACGAGGAGCAAATCTGTCAAATATCACTTGATTGCAAAGAGTACAAGCTGACTTCTTTTCTATTCATCGAGGAAGCTTTCAATAATGTGCGTTTTCAATGTTTTCCAAAATCTGAATGTAAATCTGCAGCTAGTAGCATTTATAAACCAGCTTCTCAGAAAGTCTCGTCTTTGTGTAGCTCAACACTCTTGCGAGTGGTAAATACAGGCACTGCTCAGGTCAGTGTTCTGTTTCTCTTGCTTTAAGAATTCACAATTAACGAGCTTTTAAGGAAACTCGATCAGACTGGGTGCTAAGTGATAGCATGTGCAAATTACATATCAAAAATAACACTATCGGAGAGATTAAATTAACCCTTGCATATTGTTTCGTCAAGAACGTGGTCTTCGTGCTAACTATTGCTTTTTACGAAGAAGCATAGGTTTATATCTTTGGATTTACCGAAACTGAATAGAACTGCTGTGAGTCTCACAAACAAAGTAAAATATCTAGGACTCATTTTGAATTCAAAGCTTCTTTATAAGGAAAATATAGCGCATAGGAATCGCAAAGGGCTGTATACTCTCTGTAAAAAAAGACGATTCGAGCAACCTGGACGCTGCGGCCTTGTAGCTTCTTCTGGATTGACTCTAATAAAGTGGAGCCAAATCTGCTAGTTTGGTGGCCAGCCATACTTAAGGCTATAAATACGTGAAAATGAAGCTGCATACTCTATAGTCTAATGAATGACGGGAGCTCTCTATACTATCCCAACAAAGATGCTGCTACATCGGTTTCCTACCGATCTGCTTGTTTCGCAACACGCATGTTGCGCAGTGGTAAGAATGTGTTGTGGTGACCCCTGGATGAGGACTGAGGTATAAGGTATGCCTATTCCAGTACACATCGACTATACTATTATTCATACGTCGCTGCCTCAAAGGTTTGAGGTTCAGACTCAAAGCAGAGAGGAATAGGCAAGGCAATTATCCCAAAGAACAGATGCAGTGGAAATATATACCGATGGTTCCAAACTGAATTGCATATTATGGAGTGATATATTTTTCACTGACCTAAAACAATAGCTTTCCTTTGTTTGCCAGACTACTGCAGGAGGTGTTGGCGATTCTTGAAGCGGCCAATTGGTTCTTTTGTAATCAGATCATTGAAGGGAATATTTGCATCCACTCTTTGCATTGCATCCACTTTTATATTAAATCATAAATAAATACTAACAGTAATATATAAACTTTTATAATTTTGTGTAACATTGAAATATCCTAACACTCATTAGTGTCTTTCAGTCTCTCTCTAAAAATATTGATTTTCGCTAGACGTGTTCAGTTCGTTTCAACCGATCTTTGTAAAAACACAATTTTTCATCATCCCATACTTCCTTCCAAACAAACAACACAATTTTCACTTCCAGTATATTTATAAACCTGAATTCAACAAATGCGTTTACCAGCTTGAAATACTTGACGTTACGTCGTTTCTCATTTCAAAAGTATTTAATCAAAATTAATAGCTTGACTTGGACTCAAGAACGAACAATGGCCTATGTTTTTGAAAATTCTGTCGTTCATTCCGTTGAGTCGCAATTTTACCGTTATAATTAAATGTGTCCATCTGTAATATTTCTCTGGAAGCAAAAATGGACTGAAATGTGAAACGAACTGAAATGTGGATGAGAATGAAATGAAAGAAAAAAGTGAAACAGCTTGAGCAGTGTAACGAATAGACTTTCTTCGGGCTCGGTTAGGTTGAAATAATGAGGTTTTTCGTTATGAATGGATGGTTGTGGCGAACGAGATGGGGTTAAGGTTAGTGAGAATTATCTGGGTCATTAGCCCTAGAATGGTACGGTATGAATGATTTTAGGTACATGTTTTTACTAAAAAGATGGCAACAATAGTTCATTTTTTTACTGATTATGTACATATTTTATTTTATGATTAAACATAAAAAGATTATATAGCTTCTAGCCTCATGGCAGTCAGAGTGGCCAACTGGCTGATGCGCCACGAAATATATACCGTATGTGAGTAAAAATTACTCATGGGTACCATTCTAGGGTTAATCGTTTTCGTGAAGGTGACGTGGTATTATCTACCAAAAGAAACCGAAAGATGATGATTTTTGCAGTTAAGGTAAGGCTTGTGGTAAGTTATATTTAAAGGAAATACCAACATGATAATTTAGGATAACTATGTTTAGATACGAATTCAAATTTTGTTTTTATACTGCGCACATTAATGTGTCATAATTTTTCAAATTCAAGCATTTGCTTTGTCGATATGGATTTGAATATATAAAAATGATTCCACGTGATAGTATTGAATAAATTCAAATAAATATTGACTGTAATATCAGAAAATGTCAACGTGTTGGTCTTCATGTAACGAAATATCAATGGATACAGTAACCGTAAATATGGACTTCAGGGAAAGTAATTTGTAAGCACTATCTGTAGTTTTTATGGATTAATTTTTGTTGTATAGGTTTTTAAAGCCCAGACACTTAGCAACCTAAATTACTTATTTACCATGCAGATTAAATTATGACTACATATATATGTATTTCGTATGACAAATGATTAATTTAGTTGTTAGTACTTTAGAGCTTTGGATGAAATTTCGGTAAATATTCTATTTCAAATGTTAAGATTTGCATTTATTTGATACCTCTGAGATAAAACTTTTGTGTGACTTGCGTGACATTTTTCTTTCCCTTGTTTTCCAGGTCTTAAAAATTGATTATTATTAAAAAATATTGAATATTCTTTCTTTTTCTTTAGAACTATGCCATACAATCTAACTGTCGTATTATTATCAATCGTAGCTTCTGAGGAACTAAAATTTTATTTGAAATTCTAATAGTTTTATCTGTGAAAGGGTGATTTTTCTTGCGACTTTTTTTTGGAAAATAACTGACAGTTTTTTCAACAGATAAAACTATTTGACTACTTACATATATCTGCGGGAACAAGCCTATCGATGATAGTGTTAGACACAATTAAGCAATATTGCGCCTTGGGGTAGTTTTTGGCGAAAAATATCTAGTAACACTAATTCATGCTCAAATTTAGATGATTTTGCAGACTATCTAACAGTTTTCGTAACGTTTCTAGTCCACTCAGAAATACGTTCTATGTGCTCCGGATACTGTAGTGCTTTACATATAAAAATTGATTTGTTTTACTTATGTTCGAAAAACATTAGTATTACATTCGATTTAGCCAAATATTCATATTTCCATATATACATATATATATATATATATATATAATAATAATAATAATAATAATAATAATAATAATAATAATAGTCTTTATTTCATGTGCATAAACTTACGGCTATTTCCTAGCTATATATATATATATATATATATATATATATATATATATATATAGGGTCATTCCACGGAAAATCGACCAATGGTCTTGGATCGCTATCGTCAGATTTCACTGAAATTTTCATTGTGAACATAAAAAAAAATATGTAATATTTGCGATAATATGGCCTCTTGAAATTTTTGAGAAACGTCGGTTCGTGTTGCATTCACAAAATTGTAGAAAATCTGCTACTTTACATAGAGCCTTCAAATATAACTTGTTGGAAAGGGTAACGTATAAGTATCCTAGACAAAATAGTGCAAGAAACATCCTGGCCAAAAAGGATAAAAAGAATCATTTATCCTCGTATATTTCAAAATTTCCACCTTCGAGAAGGCACTATGTCTTGGCTCTTGGCCATGTATAATTCCTACTCAAAACTTTCATATATTTTTATCAGAAAACGAAAGTTTTGTTTATCATTAAGACGGTGAAAGCCTCACACGCTTAAGCAAACGATTATATACCAACAAGCTATTGAAGATTGTAGAAAGAGGTGTGGAGCATTGGGTTACCAATGTTTTAGACTCTACTCTTATCTCGAAATTATAGGTTACTTAAACGAGGAGCAAATCTGTCAAATATCACTTGATTGCAAAGAGTACAAGCTGACTTCTTTTCTATTCATCGAGGAAGCTTTCAATAATGTGCGTTTTCAATGTTTTCCAAAATCTGAATGTAAATCTGCAGCTAGTAGCATTTATAAACCAGCTTCTCAGAAAGTCTCGTCTTTGTGTAGCTCAACACTCTTGCGAGTGGTAAATACAGGCACTGCTCAGGTCAGTGTTCTGTTTCTCTTGCTTTAAGAATTCACAATTAACGAGCTTTTAAGGAAACTCGATCAGACTGGGTGCTAAGTGATAGCATGTGCAAATTACATATCAAAAATAACACTATCGGAGAGATTAAATTAACCCTTGCATCAGCGGCGGCTCTACGTTTGGGGCTAGTGGGGCTTAGCCCCACCAGCTTTTTTCATTCAAGAATCAAAAAATTATATTTAATACAACTATATATTTCATGCACATATTGATTTTAATATCCGCGAAAATGTAATAGTTGGGTTTCTCTTATTCAAGATTTGCATTTTTACGTACGAATTCATAATCTGAAGAGCGCTGCTATTTTAACATAAGTTGCGAATACGAACTCGAATTGAAATTGGATTTAGATCGTATCAGTCGAATATTAATGGGCTGTTTCAATGGTCACACTGTACTGTTTTCAGTTAATTCTGTTTCAATCAGGGCTTGTACACACGGCTATGCAAAGTCGGATAATTTCATAAGAGAGAACGAACGTAGGCGACGCAACATGCGTGGAATGCTCTTATCATTTTCACTTGCACATGAATGTGCGCCGGGGCTGAGTTCAATTAGCCCCAAAAAAGAGAGCAAACCAACGAACGAGTTGAAAGAGCGAAGAACGATTGTACATTATCCACTATGACTAAAAGAGAAATGAATGGGCTAAGTCCCATTCTTAACCCATTGCGGATAACGCCTTTTTGTCGGTCATATACTGAACAAAGTGTATGTAGACAACCATTGGGTTAAAATCAGCTAATTCGTTTGGTCAATGGAAGATATTAAGAGCAAATGACTTTGGTGTTGCAGTGGTGCCGTCGTCACATATTGGTTCAAATATCAATATAATTGATAAATTTTGTACCCATATGTATTACTTATGATTTGATATGCTGTTTACGGATGTGTGCATATTTTATGAAAGACTTTGATTGGGTTTGAAGCAGGTTGCACCGCTTATGATATTATTCTATATAGAACGTTTTATAATGAAAAAATCGATCTTTGAAAATATTTCAGGAATTTTTTGTTGAGCCAATTAGTAAAAATGGTAACTCTTCTTTTTCGGAAGAATTTACTTTAGCTTGAGTTTTGGATGTAGAAATTGAACGTTACTATTTTCTAATTTATCAGTCCTTTTTAAGTGCAACATGTGGAAGTTTTTTAGTGTGTGTAATATAAAAAAGTGTAGTTTATTCGAACGGAACAACATTGATACTAGGTAAGTATAACTATTTAACTTCTTTTATTTTTTATATAGATCCGATTAAACTTAAAAAAATGAATAGTGTCGAAAGTTTAATTTCTAAACCATTTTCTTTGCGTTCTCTTGAAGAAAAGCTAGAAATTAAGCGCTTAGGTCCACATCGACCATCAAACTTCAACCTGCAAGCTTCAGATGGTAGACAAAAACGTAAATTTTCTACTGACTGGTTCAGTAAAAAAACCTGGCTGGCAGCATCCGAGGTTAAACAATCCCTGTTTTGTTTTTATTGTCTTCTATTTGGAGGTGAGGCAGCATGGACTAATAGTGGCTTACGTGATTTAAAGCATTTATCTGAAAGGATAAAAAAGCATGAGACAAGTTCAAGGCACCTACAAAACGCGTTAAGTGTTCAAACATTTGGATCAATTAACATTATGTCTCAAATTGATTCTGGTCATGCTGCTTCAATAAACAAGCATAATGAAATTGTGAGACGGAATCGTCATGTTCTCAGTAGAATAATTGACATTCTTAAGTTTTGTGGAAGCCACAACTTAAGTTTACGTGGGCACGATGAGAGTGAATCAAGCTGCAACAGAGGTATTTTTCTTGATATGGTATCATACACCAGATCCATTGACTTAACTTTGGATGATTATCTCAAAAATAATAGAATCACTCAAAATACATCCAAAACCATACAAAATGAACTTCTAGAATGCATTTATATAACTTACCTTAATAATCTCAAGAAGGAAATTAAAGAAGCGAATTTCGTATCATTGCAAGCCGATGAAACCACTGATATTTCTTGTACCTCACAAATGGTAATTGTTCTGCGATTTGTAAAAAATAAGTTGCCCGTTGAACGCTTTCTTTCATTTTTCGATCTTCACGATCGCTCTGCGCAGGGAATGGTTGATAAAATACTAAACGCACTTAAAGAATTTGATTTGAAGAGCAAACTTATCTCTCAAACATATGATGGAGCGGCTGTAATGAGCGGCGGAAATGCTGGTGTTCAAACATTAATCAAAAATATATTTCCTTACGCCCAATTCGTTCATTGCTATGCTCATCAGCTAAATTTAGTCTTGAAGCAAGCTTCTTCGTCTATCAAAGAAGTACGTATTTTTTTTGCAAATATATCCGCATTTTCTTCTTTCTTTTCGTGTTCCCCAAAGCGTAAAGATTTATTTGTAGAAGTTTGTCAAAAAAGAGGTCTTCCAAGATCGATGGAAATTCGCTGGAATTTTCAGTCTCGGGTCGTACAATCTGTTTTTGAAAGCCGAGAACAACTAATTCATTGCTTTGAGTTGATTCAATGCGAATCTTGGGATCCTACTACAATTAGAGAAGCAACCGGGCTATTAAATTATTTAAATGATGACAACTTCATTTTTTCCTAGAACTTTTCAATAAGATATTCGGTCATGTAGACATTTTTTACAATATTTTACAGTCTCGCAGTACAAATGGAATTCTAGCATTTCAAACTGTTGATATATTTTGTAAATCTATCAATACGATAAGAAATGGTTTGAATCCAAGTCAATTTATTGCTAACGAATATATGGCGAAAAGAATGCGTACTTCAATGCATGATCTTCACATGATAGGAAAAGAAGTTTGCGATATTATTACCACACAGGTTAAAGTGCGTTTTGAGAATTTGGATCATATTTATGCCTTCAATTTAATAAATCCATCTGAATTTCACAATTTTAATTTAAATTTCCCTGCTAACCATCTTGATACGATAGTCAATAACTTTCCATTTTTCGACGCAGGGACGTTAAAAAACGAATTACAAGTTTTATACAATAATGAAATGTTTGGAAATATGTCATCCATTACAGAATTTTATAGTTTTTTTAAAGAAAATAATTTGTTTGCATCTTTTGAACAAACTAATAAATTAATTGAAATAGTTCTTACCACTCCAGTTACTACAGCAGAGTCTGAAAGATGCTTTAATACCCTTAAAAATATTAAAACTTATAAATCTAGCACAATGGGTCAAAGTCGCCTCAATTCGCTGGCAATATTATCTATTTGTAAAGAAGTGGTTACAGATATAGAAAATTTTAATGAGCTGGTGATAGATTTGTTTGCTCAACAGAAAAATAGGCGCGCGGAATATCTATACAAATAATAAGTAGAAGCCATTATTAAAAAGAGTTTTCCCGAAGAAGTTTTTAATTTAATTTATTTATATATGTATGTTATTTTAACTGTTGTTGAAAATGTTTTTGTTTTTATGTATATATTTATAAAAGAAAATAAATTTATAAGTGGAATAGGCCAAAAAGAGTTTTTATGCGACGCATTTTTCATATAAACGAAGGTGATTTTGATTTTGCTGTAAGTATTTTTTTTCTCGAATACTCGGTGTTGATGTAAGAACTCTTTTTGGGAAGCCGTACACTTTAAAATCGGTTAACGCTCTGATACGGTACCCCTTGGGTGGAGTGGAAACCCGTTCGTAAGGTTAGCCCCGCTTGTTGTGATTGCCACGAGCCGCCACTGCCTTGCATATTGTTTCGTCAAGAACGTGGTCTTCGTGCTAACTATTGCTTTTTACGAAGAAGCATAGGTTTATATCTTTGGATTTACCGAAACTGAATAGAACTGCTGTGAGTCTCACAAACAAAGTAAAATATCTAGGACTCATTTTGAATTCTAAGCTTCTTTATAAGGAAAATATAGCGCATAGGAATCGCAAAGGGCTGTATACTCTCTGTAAAAAAAGACGATTCGAGCAACCTGGACGCTGCGGCCTTGTAGCTTCTTCTGGATTGACTCTAATAAAGTGGAGCCAAATCTGCTAGTTTGGTGGCCAGCCATACTTAAGGCTATAAATACGTGAAAATGAAGCTGCATACTCTATAGTCTAATGAATGACGGGAGCTCTCTATACTATCCCAACAAAGATGCTGCTACATCGGTTTCCTACCGATCTGCTTGTTTCGCAACACGCATGTTGCGCAGCGGTAAGAATGCGTTGTGGTGACCCCTGGATGAGGACTGAGGTATTAGGTATGCCTATTCCAGTACACATCGACTATACTATTATTCATACGTCGCTGCTTCAAAGGTTTGAGGTTCAGACTCAAAGCAGAGAGGAATAGGCAAGGCAATTATCCCAAAGAACAGATGCAGTGGAAATATATACCGATGGTTCCAAACTGAATTGCATATTATGGAGTGATATATTTTTCACTGACCTAAAACAATAGCTTTCCTTTGTTTGCCAGACTACTGCAGGAGGTGTTGGCGATTCTTGAAGCGGCCAATTGGTTCTTTTGTAATCAGATCATTGAAGGGAATATTTGCATCCACTCTTTGCATTGCATCCACTTTTATATTAAATCATAAATAAATACTAACAGTAATATATAAACTTTTATAATTTTGTGTAACATTGAAATATCCTAACACTCATTAGTGTCTTTCAGTCTCTCTCTAAAAATATTGATTTTCGCTAGACGTGTTCAGTTCGTTTCAACCGATCTTTGTAAAAACACAAATTTTCATCATCCCATACTTCCTTCCAAACAAACAACACAATTTTCACTTCCAGTATATTTATAAACCTGAATTCAACAAATGCGTTTACCAGCTTGAAATACTTGACGTTACGTCGTTTCTCATTTCAAAAGTATTTAATCAAAATTAATAGCTTGACTTGGACTCAAGAACGAACAATGGCCTATGTTTTTGAAAATTCTGTCGTTCATTCCGTTGAGTCGCAATTTTACCGTTATAATTAAATGTGTCCATCTGTAATATTTCTCTGGGAGCAAAAATGGACTGAAATGTGAAACGAACTGAAATGTGGATGAGAATGAAATGAAAGAAAAAAGTGAAACAGCTTGAGCAGTGTAACGAATAGACTTTCTTCGGGCTCGGTTAGGTTGAAATAATGAGGTTTTTCGTTATGAATGGATGGTTGTGGCGAACGAGATGGGGTTAAGGTTAGTGAGAATTATCTGGGTCATTAGCCCTAGAATGGTACGGTATGAATGATTTTAGGTACATGTTTTTACTAAAAAGATGGCAACAATAGTTCATTTTTTTACTGATTATGTACATATTTTATTTTATGATTAAACATAAAAAGATTATATAGCTTCTAGCCTCATGGCAGTCAGAGTGGCCAACTGGCTGATGCGCCACGAAATATATACCGTATGTGAGTAAAAATTACTCATGGGTACCATTCTAGGGTTAATCGTTTTCGTGAAGGTGACGTGGTATTATCTACCAAAAGAAACCGAAAGATGATGATTTTTGCAGTTAAGGTAAGGCTTGTGGTAAGTTATATTTAAAGGAAATACCAACATGATAATTTAGGATAACTATGTTTAGATACGAATTCAAATTTTGTTTTTATACTGCGCACATTAATGTGTCATAATTTTTCAAATTCAAGCATTTGCTTTGTCGATATGGATTTGAATATATAAAAATGATTCCACGTGATAGTATTGAATAAATTCAAATAAATATTGACTGTAATATCAGAAAATGTCAACGTGTTGGTCTTCATGTAACGAAATATCAATGGATACAGTAACCGTAAATATGGACTTCAGGGAAAGTAATTTGTAAGCACTATCTGTAGTTTTTATGGATTATCTTTTGTTGTATAGGTTTTTAAAGCCCAGACACTTAGCAACCTAAATTACTTATTTACCATGCAGATTAAATTATGACTACATATATATGTATTTCGTATGACAAATGATTAATTTAGTTGTTAGTACTTTAGAGCTTTGGATGAAATTTCGGTAAATATTCTATTTCAAATGTTAAGATTTGCATTTATTTGATACCTCTGAGATAAAACTTTTGTGTGACTTGCGTGACATTTTTCTTTCCCTTGTTTTCCAGGTCTTAAAAATTGATTATTATTAAAAAATATTGAATATTCTTTCTTTTTCTTTAGAACTATGCCATACAATCTAACTGTCGTATTATTATCAATCGTAGCTTCTGAGGAACTAAAATTTTATTTGAAATTCTAATAGTTTTATCTGTGAAAGGGTGATTTTTCTTGCGACTTTTTTTTTGGAAAATAACTGACAGTTTTTTCAACAGATAAAACTATTTGACTACTTACATATATCTGCGGGAACAAGCCTATCGATGATAGTGTTAGACACAATTAAGCAATATTGCGCCTTGGGGTAGTTTTTGGCGAAAAATATCTAGTAACACTAATTCATGCTCAAATTTAGATGATTTTGCAGACTATCTAACAGTTTTCGTAACGTTTCTAGTCCACTCAGAAATACGTTCTATGTGCTCCGGATACTGTAGTGCTTTACATATAAAAATTGATTTGTTTTACTTATGTTCGAAAAACATTAGTATTACATTCGAATTAGCCAAAAATTCATATTTCCATATATACATATATATATATATATATATATATATATATATATATATATATATATATATATATATATATATATATATATATATATATATATATATAATAATAATAATAATAATAATAATAATAATAATAATAATAATAGTCTTTATTTCATGTGCATAAACTTACAGCTATAATAAATTCAAACAAAATCCTCTGAACTTAAATTACGTTTATACCTAACATCAAGAAATGAAAAATTTAAAGAAAGAAATAAAATAAGACAGAAATCCAACTAACTCGATATTTTATATTTTAAATGGTGCTGAAGAAGATGCAGATGAAATACGAAAAGCATTCAGTTGCTTTACGCAAGAGTCGAATGCCCGTTAATAATATAGAAAAAAAACATGAATCGTCAATTTATGGTGGGGGACTCATAAATTTAACTAAGATATAAAAGACCGTAGATAGAGAAAAATAGCAAAAATTATATTGGAAAAAAAATAACATTGAGAACAAATGCAAAGGTTATATTAAAGGATTCGCCTTGGGGTAGTTTTTGGCGAAAAATATCTAGTAACACTAATTCATGCTCAAATTTAGATGATTTTGCAGACTATCTAACAGTTTTCGTAACGTTTCTAGTCCACTCAGAAATACGTTCTATGTGCTCCGGATACTGTAGTGCTTTACATATAAAAATTGATTTGTTTTACTTATGTTCGAAAAACATTAGTATTACATTCGATTTAGCCAAAAATTCATATTTCCATATATACATATATATATATATATATATATATATATATAATAATAATAATAATAATAATAATAATAATAATAATAATAATAGTCTTTATTTCATGTGCATAAACTTACAGCTATAATAAATTCAAACAAAAACCTCTGAACTTAAATTACGTTTATACCTAACATCAAGAAATGAAAAATTTAAAGAAAGAAATAAAATAAGACAGAAATCCAACTAACTCGATATTTTATATTTTAAATGGTGCTGAAGAAGATGCAGATGAAATACGAAAGCATTCAGTTGCTTTACGCAAGAGTCGAATGCCCGTTAATAATATAGAAAAAAAACATGAATCGTCAATTTATGGTGGGGGACTCATAAATTTAACTAAGATAAAAGACCGTAGATAGAGAAAAATAGCAAAAATTATATTGGAAAAAAAATAACATTGAGAACAAATGCAAAGGTTATATTAAAGGATTCAACAGCTTTTCAACGCCCAAGTGATCAATAGAAAAGAGACAAGATTTGATTTTCTTCGAAAACGTTGTCTTTCTGGACTCGCCTCTAATATTTGGTGGCAAAAGGTTAAATAGACGAGGTACAACAATGCTGTAAAAGCGACTAAAGTGCAATTTATTGCAAATGGGAACTACCACTAAATTTCTGGTGTTAACCCGTAGATTAGCTGAATCATAAACTCTTGGTGTTTGATAACCTGAGTTCTCGAAGAAAATTCTTAGAACCTTAAAAAAATACAAATGCCTTAATGGACGTGTACCTAGTGCTTGAAATAGATTAAAACTTGGCGTTCTGCGGTGAACTTTGAAAATAATTCGAACGGCATGTTTTTGTTTTACAATCAATGGTTCCAGCTTATTGAAATGTGTACCTCCCCAGCAGCTTAATCCATATTGTAGTTTAGACAAAAACAGACCATTGTAAACTAGTTTTAAGGCTGAAAAGGGACAATATAGGCTTAAGTGATACAATTGTCTTACCACATTATTGAAATATGCTTTCAGATACACGGTGTGATCTCTCCAATTTAATTTGGTGTCAATTAACACTCCCAGATACTTAAAACTATCAACTCTTTCAATATCAAAGCAGTATGGAGAACAACTCGCATTTTTATCAAAAGAATAAGAAACCTCATCTTCAGCTATCATTGGTGAAAAAAGATATTTTAAGCAGGTTGGGGCGTGGAAAGTCAAATTCAAATCAACACAAACTGATCTCACTAGGTTAAATATCATATATTTTGTCTTGTCACTCAGCCTTAGTTTATGGACACTGAACCAATATCTTAAAATTTCAAGGTCGTGGCTCATTTCGACATATGTTTCAAAGTAATTGAAACTGGAGTAGGACAAGACAGCGTCATCTGCAAAAGCTGTAATTTTCCCATAAAAGTTTTCAGAAAATAGTGAATTTATAAAAATCAGAATAATACTGGAGACAGGACCGATCCTTGAGGAACGCCAATATTTAGAGTCGTTGCAGAGCTCAAGATGTCATTTATTTTAACTTTCTGCTTACGATCGCAAATAAAGGAATGAAACCAATCCAAAATATTATCACTTATTCCTGCACTATAAAGTTTTTGCAGTAGGATGGAATGATCGACCAGATCGAAAGCTTTAGTGATATCTATAAATAATGCTCCGGGAATTTTGGACTCGTTTATTGCATTGTAAATTTCGTGACAGAATTTTAGCAAGGCACCTTCTGTGGATTTTCCTGAGGTAAAACCAAACTGACAGTCGTTAAAAAACTTAATTTTATTTAAAAACGTCACTATCCTGCGTTTGACACCTTTTTCAATAATTTTTGAAAAAACAGATAGCAGAGAGATGGGTCTATAGTTGCCTAAACTAGTTTTATCGCCTTTTTTATGTACCGGTACGACGACCACCAGTTTTAGTGCGTCTGGGAAAATCCCCCTCTGGATACTAAAATTAAATAAGAAGCACAGAATATCCGAAATTTGAAAAACAATTTGTTTTAAAATTTTGCTGGATATTCTATCATAAGAAGATGAAGCCGACGACTTTAGTGACATAATAATTTTGTAGATTTCCGAAGATGAAAAATCCTCAAAAAATAGGCTACTCAACGAGGAGAATTCCCGGCTGGAGAAAACATTAACAGGAGATGGACTTAAAACTTCAGAGTTGTCGAAATTGAAATTATTTGCAACAGACGAAAAGTAATCATTAAATAAATTAGCAACATCTAGAGGATCAGAAACAATGGAATCATTAACAATTATGCTGGAGATATTATCTTTTTTGCTTTTACTTAGAATTTCATTTACGATTTCCCATTCTTTTTTTACATTCCCTAAATTTGAGGCAAGTTTGCTGTTGAAATAATTTGCTTTACAAGCAGCGACATCAAGATTGATTTCGCGACAAAGTCTTTTATAATATATTTGAAGCCTTGTATTATGTGGGTGTTTTTTAACTTTAGAGCTTAGTACGTTTTTTTCTTGATTTTCTTAAGAAGCATAAAATTCATCCACGGCTTTAGTGGTTTAAATTTATTAGAGCGAGTGCTACGGCTGCAATTTGAAATGTGACGCTCTAGGATGCAAAGAAAGTGGTCAAAGGAAGTAGAGGGATTATCAGCCAAATATACTTCCTCCCATAACTCATGATTTAAAGCTGTTTTCAGAGATTGGAAGTCAATGTTTTGACACGGAATGTAATTATGTCCAACCCGTCCATTTCTGTTACAAGTTAGCTGAATTAGAATTAAACTATGATCCGTAATATGCAGATTATGTACCGTGGACTTGTAAAGGATAGTGTTGTTTTTGTGCAGCCTCAGATAAATATGGTCTAGACAAGATTTTGAAGCATTCAATTCACGAGCGGGTTCAGTAATTAAAGATTCGAAACCGTGGGACGCCAGATTTGAAATTAAGTAGTCAGATTCCGAACTATTCGATAAAATATTGATATTGAAATC
>OX376373.1:99128358-99150428 GCA_947369275.1 Nemotelus nigrinus | reverse complement strand
TTTGACACGTTCCAAATTAATCTGGGACCTTTTTTGAGAGAAGGGAGCTTATCTTTCCAATCTTTGTTCTTTAGCTGATAAGCCTGAATTACATTGGCATGCAGTGCAGTGCAGCGCGGTACCAAAGCAGTGCACGCATTGCAAAGCACATTGAAAGCAGTGCAGTGTTCTGACAGTGAGAGTCAAATTAATTTGTGGAGGTTTGATATTTAAATTTTCTGCATCTGTTTTTCGTCCATTTGCAATTTAATGACTGGAACGGAATTTCCGCCTTAATTTTAATGGTTTTTGCCCGGTCAACTACTCTCAAACGAATGTCAGCAGATGCAGTCTGCAGCGTTTTTAGAAATTAGCCTAAACGATGCAGTGTAGTCCGCTGCACTGCACTGCACTGCAGTTAATGTGAATTGCCTCATGCAATTACATGAGTTCTAAATTTCAGTTTATTGCACTGCACTGCAATCCAATGTAATTCAGGCTATAGATTTCTTTGATTATTATGCTCTTGAGCCAATTTAATTCTGTTTCATACATCGGTTCCCTGGTTCTCTGCCACCAGCGACGAACTGCATTTAGTTGTGTGACTAGAGCTTTAATGTCAGGAGTAAGCTTCAGTTGATCCAGTCTATGAGCGAATTTACAGCAGTTCCCAATTCGGGATTGGGAATATACCGCAATTCATGAGCTTTCGCCCGATTTCCATGTATGTGTGCGCAGACTGTATACGTGCTTGGAAGCTACTCATGAGCTTGATTTGCGAATACCGGTTTTGTACGAAGCGTTTATATGTGTGTGTACCTGATAAAATTGTATGGCTACACGAAAATCGGATTAAACCCGGTTTGAAATCCCGATTTCGTGTAACCATACAAATTTGAACGGCGATCTGGTTTACAAACACATAGATTGTGAAATTGGAAATGTTTTTTGCGGGATGTTTAAAATTGAAAAATTTGTTATTTACATAGAAAATTTTAATCTACATTGAAAATTCTATTTTTGACAAAGTGGTTTCGAAAGCATGCACTGATTCTCGTCAGAAACCAGCTCACAGTGCATACTTGACTGATGTGATCACTTGAAGTTGGAAATCATTACATTTTTATTGATACTAGTTGTGATAAATTTTAACATCTCCGACTTATATCCATCGATATAATTTTACTTAGTAAAGGTAATCGAATTTGATCACGGTTCAGAATCAGTGAATGCTTTCGAAACCACTTTGCCAAAAATAGAATTTTCAATGTAGATTAAAGTTTTCTTTGTAAATAAAGTCTTTTAGGGTAATAAGCGCAATTTATTCGTGAATGTACACAAAAATGTTTAAAAAAACTGTAAAAATAGGTGCGTTTTTTACACTCTTGGGCAGGGTAAGTTTAGGTAACTTACCCTGCCCAAGAGTGCAAAAAACATACCTAAAGAAAGTTTTATCAAACAAATGACATCAAAAAGTATCTATTGTGAACAGTTTTAGGAAGTTTGCACTATTTCAGCTAGCCTCTTGATAAACTGCCATATGAACTGTCATAACATGAAATATTAAATAGGTAACTTTAAATGTTAAAAAAAAGCCGAGAGTCCTATCAAGTCAAGCAAGAAAAATATAAATATTTTTCTTGTCAAATACAAAAACTTTTTACAATTCCTTAAAGTTTATAATTTATTTTAATTCGATACATATTCATTATACACATTGATTTATAGCATTTATAGCTACACTTCTAATTAACTTATAGCTACACTTCTCTTTAACTTATAGCTACACTTGTTCACTTATTAAACGAAAAGACTGACACTTAACTGCTGCTATTCAAAGCAAGTGCTGAGAATTATTTGTGTAAATAAAAGTATAATTAGTGGTGTAAATCAAAACTGTTTTATTTCACGAATGTGGAGAATATCGAATCCCCAAAAGGTGTTTTAAGGCTAAAGCACAACAATATGAAATCATATGCTGCATCAAGTGAAAATGACCAAAAAGCCCGATGCTAGCAGCTCTTCCTAGTACCAAAGCCAATAGTATACCAACTCTGCTTCACTTTGAGGTCAACCTACTGGGTAAATTTTGCTTCGATCCGATTTCTGCATTGGAAGTCATAGGGGTAAAAAATGTAAGGCTACCACTCGCAAAACTTTTTAAATTTTCGAAATCCAAATATTTGTTATTCAATCTGTATTAATTCTGTTTATATTCCGTATTTATTCTGCTCTGTATTTTTTCTGTTTTAAATTTAGTGTTCATACCGCATATTCAAGAAGTGACAAAAAATTGCAAATATTACAATTGCTGATTTTTTAACCAAATCCTTCTCAAATTCGGCCTACAATAAGGTTCATTTCCTACTGAAATTTCGTTTTCATTTTGAAAGTTTCCTTAGCTGGCAGTTTCAATCTAATTATTCAGCCAAATTTATATCAAACTTGGTTTAAAGTAAGGTCCAGTTAATGTGTGAATTTCGTTAAAATCTGGTAACAAAATATCAGATTTGTTCAGTATTGTCACAATGTTACATCAATAATAAGTCAAATTCGAGCAAACGATACAATTTTACAGCTTTGGTGTAAATGTAAGCAGCGAAGTAGTAAATTTACACTCTTTTTGCTAAGGTTTACAAAACGCTATTTATTATTCAGTTGGTATGACGTAAAAGCAAAAAATACCCATCCAATGTGTAAAAAAAAGTGTGATTCGTTATTTAAAACAAAAAAATGAATATATTTACTTTTATCAAAAAATTAATTTTAGACCCACTTTTTAGAGTGTACTGTGTGAATTTAATTAAAATCTGGTGACTAAATCATAATTCATAGGGCAGAAAGCAGTTTTTTTTCTTTATAATTTTTCAAGATGGCACCACTGGCACAGAGTTGCTCGCATTTCCAAACCGCTTCTATCAGGCTGGTCCCACTTAATATCAATACATTTTGTAAATTTCTACTGTATCTGATATTGTGATTTTAAAAATTTCTCATAATTTATATATTGCTTGTTTACTTTCACTGTGTGGACACTATCATTTGCGAATTGTATGCACTGAAAGAAAAATCTTGGTAAAATCAACCATTTTCCTTAGTTGCTTTTGCGTCAACTACGGGCTATAGTTAAAACAACCATAAACAAATAGTTGATTACTTTTATGCACCATGACGCGTGGTTGATAAACAACGTCCGTGGTGCAAAAAAAGTAAGCAACCACAAACAATGGTATTCCGACAATATACATAGTACGAAATAGTAAATAACTATAGTATGTAGTGTGAAATATTCCAACAATATACATAGTACGAAATAGTAAATAACTATAGTATGTAGTGTGAAATTATTTTTGTTGAATTTAACAATTGTAGAATGGTTCGTTTACTATGAAAACTGTTGATAATTCAATATTTTGTAGTGTGAAATGAATTGATGTTTATTTCCTATTTTAGCAGAGTAGAAAGAACTTTTTTCCGTAGTTCATTCAACAATGTATTCATTGTTGCATTACTAAAAATAATAGTTAAATCAACCACAACTTTTTCTTTCAGTGTGCGCTCACTGCTACGGCGCTGCACTGCATCGCAATGCGTGTCAAGTACATACAAATATTAACTGCATAAAAAGCGTCATACAACGTAATATAAATGCTTCACAGCATAACATGAATATGAATTATATCGAACAGCAAACCGAACACAATTTTGCCATGTTGCATATGAAACTTCTATGATAGAATAGGAGTATGAGTATGAAGAGTACGAAAAATCAACAGTTTTCCTTAGTTGTTTTTGCTTCAACTAAGGCTATAGTTAAAACAACCATAAGAAAATTGTTGATTACTTTTATGCATCATGACGCGTGGTTGATAAACAAAAAAAAATTTCATTCGGAACATGAAAAACGTCCAAATGTTGAAACCATTCTACTTTGCGAAGAATAATTCCAAAGACGTTGCTCACTGAATTACGTTTGCTGAAAGCAACTATTGATAAGTAGTTTAAGTACCATAAAAACTGTTGATTATTCGAAACGTTGAAGTTTTGAGTGAATTAATGAATATTTTTCTATTGATCAACTATTTTTCATGGTTATGAAACAATTAAAACAGTTGATCTCATGAACGTTGCGATATTTTTTGTATAACCAGAGCCAACTTCTTTTATATCGTTACATTAACTTTATTAACATAGTAAAAATAACTATTTTCCGTAGTTCGTTTAACGATTTTGAATGAATCGTTGCAATACTATTAAAAATAGTTGTACCAACCAAGAGTTTTTCTTTCAGTGTGGTTTCATCCGGCCTTATATAATTAGAAAAACTGCCATACCAGGCAACCCTAATATAATATCCAATATATTTACAGTAAGAATTACGCCGCGTGTGTATTTCCTCATTATATCACGTTTAAAGAATAAGTTATTATAAATCGAAGTTTTAAAATAAAATCATTTTCAAATAGCCAGGGCCCACAAACGGCTTAAAATTTCACAAACATCATCGTGATCAATTTTAAAACATTACTAATTCCCATTCCTCGATTTTTCCCCATTTTTTTTCCTTCCAAACAAATAAATTGGTAGCAGACAATTGTATATATTTATCCATATGACTATATATACCTTCATATAAAATTGTTTGTGTCTAGATATTCGTATGCATTCTAATTTTTTCGTAATAGTCCTGCACGTAAGGATGCAAAATAAATATTATCCACATATTCATATAATAAAATAATCATCCACATAATATACATCTATATTTAAATGATCATCAACGAATCATCCACACATGCCACTGAGCGAAACATATCATTATAAAATCTATTGTACATCATGAATCAAGGAAACAAGATTACGACAATGGGCGGTCGCTGTTCGGCACTGCATCCGGCATATTATGGAAAAATAATCGAGTGTACGAATTATATTGACTTTTTTCTTTTCATTGTTTAAATAGAAGACACACCGCGCTGCCTAAATTTTTTTTTTTTTTTTTTTGAGTACTAATTCCTGTTTTATGAGGAAAAGGTTGGCTTATAACGATTCGCATCAGCCATCGTGTTCGACATCACCCATTTGTTGGGTTTAAATACTACTTCAATCTATTTCTTAACTACTCATTTTTGGTTTCTTTAAACTTTACTTTGTTACTCTAACTGTTTATAATTACTGACTTTAATTACTTATAACTATATTATTTACAAGGCTCAGATATTTTCATCTTATAAAAAAAAAACATTAAACAGCTACTTTAACTATTTACATTAAATTGTTTACAAGTTCAACTCTACCAACTCTAGAAACCTTCCCAATTCAGTGATGTGCTTTGTATTATTTACCATCAGTATCGAGTCTACTTTATTATAGTGTTGGAAAATTTCAAACTCCGCTCTCTGGTTACTTAATGCCTGACAGTGGAAAATTTGGTGATCTAGATCATCTACCAGTTCACATACAGAACATTTCGGACTGTCTATAGTTTTCATTCTGAATAATTGTAAATTACTGTAGCATTTATTAGTTATTAATCTATTTAACTGTTTGACTGTCTTACTTTTTAATTTTAAATTCTTAAACCAAAACCTACTTCTTCCACTTAGGAATGCTTTATTCCAGGTGCATTGCTTATACTTCCCTACTTCCCTTCTATAATTTTCTCTGTTCTCATTATTGATTAACTCACTAATTTGCTCTATTGCTTCATCCGCCTCAAATTTATTATTGTAGACTTCTCCCTCCATCATTCCTACTTTCGCTCCCTCATCCACTTTATTCATATCTTCTATTCCACAGTGCCCTGGTATCCATATCACTTCTATTTCTTTATTAGGTATTTCCCTACATACTTTATAAATATCATTAATGACCTTTTTATTGAGAGAATTCTCTTTAATTCATCCGCCTCAAATTTATTATTGTAGACTTCTCCCTCCATCATTCCTACTTTCGCTCCCTCATCCACTTTATTCATATCTTCTATTCCACAGTGCCCTGGTATCCATATCACTTCTATTTCTTTATTAGGTATTTCCCTACATACTTTATAAATATCATTAATGACCTTTTTATTGAGAGAATTCTCTTTAATTTCTAAGCATGCCCCATTTGAGTCTGTTAAGATCATAACTTTCTCCTCAGGATTTAATTTACATGCAGATAACGCAAGAAGAATCCCTGTCAATTCCGCATTGACTACGGAGCCCTCCTGACTTAAGGGGAGCTTCTCCTGTAAACGGGGTTTTTCGCTCCTTAATTTCGAGCGTGGATTTAAAAAAAACTATGGGTTGCCTAATCTTGAATTTTTTATGAAATTATTATTCTTTATTAGAGACTGCTACAGTGTTAGTTTTATGTAAAAATATTGAGTCGTTCCTGAGATATGGTTGCTCAAAGTGGGACATGTTATTTTCGCAGAGGTAAATGGCGTGCATTGTAGAGCCTCAGGAGTTGATTCTGGAACAAACAATGTCATATGTTTTTTGTTTGTTTTTGAGTTCTCTATGGAACAACGTCTTTGTTTAAAAAAAAAAAAAAATTTTACAAAAACTACAACAAAATTTGCAAAATTTTCATTTTTTTTCAACAAATTTGTTTAACAAAAGTGTGTTAAAAAAAATTTTTATACAACTTTCTCGACGATGTTCCATTCGAAATTTAATACGCTTTAATCTGATATATAAACTTTTAAAATTGGTCACGCCGTTTTTTAGTTATCGTGCACGCCAGTTTGAAAAGCATGGTTTCGAGAAAAACGCGCTTAAAGTTTTTAGTTCCTAAAGAAGTATGTTGAACACGACGTGACAAAAAAACTCATAACTTCCACAATTTTGCGAATTCCAGCCTGAAATTTTACATGCGTATTTCTTAATGCATATATAATTGAATAACAATGAAAAAAAAAACGATTTTTTAGCCCATTTACAGGAGAAGCTCCCCTTAAACTGAACTTTTTGACCTGATTATTTTTCTGCATCAAAAATGCACATCCCCTTCCTAAACACGATTTTGCTCCATCTGTTATAATGATGATTTTATTAGATGCTGTCGCTTTACCAATAAGTTCTCCATACCTACTCCTTATTATTTCCTTATCATTTAGACTAATGCTTTTGAACAGACCATTTTGCTTAGGAACTAGTTTTAGATTTCTCGGTCTATCTATTTGTTCTACCTCCTCTACTCTATTTATTACATTCCTAAGTTTATGATATATTTGATAATATCTAGCTTTGGATTTCATTGAAATTATTTCTTTAAAGACTACATTTTCAGTCATTTTTATTTTGATTATTTCTTTTACTAACCTAATCTGAGCCCTGCAATTGGTTGGTACTTCGTTCGCCATGTCAAATGCAATTATATTTGGGGTCTGTTTCATTAATCCTAGGCATCTTTTTATCACTCCAGCTTTCAGACTGTTCTTTTTAACAAATATTTCGGCGCATCATATAGGCTTGACACATGGCTTTCTAACTTCGCTCTGATAAAAGACTTATACAGTACTATACTCTTTTCTGGTGGGAGCCCGCTCTTCACCCCTGTGACTCTCTTTACCATACTAATTTCTGGCTTGACTTGTTCTATCTTATTTAGCACAAAATCTTTCTCCGAACTATTGTTTTTGATGATTTTTCCAAGAAATTTTACTTCAGTTACCCACTCCACTTCTCTGTCCTCTATTTTAATTCTACTTGTATAGTTTGTGTTTCTATTCAAAATAATCCCTTTGCATTTCTCCGCATTTAGTGGTAATTTTAGATTTCTAGCTCCTCCCGCAAACAAATCCATACTTCTTTGTAGTTCATTATAGCAAACATTCTTATTCCTATTGGTAGCTATGATTAAAAAATCATCCGCGTATTGAATTATCTTAATATTATTACTAATTACTTTATGCAAAACCGCCGTATAGAAATTAAATATCAGAGGGCTTAATACATCTCCTTGCGGGATACCGTTTTTGACCGCCACATTTGCCTCTCCTAGCATTATGCTTCTATTCACAAGGAACGCGAGTATCCACCAACTATAGACTTCAGGCACATTTAATTCGATCATAGTATCCTTTAATACTTTAAGGTCGACCCCTTCGTATGCGTTAGAAATGTCCAGCGTTACCATCATCACATTTTGATGTTTCGCTTTAGCTTGGTTAATCCAAAGGTCTACCATGTTGAGACATGTACTAATTGATCTGTTCTTTTGGTACGCATGTGAGTTTCTTGGGATTTTATTCATTAATTCTTTATTTTCTACTAATCTGTTTTTAATTATCCTGTTTTTTATTTTTGCCAGTACATTTAATAAGGAAATCGGCCTGTAGTTTATCAATTCATTAGGGTTTTTCTGTGGTTTAAGTATAGGGGAGACCCTTATCTTTAACAATTCTGATAGGTTTGTGTGATCGTTCACTGTATCATTCAAAGCATCTACTAACTTTTCTTTACTTTTTGAATTCATCGCTCTTAGCATTTCATACGTGATTTGATCCGGCCCAGGAGCTGACTTTCTTTTATGCCTTTCCAAGACTTCTTCTACTTCCCCTATTTTTAAGTTCATCCTCTCTTATGGTTTCCTAAGCTCATTTATATTTAAACTATCTTGGTGACTTTTGTTTTTAATCATTGTTAAATAAGTTAAATTATTTTTTTTGTCCCAACCTGATGGATTGCTTATCTTTCCTATTTTCTTAATGTTGTTTATAAATCTCCAAAATTCTTTGATGTTATCTCCTTTGTCCAGCTCCATGATTTTGTTTATCCAGCTTTCTCTCCTAAACTTTTTTACTTCCTCATTCCACTTCGTCACGGCTCTATGATATTCCTAGAAATTAACCATTAACCTACTCTGTTTGTATTTTTTCAGGAGATCCTTTTTCTTATACCATAATACCTTTATCTCTTCATTCCACCATACTTTATTTGTATGCTTTAACTTAGTACACTTTACTTGATTATTCTCTACTATTGCTTGAAAATCTTTACTAATTAGACTTAAATTACCTTGAAACGTGAACTGGTTGATTTCTTCCAGGATTTTCTTAGATATCTTATTTAATCTATTTTCTCTACATAATTTTGCCTTGAATGTAAAAACTATGGCTTTATGATTACTTTTACTAACTAGGTTATTCAGTGTATTCCATTTCAATTTAGTAGGCATAAAATTGCCAAAGGTGACATCCGGAGCTGACGACCCTCCCTGTCCTTGGATCCTTTTATTTGAAAAGGTCCTATTTCCATTGTTATAAAATATCAAGCTAAATTCATTCATTAGTCTCCGCATTTTTTTCCCTCTCGCATTGTTTATATGGTCACCCCAACATATACTCCTAGCATTAAAATCTCCTCCCATGATAAAAATGGGCTTGTGCGCAGTTACTAAAATTTTTTTTAATTCATCATAGAAAAACTCACTAACAATGTCCGGTGGACAATAAACAGAATAAATACTTAAATTGTTTTTTAGGTTAATGGTTTTAAGACCCACTGCTTCTACCTTAGTGTCCAGAATTATCTCCTGAAACTTGATCTCCTTTCTAATGAGAATACACACACCCCCTCCCCTATTATCCTTCCTATTTTTAGCTACAATATTATATCCATTCACGTTTATGCTACTATTATTCTCTTCTGTAGCCCAAGTCTCCGAAACCAAGGCTATGTCAAAATGTTCATTATTCAAATAAAATTCCAAGCTACTTTTATTTCTATAAATTCCCTGAATGTTCAATTGCAGTATTTTCATTTTGGTTTGTTACTATTTTCTCATTTTTCCTCATTAAATTTATCAAAAAGTCTACTATACTATTGGAAATTGATTCCCTCTCCAACATAATCTTCTCTATTTCCTTGTTTTTCATAATACTAGTAAGAAATTTTTCAAGCTCACTAGTTATCTGATAATTTTTATTCTCATATACTGGTTTACCTCTTGACTCTTTTTTTCCTTCTTCCTCCTTTTTGTCTTGTCTCACTGATTCATTTGCTTTCCCTATTTTCTTAATTCCCATATCTCTGTTTTTATACTTTAATACTTCAGAAAATTTCTTTTTGATAAATGTACTATTGCTTTCTTTATCCACATCTCTTGTTGGTCCATCTTTTTTACCCTTTAGCTCAGGATACTCACTTAGATCAAACTCGTCTAAACCACTAAATCTATTAATCTTATTTACATAATCTCTGGCTTCAACATAGTTCACATTTCTTTTTGCTGCAATCTCCATAATGAGTTCCTCCTCTCTCCACTTAGGGCATCTCTTATCTGTAGAAAAATGTTCGTTTGAATTGCATAAGATGCATTTAACCAAGTTACATGTCCCTTCACAGTTATTCTCCCCACATCTCAGACATCTTTTATTTTCATTGTTGCAATACTTAGTAATGTGACCTAACCTCCCGCATTTGTAACATTGTTTAGGCTTCGTTATATTGTACTCAACTTCCATTCTTAAATATTCTACATATACATAATCTGGGACGTCCTCTCCTTCAAACATACATTTAATCGTTAGCGACGGTATGAATTTCGACAAATCGTTCCTGTCTCTCATTGACATCCTTTCAACACTTCTAATTTTCATATTCTTTATCCTATTTCCAAACTTATTACTTGGCACTCCCATCTGAATTATATTTTCTAGATTAAAGTTCAGCGGAACATTTCTAATTATCCCGTACCTAAATAGAAAGTTGTTAGGAATGTACCCACAGCAGCCATATTTCCTTAGAATCTTGCTATCTAATAAATTGTTCGCGTCCTCCGCCTGTTTGAAATCAATTTTGATCTTATTAAAGCCTACTTTTACAACTTTCTGAATGTTTTTAATATTTTCTCCGCTCGTCATTGTATAGAAAGTCATATCATCTAACCTGGCTCTACCTCCTTCCTCATTTTTCCTTTCAACAATCACTGGATAAGTTTTCTTTGAATTTCTAATATATCTGTTTAACTCTCTATCTGGCCTCATACTTTTCTGCTTATCTACCACCTCCATGCCACTCATAACTCCTTTATCATTTTGTCCTAGTGAATTTCCTACATTAACCACCATGCTTTCTACCACATGTTCCGTACACCTAACCTCACTATTCACTGAATCCGGGACCACCTGCTTTAATGCTGTCTTTGACAAACCCTTGATCTCTTCCTCCCCTTTCTTTCTCTTTACCCTTGGTTTGGAGTCCCCTTCCTCAGGGTTCTCCTCCATTATAACCTACTCAATCCTTTAGCCTATAGGTTTTTATTATCCTCACTAATCAATTACCTTTACCCCCAATCTTCCTCTTCTACTTCTCTCAAATCTACGGATCTTACCAGAGCCTGGCCTTTGATATTTCCAACACTTTCAACCACGAAAAAACAAACTCATCCGAAGTTAATTCTAGACACCCCGAAAAGCACACCACTTCACAATTTCAAAATTATTATAGGTTATCTTCACTGCTATTCTAATTATCGAAATTGCTGATGCGACTTATCTCTCCCAGGTTCCAAATCGGAATGCGCTGCCTAAATGATAATTTGTCATAAATGATAACTTTAGTGCTTGCTGTCTATCCATAGATATAAGAAGAATGGATACGAAATGTGCCGAGAGAAATGTTTTCAATTTTCGACTTCTGGTCGCAATGTGTTTGTGTAAAACAACAACAAATTTCATGCAGAAATGTATTATTAGTTTCCCCGTTATCCCAACCACCCCGTAGATTGGATGGATTGAAATGAATGTTTACATAGAGAGTCTACAGCGCTGAGGAGTGGTGCGTGCGGTATTGAGGGGAAAGCTGTTTTACAGAGAGTAAAGTTGCATGTGTAGTAAAATTGCTTCATTCACGTACGGGCTCATGCATTGTGATTGCGTGTTCATTCTTTATATGTCTATGTGTCTATCATATGGTAATTCTAACTAAAAATCGTTAAATGACAAAATTAATATTCATTTAAATATTGCTTAATGATACTTAAACTTTAGTCGTTTATCTTTGAATGAGCTCACAATCAAACTATGTGAAATGATAATAATTTATTTGTAAAAAGTCAGGTATTTAAAGAATTTAAACGTCTATCTTGCGCCATGTGTACTCTAACTTAATTACTTAGAGCATAAGAGAAGCAACATACACTTCAAGCAATTTTAAATCTTATGACATGGGAAATCGCTAATGGAGGCGGCCTATAGCAATGAATTAATGGGTTAGAAAACATGCAGATTTAGCGAGTATATATCACCTATTAGAGTTGAGTCGTACTCGGATTTTTACATACTAGGTATTCCGAATACGAGTACAAAAAAATACCTGTTCCAAATACCTGTTCCAAAAATACTAGCTAGTATTTTTTGAAGTATGTACATATATACACACAAGTACATGCGATTTGCAGTGATGTAATGAAACGGTATGATATTCCCTCCCCCATCCACCAGAGACAAAGTTCCCAGGCTAGAATGGTGATGGTGCAGTTGACCGTGAAAAGATATGAGCCATTAGTCCGTGCAGCTTGTCCGTAACTATCCAATGGTCGGTCACTTATTTGGCAAGTGTTTCTCCAATCTAGGAGCCATCTAAGGGAAAACAAGCAAATTCAATCAATTTAATTTGATTTTCATTTTAATATATGCACAAAACACCTCCTGTATTCCTTCAAACTACCAGTGTCGAAAAATGTACTATGATAGGATCAACTAATCCTGTTGCCATCTATATGACTTTTCATCGATCGATGCCTGATACCAAACTTTTCCTGGCTAATCTAAAACAGTCGTTTTTCCACTTCGCCTCACTGAAGCATGAATTTGTCGGAAATTTTATTAAGAAATGATCAAATGTCTATTAAACATGAACCCACTAGGGGTCAACCTTTTCTGTAAAGCTGGACATGAGTCACAACCCCGGTAGGGTTGGAGTGCAGTCACGAGGAGAGCTTCAGCACAGCCGGAGAAGCCAACTGGCTAACCAAAAAGGATCTAAACATTTTTAGTGTTATTTTCAGTTTTCCCGGCTGATTTCATTCTGCCATATCTTAGAAACTAGGCCGCTTTTTCCCATATTTGCATGGGAACAACTCAGAAAGATCCTCAAATTCATGCTAGACCAAAAAAATTTTTTTTTTGAAAAAATGGACGTTTTTGCCTAATTTCCCCTATAAAAAAATTTGTTCTTCCTTAAAATATCACTATTGAACTCCCCGATCACTTTCAATCATCGAGAGCGCTGTAAAGGCAGTTTTTGCCAAACTATGGCCAAAAAACCCCTTACTCCCCTACAAAACCGAAATTTTTGTATCACAGCAACAGGTGTTGGCTCGTTATGTCCCAAACCACACTAACCCAAAATTAGCCGATTTTGTCCGATTTCAGCTACTTTTGCCCTAAAAACTTTTTGAATAATTGAATAAAATACTTTCCCAATTTCTCCTATCAAAAATTTTTTCGTCCTTAAAATATCACTAATATACTTCCCGACCACATTCAATCATCGAAAGCGCTGTAAAGGCAGTTTTTGCCAAACTATTGCCAAAAACCCCGTTTCTCCCTTACAAAACCTAAACTTTTGTATCACAGCAATAGGTCTTGGCCAGTTATGCCCCAAACCACTCTGACCCAAAATTGGCCGATTTTGCCCGATTTCAGCTACTTTTGCCCTAAAACCTTTTTGAATAATTGAATAAAATAATTTCCCAATTTCTCCTATCAAAAATTTTTTCGTCAATAAAATATCACTAACATACTTCCCGACCACTTTCAAAAAAAACCCTTACTCCCCCACAAAACGTAAATTTTTGTAACACAGCAATAGGTCTTGGCCCGTTATGTCCCAAACAACTCTAACTCAAACTTGGCCGATTTTGTCCGATTTCAGCTACTTTTGCCCTAAAAACCTAAACCTAAAGTCCCAAAATACTCGCAAGCACGAAAATACTCTATACAAAAATATGCGATACAAAAATACTTGCAAGTTCTAAAATACTCGATACGAGTATATACTCGTATAGTTCCAAAATACTTGCAAATATTTAAAAATACCTGTTCCAAAAATACCTGTTCCAAAAATACTTGCAAGTATTTAAAAATACCTGTTTCAAAAATACCTGTTCCAAAAATACTTGCAAGTATTTTGGAACGATACGTTATTTTCGTATTCGAATATTTTGGAAAAATACCTGTTCCAAAAATACCTGTTCCAAAATACTTGCAAGTATTTTGGAACGATACGTTATTTTCGTATTCGAGTATTTTGGAACGATACGTTATTTTCGTATTCGAGTATTTTGGAACGATACGTTATTTTCGTATTCGAATATTTTGGAACGATACGTTATTTTCGTATTCGAGTATTTTGGAACGATATGAGTATAAACTCGTATCGAGTATTTTCGTACTTGCAAGTATTTTCGTCTCGCGTACGAGATACTCGTGAGTATGAAAGCACTTGCAAGTATGAAATACGAGTTTATATTAATATTAGGATACTATTACGTCACTGTTTGATTGAAATGAATTAAATGGACGAAATTTATTGTGTAAATTCTTGATTACATGTATAGTCCACAAAAATACTCGTACCTAGTATTTTTGAATTTCGTACTAGGTACTGGCTGTTCCAAAAAATACCTGTTCCATATACCTGTTCCAGTATATACGCCTCATCTCTATCACCTATATACTCGTTAAAAGTGACACTTTTATAAATTATTAGCGATAGTTCTAACGATTTCAAATAAATAAGCTTTTGCGATTTGAAAATGAGTTAAAATTATTTACGCATAGTAGAGTAAATTTGAAAGACTGGAAGAATGAAGCAATATAGGCTGCTAAAGTTGACAAAAAACGTTCCATTAGAAACAATCTAGGAAAAATATCTAGGTAATGTTGCCTTTTAATGAGTTGCATGGGCCATAGAGTACATACACATGGCATGCATAATTATTATTTGTAATAAGAAATAAGAAACAAAAAAGTCTAAAGCATCAGAGCCGCTAGAAAACTGATTTTCGAAGAAAGTTTCTTTGAGTGACTTAAAAATGTAAGAAAACGTAAAACCCTGTTTGTAGTATCATATCAGCAGCACTAAGTCTGCCATAACATGCTCGGGCTTGATCAACCTATCTTTTGAATTTTGTTTTCATCCAAGGATATCATCGAAAGTTTCAGCGATTAAACTATGTCCGCGGCTGCCATGCGAAATATATCCAAAACTCGGAATATTTAAATATCGGTTGCTTATTTTATTGTAAATGCTTTGCTCATGAATACATAATGGAAGCATCTGTTGGTGCAGTATTTACGAAATCGTCTGGTGCTGGCAATCATGCGTTAGCACCATAGCTGCTTCACAATGTGTTAAATCCACCCTGTGAATTTCGTTTCGATTGAATGGCTGCGCTGGAAGTTATAGGAGTGAATAGAATTTTATGGTAATCATCCTCAAAACTTTTCAAATTTTTGAAACCTAAATATTTGTTGTTAACTGTCATTGCAGAATCATTCCCATTTGGAAATTTGATGACAACATCGATCGATAAAGAAATGTCAATAAATTATGAAATTCATCAAAGCTGGACACCCTTTCATGATTTTTCAACGAAATTCCTGCAAAATTAGAAATGCAACAAGATCCGCTTGTCACGTTAATTTCGTTTTGATTTGGTTACTACATCGAAAATTATAGGGAAAAAACCTATATTTTCCCCAGCAAATTTACAATATTAAGCAGACAAAAATTGCCATAGCTGCCAACCCTATACCAAGTTTTCAACCAAATTTCTATGTAATCTGTTTTAGAGTAAGGTCCACCTGCTGCGTGAATTTTATTATAATTTGGTGGCTGAATTGGAAATTAAAAGCCAAAAACCAGTTTTTTTTCTGCATGATTTTTCAAGATGACACCACTGCCATGCTGTTACCCGTATTTCAAAATCACTTCTATTAGACCTGGTCCTAGCTAATACTAACAAATCCTGTAAATTTCATATTCATCGCATTATCCTGTCGTCGGTTCTCGTGAACAGTAGTTTTAAGTGCTGAAAATGGAGGTAATTTGATCATGGGTTGTCGTTCTTGTTTACGGGGGAATTTTGAAAATTTTTATTTTACTTGGTGGACAAAAGTCAGAATTTACCAATAAAATGAATTTGTGTTCAATGATGAAAATTTTTTTTTCAGGAGCCTGCCGTAGCTACAGGGATGCTCGCACAGTCTTCAAAAAATTTAATAAATTACATCACGCTCTTTTTATTTCACGATGATCAATTGTTTAAATCAGAAGTTATGACAAATTGAAATTTGAAAAAATATCTTTGCATACCTTTAGGCAGTCAGCACCCAGACAAAGACACACATTTCAAACTTTTTACCACGAACGAGTATAAAACAAAATATATTTTTATCTCCAATATTTGGTTTAAGCAAATATGTGCCCTGCATGGAAATACAATGGTGCCTGAAAATTAATCACAATGCCCGCCGCCGCCAAAAGGTTAAAGACATCGGAACTCTAACAAATCATGGATCTACCTGTTTTATACATTTATGTTGTCAGAAGGTATGAGCTCAATCGGATAGGCTACTCCAGAGATAATCTCCCTTAATCATTTTGCTGATATATCTAATACCTGGGATTGATTTTGGATGAAAAGATGTCCTGGACCCATCACATCAACTAGAACAGGAGTAAAAGGAGTAAAATATATATATATATATATATATATATATATATATATATATATATATATATATATATATATATATATATATATATATATATATATATATATATATATATATATATATATATATATATATATATATATATATATATATAGGTAAGAGTGTTGATTCTAGTGTTTAATAATAAACAGTTTAGTTTCTTTATAAAACGAAGTGGATTTATTGATACAAAGTTACAAATTTACCTGCACTATTTTAAATATTTCTTGTGTGCTCTCTATAGGTTCTTATATTGGGTTTTTACTAAGACAATCTGCCTCAGTGTTGAGTTTACCTGGTATATGTAATTTTGAAATCAAATTGAGACAGGTAAGATGTTAAATCACCTAGTTCTTCGTCCGTTCTTCCTTTTATGTTACGGTTTTCTAAAGGTTTATGATCTGAGTACACCTCAAATTTTCTACCAATCAACCAGTGTTCCCAATATTTTACTGCTTCTTTAATTGGTTAGTATTCCAAATATATGGCTTCCTTTCTTTTTTGTGGTTCATTTAGTTTTTTCGAGAAGTAGGCTACTGGCTTTTCTTTTCCATTCTTTTGTGTTTGTTTTAATATTGCACGCATTCCTTTCAGGGATGCGTCTGTGTATATTCTAATCGGTAAATCTTTATCAAATATTTCTAGTACCGGTTGAGCACATCATATGTTTTTTATTTCTGTGAATGATTTTTCACAATTTTCAGAGCAATTAAATTTTACATCTTTTCTCGACAAATTATTTAATGGATCTAGTACAATTGAGATTTTTGGTATGTATTAGTGATATTTAAATTATATTTTACCTTAAAAATTCATATTTCTATATATATATATATATATATATATATATATATATATATATATATATATATATATATATATATATATATATATATATATATATATATATATATATATATATATATATATATATATATATACCATCAAAAAATTTCAGTGGAAAAATCTCAGAAACGCGCGACCTGATTGAACTGAAATTTTCAGGATACATTTACGTATATGCAGAATAGTGCCCGGTCTCACAAAAAGTTAAAAATCTTTAACCCTTAAGCGCCGCTGGCCATTTTAGTGATATTTTAAATATACCTATTGTTCTGTCAAAAAATAGCTTTTGCAAAAATAAAGTTCTTGGAATGAAATCTGAACGTGTTTTAAATGTGAATTAGGTAATGTTTTTGAATTTTTTGACCCTATGTGTGCTCTAGGTGCCTAAAATAAGATTGGGATATTTGGAAACTTTTTGAATGGCGATAACTTTTTACTTAATTATTAAATCATTATGGAACTTGATTGACATATTATTGTTAATAAGTTGCACTCTTGCATCGTTTTTCATGAATGTGCTGGCAACCCTATAGCTACGGCAGGCACTGAAAGTGAAAACATTCAAACCATCGAATGTCTTAAAATAATTTCCGTTTTTTACAACGAAAATCACCCCGTATACAAATGTCATGCTTTATCTTCACATTTGAGGTAAAATTTTGGAATTTTCATGTCGGACAAGAACGGTAACCCTTTCCCAATTAACCTATATTTTTAGCATCAGCAACTTCTGTTTACGGGAACTCACGAACCAATAATCAGATACAGTTGAAATTTACACAATACATTGGACTTAAGTAGGACCAGGTCTGATAGAAGCGATTTTTATCTGTGAGTAAATCTGCGTCAGTGGTGCCATCTTGAAAAATTACAAAGAAAAATAACTGCTTTTTGCCCCATGAATTCTGATTCAGTTACCAGATTTTCATGAAATTGACACAGTAGCTGAACCTTAATCTAAACCGTGTTAAACCGTGTTTGGTAGAAATTTGGTTGAAAAATTCAAATGGTGCTAGCAGCTATGGTAGTTTTTGTGCCTTCGGTTTTGAAAATTCGCACAGGAAAATGAAGCTTTTTGCCCTATAACTTCCAATGCAGTCATGAAATCAATACGAATTTCATACAATATATGGAACTTATTATAGGCATTATTCAGGCTGAATCTGGTTGAAAAGCCTCGGTAGGGCTGCCAGTTTTTGTTGGTTTGATGTTTGTTTGCAACATTTTTATTAAATGATTTGATCGTAAAATTTTCAAATAGTAATGATATTGTAGTAAAAATAAACAGCAAATATTAAGTTTTCGATTATTTGGAAAAAACCGCAGCTAGTTACCCTAAATTTCTTTATACTCCTATAACTTCGAATGCAGGCATCGGATCGAGATGAAATTCGCAGGATTGGTTAAGTTCAACGTGAAACAAATGTGATACATTTATGGCCTTGATGCTGGCCAAAGGTTGCTAGCACGAGTCGGTAGTGCTATTTTTGTATCAATGAATGCTTAGAGTTAGTATTCATACCGGAAACATTTAATATGAAAATAAATAAACAATATTTCAATTCCCAAAGCTCTGCAAATTTTTCGGATCGCAGCCCCAAACCCCAACTTCAGTTACAGTGCTGCACGCACTGAGCATTTTCTTCATTGATGTTATATGAGATGCAGCTTTCAAATTTCGTGAAATAAACAGCTGATAACAAATATAATAAACAAGTGTTTTGCTCTTATAAGCTTTGAAATTCATGCTAGTGATTATATCTGAAACCTTTTCACCATAAGAGTTATAATGCATTCTTGAGGCCTAAGTAAAACGTGGCGTTTGAGACAGTTTGGCCGTAATAAGCAGCTCATGTGGTAGAATATACACTCAGAACCTGCACGATTCTTCTATTGTTCTTCGAACATGAGTGTTTCTAGCGGTTCAGGTGCGCTAGCGTTTTTACTAATGTTCAAAGAACATTAGTATTAAAATCGCTTCGCCGAAAATTCGTCATATATATATATATATATATATATATATATATATATATATATATATATATATATATATATATATACATATATATATATATATATATATCAGCAAAATGGTTAAGAGAGATAATCTCTGGAGTGGCCGATCCTATTGGGCTGAAATTTTCGGAGAACATAGACGTATATAACAGGTAGGTCCATGACTTGCTAGAACTCAGATATCTTAAACTTTTTGGCGGCGGCGGGCATTTAAGTGAATTTTCAGGTGCGCCTATATTTCCAAGCAGTGTACATATTTGTTCAAAAAAAGTAATAGGAATGAAAACTTATTATGTTTTAAGTGTGTTTATGATAAAGAAGTCGAAATTATGAGCCTTATGTAGGCGCTGAGTGCCTAAAAGTAGGCAAGGATTTTTTCGAAATTCGATTTGTCATAACTTCTAAGAAAAACAATGAATCACAGTGAAATTTTTAGAGCGTATTAATATAGACTATAATTTTACACACATGAACTTTCAAGACTGTGCGGGCAACTCTCTAGCTACAGCAGGCTCCTGAACAAAAATCCTTCAAACCATCGACCTTCCTGAAAAATTGTTGATTTTTGAAAATAAATTCATATTATTGATAAATCTTGACTTTTGTCCACCAAGTCAAATAAAATATTTCAAAATTCCGCGGTAAACAAGAACGGCAACCCGTGCTGAAATTACCTCTATTTTCAGCACTCAAAACTTCTGTTCATGCGATCAATATGAAATTTACAGAACATATTGGAATTTGCTAGGACCAAGTCTGATAGAAGCGATTTTGAAAAACGAGCAACACTGTGGCAGTGGTGCCATTTGAAAAAATCACTGAGAAAAAAAAATGGTTTTTGGCCTATAGCTTCCGATTTGGCCACCAGATTTTAACAAAATTCACGCAATAGGTGAACCTTACTTTAAGATAGATTTCATAGAAATTTGGTTGAAAAATTAGTATAGGGACGCCAGCTACGGCAATTTTTGTCTCCTAAATATTGTAAATTTGCTCAGGATAATAAAGATTTTTTCCCTATTGCTTCCGATGCAGTGAAGAAATCAAAACGAAATTCATGTGAAAAGCATATCTTGTTACGATTGTATTTCTGTGGGAATTTTGTTGAAAAACCGTGAAAGGGTTGCCAGCTATGATGAATTTCGTAATTTTTTTACATTGCTTTATCGAGCGATGTTGTCATAAAATTTCCAAATGGGAATGATCCTGCAATGACAATTAACAACAAATATTTACATTTCATAAATTTAAAAAGTTTGGACGATGGTAACCCTAAAATTTAATTCACTCCTATAACTTACAGCGTAGCCATTCAATCAAAACGAAATTCATAGGCTGGGTTGAACGCAACGTGAAGCGGCTATGGTATCGGACCAGCAGATGCTTCCATTTTCTGTTCATAAGCAAACCATTTACAATAAAATAAGCAACCGATATTTAAATGTTCCGATTTTTGGAAATTTTATTGTTGGTTACTTGAATCTATAACCAAGTTTATTAACTTATTCATCTGCATCATCCCCCTTCTATGGTAAGCATAATTTATGACAAACGACTTCGATTATATAAAAGCACTAAAAGATTCTATAAAAGCAAAGCATCTAGGTTATATATCTATATGCTTTTAGAATCGTTAAAAAATGTTGTTTATATAATGTTATTTTATTTGAATAAAGCTCTTTGCCCTATAGCCTCCAGTACAGTCATGGTATCATAACGAAATTAATATGGCATATTTAAATTATTGTAGACAATATTCAGTAGAAATCTAGATTGAAAAACAATGATAGGGTTGCCAGCTATGATTGTTTTTGTATTTTTTGACAAAGCTTTAGTAAGCGATTTTATCATAAAGTTTCCAAATCGTAGTGGTCTTGTAGTGAAAATACACACCAAATACTAAGATCTAGAAAGTTTGAAAGCTCTTGCGAATGGTAGCCCTAAGTTTCTTTTTATCCCTATAACTTCCAATGCAGTAATCGGATCTAAACGAAATTCGCAGAGCAGGTTGACTTCAACGTGAGGCAGATATGACGTATTTTTGGCTTCAGTGCTAGCAAAAGACTGCTAGCACGAGGTGTTTTTGTTATTTTCGTACCAATAAATGCTTGCATTAAGTATTCACATCGCGAATATACAATATATAACAATATATATATGACAATACATACAATATATAATATATAAGACAATAACAACAATATAACAACAATATATAACAAAACACTGAAAATCTGCACAAATCCTCTACTGTTCTTCGAACATTAGTATTTCTAGCGGTTCTGATGCGCCAGTTTTAAATTTTAATCTAAATCCTTCTTTTATTACAGCCATCAGAACTTGTTCTATGTACTTTATATGATCATCAAATGTCACTGAAAACATTAACATGTCATCTATGTAATTTTCTGTGAAATTTTTCAGGTTATTTTTACTAATGTTCGAAGAACATTAGTATTAAAATCGATTCGGCCAAAAATTCATATTTCCATATATATATATATATATATAT
>OX376373.1:99050858-99125858 GCA_947369275.1 Nemotelus nigrinus | reverse complement strand
TTTTAAACCGAATGGTAGGCACGTCCATTGGTAGTGTCTTTCTTTAGTTGTGAAGCCTGTTTTGTTTCTATCTTCTATCTTTAGCGGTATTGACCAAAATTCTGAGTTTATGTCCAGTGATGTAAAGTATGTACAATTTCTAGCTTTAATTATTAGATCATCAATCAGTGGGAACGGCTGAGCTTAAGGTATAAAACTATCTCTATCAGAAGCTAAATATATTAAAGATACGGCGAGAAAAAATGGATTTGACAAGAGGATAATTGGGAATCTTGTCAAAAAGAAAAAGTATAGAATACAGCGTGATCTTTTAACGGCGCTTTTTACGCAGGAAAAGCAAGAAACAACCATAAGAGTTCCAATTATTTATTCATCAGATTTGAAATTTTTTCCTTCTTTATTTTTTGTGTATTTTCTACGAGTTTTTCTAGTATCTTAGTTAATTCTGTTTTTTCTATTTTATTGTTACTGGTTTCTGCTTTTTTCAAAATCATCTCCTTAAATATCAAATTTCCTGCTTCATCCATGTAAATTTTCTGAAGATCCTCTGTTAATATGAACCATGCACTTATTCTGTCATGCCTTATTTTAGGTTAGGTTTAACTTTACTTTGTGTGTTAGTTTTTATCAACTCTTGGTGTGCACCAATATATATGTTGTCATCCGGCAAAACATATTTTCCACCGTCTTCTGTTGCTTTCAAGGTTATGGCTATCACGTTGGTCTTATCATCTTTCGGAGAAGCCACAACTCTAAATGTAAATTGTAGCTTCGTATTTGTTAAGAACAAACAATGTTCGTTTTGTGAGAGTATTGATTCTAGTGTTTAATAATAAACAGTTTAATTTCTTTGTAAAACGAAGTGGGTTTATTGATACAATGTTACATGCATATACACAATTACAAATTTACCTGTAAAACGAAGAACCGACAATTTAAGTTTATTATTAATATCACTTGATTCACAAATTCAATTCGTTTACAATTATCGAACGTCTATCTATTAAATTTATTAAATCTTTTAAATAAATCACTATTGTTGAGAACAATCACTTCAATACTCGTCTTCGGTCTTTACTTCAATGGTCTGTCTATATCGTAAACTGTCATTCTATACTGTTCAAAGTTTTTCCACCTAGCGATAGTTAGTTGAATGAGGAGATGAGTGTTGCGCGGTAGATTCAAAAGAAGAAAGTCTCCTTTTTTTACATATATATATATATACATATATATATATATATATATATATATATATATATATATATATATATATATATATATATATATATATATATATATATATATATATATATATATATATATATATATATAAATATATAGATATATATATATATATATATATATATATATATATATATATAAAAAAAATATATATATATATATATATATATATATATATATATATATATATATATATATATATATATATATATATATATATATATATATATATATATATATATATATATATATATATATATATATATATATATATAATGAAATATCAGAGAAACGAGTTTAATACTAATTTTCTTCGAAAATCAGTAAAAATGTAAGGGATACGATTTGTGGACCTCTCAGTTCTCTTTGATATTTACTGGAATATGACAGGTGGAGGAGGTTATTTAATGAATCAAATAGTGTAACAAGGTGAAGATGCGGACTAAGGACAACAACATATTGCCAAAAGTTTCGAAATTTTAAATCAAGCGATAACTTTGAAAGGCTGTATCTCGGAAACTATTCAGTCTGCGGAGACGATTTTGGTCTCAAACTGTAGCAAATTTAGTATTGTTACTAATTGCAAACATTTTATCATATAACAGGTTTTATATGTTTAAATTGGCAGAAACTGAAAAAATTTGAAAATTTAATGATTTTAACGATTTTGACAAGGTTGCGTTCGGCGTTTGAGGTCGCAAACTTGGGTTAATTAATTGGGGCAACATCTTAATCAAGTCAGAACAGCTGGATTTAACGCTTTGTACCTATCCTTACAGACTACAAAGTTACTGGACTGGTACTTGAATGAAATAAGATATTTGAAAACATTATCGATTAAGCTAGTACTTTAGATAGTAATGTAATTAAAGCTCATACACACATTTAATAAAACTTTTAGTGGTATAACATTTTTGAGAATTTGAACTAATAAATCACGGAAGTAGAGTAGAATGAAAAACTGTCTCATAATGCTACATTGGATATTAAGTGGTGTTAAAATAACGAATGAAATCATAAAAAAAGTGGATATCAAAAATCCCAATCTCTCAGAAAACTAAAATATAACAACCTCCAAAATAATAATAATAATAATTGTAAATAATAATGATTGAGTTTTATAAACTGGTAGTTTAACAAAAATTTAAGTTAAATATGTGAATTTCAAAACTCATAGTGGTATTTTCAAATAAAGAGTATTATAGTCAAATTGGATAAAATTTGAAGCGTGAAAATCGGTATTTTCTTTCTAATCAAAATATTAACAAAACTTGCAGAAATGAGCTTTAGCAGAACACGTACCATTTACCTTCAGTTGAAAGAACAATATTGCATTTTGGCTGTGCTAAATTTTTGCATGTAAATAATTTTTTATTTCCAATCAAAATTCTTATCCTCCCACAATGTTTCCTTTGTTCTATTACATTCAAATCGAAATGAAAATGTTTGACACGAAGTTTCACCCACAATGGGCGCTTTAACTCAATATTTTTTTTGTTGCTAAATTTTATTTAGATGCTTTCAAATTCATGTCGAATATAATAACCATGCTCTGAACTAATATCGCATTGCAGACGTCTGATTGGAAAGCTCTCAATTAAAAGCAGCAGCACATTTATATCAACCGAATGGTACACAAATAATCACACCTATTTTCAACCAATATAGATTAATATCTTTTCGTTCTCATAAACAATAATATCGCCATCATTTTCAGAATTAATATTTTCACCACAAGTCATAATCAACCATCGTCGTATAGGCATTTCATGTCTTTCAAGCTGTTTCGAACCCATAAAAGAGAATTATTACCAATTAAGTAATAAACCTGTGGTTGCGAATCGAACGAAGAAAAAAGCAGTTTTGTCTTAGGTTATTACTTAATCTATAAATCAGAAGAATCATTATCTTTCAAATTTACAACACGAAACTACTCAATTCGTCTGTCATCGCTTGATAAGAGGACGATTTGATGAGTTTGTTGTGTTCATTGTTGATTGAGAGTTTGAAGAAAATTGATAGCTCAGCTACATGTCAGTTAAGCTTAATAAAAAGGCGTCAAAATTTTCGTCGCCATAATTTGTGGTCGTATTCAGGGTCTTTTGAGTATATGAACTATATATTTTGTTAAAGAGCTCATTTGCTTTAAGACAGGACTGGAATGACTGAAATAAAGACAGTGGCACTCAGACTGCCTACAGTTTCGAAAACGACAAACAAAAAGGTTATGGAGATGCCATGAAAGTTCTTGAAAGATGTATCACAACCTGCTTATGACTCAGGAAATGACTTTGTTTAATTAGCATTGCGATAGCATTACAAACTTTGCACAGTTAAGTTGTTTCCAGTTTGGCCTAACATTTAATGTTTTGCGACCTTAAGGAAAATTGTTCAAGCAAACAGACTCCAGAGAGTCGTAAAAATAAATGTACAAGGTAAGCAAAGGTGATGAAGTCAAGCGTAAATACCCTTAATTTCCATGCTTGAAAATATCCATTAGATGTTTTGGAGTGTATAAATTTATTAGATGCTCTAGAGCGTATATATTGGAGGCATCATGTAAGCTGTATTATGAACTAACCTGAATCTTATTTTAACTTAAAGACTTTCGTGTAACCGTTTTCAGGAAATTGAAAGCTGTCATAAAGTCTTTTTAAGAAAGCTAAGTGAAAGGATCAAAATGTGTTGTTCAGTTTAAGAAAATGGCTTGAATCTTTTAACAGCAACTAATTTAGCGTCATTTAATTCATTAGACCTTTTATTTGAAGCTGCAAGTGTCACAAAAGATAGAAAATAGACAAGAATTTGGATCTAAGTTATTCGAAATTTCCCTTCCGGCACATTTTCGATTGAATTCATGGAAACTCTGATACCAACAACTACTTATAGTTAAGTTTCAAACTTACTCCTTCGTGCACAGCTTTCCCCCTAAAAGAAACTGACATAAACACACATAACTATTCCCAAAGGAAATGCTTTGAAAGTGACTTGACGTGTTACTCATTTGAAATTCAATTACAAACACATACACACTGAGCACCATTTGCCACACTATTTCACTCGTGTAATTATTAAATAAAATGTGACTTGAATCCATGAAAACACCTGAAGAACACGCAACGCTCTTGAATATTCTATTCTTTGCCTTCTTAAGACATGCTCCTTAGTATATTTTGGGTATACTCATGCATATATCAGTGGCATCTTGAGCTATTTCGTTAGCTTGGAACACGTCAGTGATGCTGTTTTGTTGTCTTTCATTTTCGGTCCCCTCAATTTCGTCAGGCAGTTTTTTGGACAACTCGTAAGGGAAGTTTATACATGAGTCCATACGTCCAAGCTGATTTTTTAGAAAGTGGGTATGTAGTGGAAGTACAACGTACTTGTCCTCTTCCAGTTCACGCCCACCATCTAACAAACCAGCTTGGACCCATGGGCTCATGTATATATGATAAATTATTTGTAAGCTTCCCTTTAGTGTCGAGAAGAGCTTACGTTTGTATGTATACATAAGTACGTAGACAAGTCTTGCAGACTTGGTTGAACACAGGTAAGTGCCCTTACGTTCCGATTCGATAGCTCAGTAATAAGATATACGTAGGGATTGAGGGAAAAAAGGTGCAATTGATGTGAGGCGGGAAAATTGTTTCTTGTAATAATCTAGACCGGGATAATCTGACCTCGGACAAGAAAATATTTGACAATATTGACTGCTTTCTCTCCAAGTTTTATGTTGACCAAAAAGTATCAGGACTGAAAAAATTCTTTCGGGGGTATATCGTTCATTGTTTCCACACCTAGTTTTCTTCTTCGAAGTTGATAAAGCATGTTTTCCCCTTGTCAATACCCACAGAGTACCTAAGCTAGAGCGTCTGTCACCACATAATAAATGCTATTTGAATCTGATAGCAGATTTTACCACTCCGGAAGGACAAGATAATTAATAGTCCAAAATCTAGAACACATCCTTCCGACACGACTGGTATTGGTATAGACTGGTATTCCTTTCTTGCAACATTTTCTGTTTCGTTTTTTTTCACCCTCGATATTATTTCATTTGGTAGACTTGAGATAAAAGGCATCAGTACACAAATTGAAAAACATAATAAACGATAGAAAGAAAATGCCACGAAAAATGATTGTATACAACTTTATTCTAGCATTTGTCATTAATTACACCTATCATCACAAGCAATTTCGTAATTGTTCTTTGGGGTAATTAGCTTTCAGCAGATTGTTCTAATAAATTTGTATCACCGAAAAATAACTTTCCATATTAGCTTCCTGTTATTACACTAACCAGGCAGCTATGTGAGCAACAGGAACCAGCAGTTAGTAGTTTTTAAATATTTCCGTAAATATTTTCTTCCCTTTCATTTTTCTATGCCAACCTTAGTTTAATCCAAGTTTGACAGAAGTTTGCTTGAAAAATTAAGATATACCTGCCAGCTTTTGTAATATTTGCTTCTTGAATTTTGAAAATTTCCTCAACAAAATAAAACTTTTGCCCTACAACTTACGGTGTAGTGACCAAATATGCCAGAAATTGATTGCCAGAAATTGAACCAAATATGCCAATTGACCAAATATGCCAGAAATTTGGCTGAAAAATCATAATAACGTTACGAGATATGATAATCTTAATAATTATTCACTTTATTAAGCGATGTTATTATTAAATTTTCAGATGGTAATGATCTTGTGGGGAAAATGAATAACAAACATTTAGATTTCGAAAATTTTAAAGTTTTTGTGGGTGGTAGCCAGCACTTTTTTTCACCTTTATATCTTCCAATGCAGCCATCGCATCAAAAACAAATTCACAGGATAAGTTATTGAGCAGATTTGCTATACTTTTCATCTAAGTGATAAACATTGATCCCCGGCAATATTATTTCTGTTCCAGCAGATTTCTCTTTCGCTAGTGAAGATGGCCAAAAAAATCTATCACCACGGGGTAAGCAAGGTTTGACTCACTTAAAAAAGGACCATCAACAAGTTCAAAAAGTTCCGAGTCGGGACCCGCCTAAACGCTGCTTCAATCCGGTCATGCGCACTCGCCTATCAGTAACCACTCACCTATCAGTAACCACCCAAACTACTACAGTTCATGGGTCGGTAAAGCAACCCTCCTCCTGATTTATACGCAGCACTATCTCAACGTATGCTGTGACTGCACGTCAGTTCTCCTAGTTACGCAGCATTGCATCCACGATTGTCTGAGGTGCAATCAGGCCAATCTTTGACTAAATGGTGCGCCTTAAACTTGCGGAGCGACTGCACATAAAAATTTTTGCTGAGCATCTTCGAGCTCAACAACACAATACCGGCAGTACGGTGCTACCACCTCACCCATTTCGCTCAAGCATTTCCTAAAGTAACCATGCCATGTCGAGAATTGACACAAGCAAAAGTTTACCCATCCGTGGCTCCAGTTAAGCCAAGGCCCATTGAGATCAATTAGGTAAGCCGTCCAGCATATTCTATCACTCGCGCTAGTAGGTCGATTGGGATTACTTTCGATACCACCATCACCCCCTTTTTGGAGACCGTCCGGTAGCTACAGGCAATACGCAGGGCACCCCTGCGCCGGACACTTGCAATGCGCTTCCAAAATTTCTTAGTTCTGAGCGCATCTCCTCAGATTTCGGCTCTATATAGCAAGATTGAGTTGGTTGTTACCATCAACAGCCTCCGGCGCAGCTCATTGGGTCCACCGACATTGTCCATTAGGCTTCACAGCGAAGCGATGACTACTAGAGCCCTGTCATATGTCCTGCGGATATGATCCCAATACATCCGCTTGTTGTCAAGGCCCACTTGTAGATACCTGAATGATTTTGTATCCATCGCTTCGCCAGAATAAAGATCGCCGTTTAAAGACTGCCAGCTGGTGGCCGTGCTCGGTCGTCCACCGATCTACCCTCCTCATAACTTGGTTAAGTCTGAGTTGAGTGAATTCGGCAGATCTGGAAGTGATTGCCGCTGCGATGTCATCAGCGTTACATACCAGGAACCCATCCGCAGGTATTTTCAGGCGCAGTAGGTCATCGTTCATGATGTTCCTGAGGTCAGGTCCGAAGTTGACCTCTGTGCTGCAATTGAAGTGACAGGCCTTCTTTGCACTCCTTTGTCGGCGTTGTAGAGCAACGAGCGATCCCTGAGGTAGTTCCTCATAATGGCTAGCGAATAACTAGTGATACGGATTGTCTGATAGCTCCACCACTCCCAGCCTATTCCTGAATCACCGCGCCATGCGCCTACACGCCTAAGCGATGCGTCGCAATTCAGTGATTTTTTGGTTCCACTAGTACGCATGCTGCCTCCTACGAGAGGGTTTACGTTTGGGCATTGAAGCACCACATGCCCTGCAAATCCACTTCATGGTTCTGTCAGTACTGATCTCTATTGCTGCACGAATCATGGGGTCCCAGATATTAGAGGCTCCCCTTCCACGCTCAAAATGAGTGATGAGGTCATCGCTCCTCTCTGAAGTTTAGCGGTATTCCAGCCCAGCCACTTACAGGGAGAGCGGTTAAGACTATGCCTGCTCTCAGCAATCTCAAAGGCGATATAATTGTGATCACTTGCAGTGTAATTTTCCATAACCTTCCAATCGTTGACGAATGCCACAAGTCTCTTCTATGTCATAGTGACATCGGAAATGGATTCGCCAAATCCGGGCCTTCGGAATATTTGCGTTGAACCCATATTCAATACCAACAAACCCAACCTCGATGCCATCTTGACAATGCGTCGTCAGCGAGTGTTTTCGGTGGGCATACCACTGAAAAGGTTCGCTGAAGTGCAGTTTGAATGTATAAACTTATAATAATAATAGTAATTATGCTTGCCAATCAAACACCAAAGACACGCTTGAAAAGTTTGAAAATTTATCACGAACGTTCAAAATGCAAACCGACAGACTCACAGACGCTTTGTCCGAGCAACAACTAAAGTTAGCTGATATCAGCAGAAAATTGGAAAATTTTAGACCGTCATTTAGACCGTCAAAACCAACGAAATTCTTCCCAATAAACACACGTCCACAAAATTAACAACTTCATCAACCAAAAGTGCATTCTTCGTGAAAGGGATTCCTTTTTCTGCTGACGACAAATGGTTGGGAACGATTCTCGAAGCTGATTTTCACATAAAAGATTACGAAGTGAAATTATTATCCCAGTCTAAACATAAATCCTCCAGACGGTGTAAAGTTTTTGTTCCATCAAAATATGCGTGGCTTTTTACGTGCTGGAGTGGAAACAACGGCGACATCAACTGGAAGGGAATGACATTCAGCCCTTGGAGAAACATTACCGGCAAAACTAGGAATAAGAAACAAAAAATTGTAAAAAAAAATTGTATCCCTAGCCACTCCTTTGCCCAACTTCCTTCCACCCATAAGACTTTCTCATCACCTTCTCTGTCTCAGTCTCTAGTGACAATAGATAATTCTTCATTAACTGATGCTTTTACTCGTAATGCATCTACTCGTAATAATAATTATGCATCTATACCCCCAGCATTTAACGCGTCATCTTCTCACTCAAGCAGGTATGCTAGCGTAGCTAATAAAATATGCTCCAAGGTTTGCAATCAGGCTGCCGCAAACATAGGTATAGGTAGTAATATGACATCTGAATCTCTTCGAAGATCAGTCAACCCTGTTAGGCATTTTTCCTAACCAAACTCAGACAAGCCTCAAACTTTTTTACCACAACTATGGTGGTATGAGAGGCAAGCTAAGTAAATTATACCTTGACGCCAAATCATGCCATTTTAATTTACTCGCCATCACGGAAACTTGGCTTAATGCCTCTCATAAAAATGAGGAGATTCTTGATAGTACTTGGACCATTTACAGAAGCGACCGTGATTATTGTTCTACGGGTCAGTCGCGAGGAGGTGGTGTCTTACTTGCTGTTGGCAACACATTTTCAAGTGAGCTCGTTGATACCACCCCAAATGCTTTTTTCCAATGTATAATTGTTCGGATCTCCTCTAATAACAACTCAATTTACATCGCTGTTGTCTACATCCCCCCTAGATCTGAAGAATCCATCTACAGCAATTTTTGTGACACAATATCTTCATTAGCGACATCACTTAGCGAAAAAGATAAAATAATAGTTTTGGGTGATTTCGATCGTCCGAATCTTTGCTTTGTTCCAGATGAAAATGACTCATACCTTCTCCCCGTAAATCTGGTAGACACCAACGATTTCAATCTTGCGAGTGCCTTTTATGGTAATGATTTACAGCAGGTTTCCCACATCCCCAACCAAAATGGAAATTGGTTAGATCTAGTCTTCACGAATGCTTATGACGAAGTAGTGGTTAGTCCAACTAATGACGCTGAGCATCTTTTTTGCAACAGTATACACCATACAGCACTGTCAGTAGAACTTTCCACTTCTAATTCCACCTACTTAAAAACTTACAATAATTCAATTGTATTTGACTTCCGTAATGCTGATTATGAAAGCATTAAACACGTTCTTGATACTATTGATTGGACGAATATTCTTTCAACTCAGGTTCTTGAGACAGCCATTTCCTCTTTTTACAATAAAATTTTTGACGCCGTTGAAAGATATGTACCAAAGATAAAAAAAAAAATAAATTGTCTGAGCCATGGCTTGATAGAGACCTTAGGCATTTGCGAAATCGTAGAAACAAACTATATAAGCGGATTAGAGAAAATACTGACGTTAGTTCTGCTATTCAGGAAGAGTATAATCAAGTCGCTAAGCAATTTTCAGCAAAGTCTCATGAGGCTTATGATACTTACATTAGGTCAACCGGCGAAAATATAGTCCGTGACCCGAAAAAATTTTTCGATTTTGTTAATGTGAAGCGAAAAACTACTGGCTATCCATCGTCAATGTTTCTGAATAATACAACGTCCTCTTCCCCTAAAGAGATATGTGACCTACTCGCAGATAATTTCCAAAAAGTTTTTAGTGCACCAGACCTAACAAACTCACACCTTTCTTCCTCCAATTCAACTCCAACGGCTTTTGTCAACCATTTAGAAATCTCCCGCGATGAAATACGTAAAACTATTTTGGAACTCAACTGCAACAAAGGTCCTGGGCCCGATCTTCTTCCTCCGATCTTTTTATGCAAGTGTGTAGAGCAGCTTATAACTCCTTTGCATATTTTTTTTAATAGATCACTTTCGTCAGGAGTTTTTCCATCCAGTTGGAAGCTTTCTTATGTCACACCCATATTCAAGAATGGTGATCGACGCTGTATTGAAAATTATAGGGGCATTGCCATTTTGTCTTCGATTCCGAAACTTTTCGAAAAGATAGTATACGACAAATTGTCTCCGCTAGTTGATTCCCGCCTGAACGAGCAACAACATGGCTTTAGAAAAGGTCGCTCACCTACCACGAATTTGACAATCCTAATCTCAGACGTCCTATGCAAAATGGAAAAAGGTTACCAAATTGACGCAGTCTACACAGACTTCAGTAAGGCATTTGACAGAGTTGACCATTCTACCTTAATTTTTAAGCTACAGAAATTCGGTATTACCGGGTCTCTACTCAGCTGGCTGACTTCATACCTTTGCGATCGAACGCAATGTGTAAAATTTCAAGGATTTTTATCTAAAAACGTTAGTGCTACCTCTGGTGTACCCCAAGGTAGCCATCTTGGTCCACTTCTCTTCAATATATTTATTTCCGACCTATCTGACGTCCTAGCAGGCATACCTCATTTACTCTATGCAGACGACCTCAAACTTTATCTGACCATTGAATCCAAATCGGATGCCCTCTTTCTCCAATCGAAACTTGATTCCCTTGATCATTGGTGCAATGTAAACAAGCTCTCTCTCAACATTAATAAATGCCAGGTTATTAGTTTTTTCCAGAAAATACACGGTCACACACAATACGTACTTCCTCGGTAATAATGTGCTAACTCGAGTTGATAACATTGCTGACCTCGGTGTTATCTTAGATGAAAAACTCCGCTTCACTTTACACTACGATAAAATAATTTCTCGTGCAAACAAACAACTTGGCTTCATCAAAAGACGAGCCAAGGAATTTCGTAGTCTGTGGGTCACAAGATCTTTATACACTTCACTCGTACGTTGCATTAGCTGGAATCCTGCTTTTGAAACCCACAGTGACAGGCTCGAGTCAATACAAAAGCAATTTTTACTTTTCGCCTTGCGAGAGCTATACAACCCTTATGACTTTAATAGCCTACCCCCTTATGAGTTTCGACTGGGTCATTTAAACCTATCGACACTAGCCTCCAGAAGAATGGTGATATCGGCCTGCTTCACATTCGACGTCATTAGAGGCGCTCTTAATGTAGAATTCCTGAATAATAAAATTTTGATAAATATCCCTGTGAAGAACACCAGGTCCAATCGTTTCCTAAAAGAATATTCTCATTCGACCACATATGGAGCTAATGAGCCAGTAAGTAGATGCTGCAGAGAATTCAACAGAATAAGCAATTTATATTCCCCTACGGTTTCCAAATCATCCTTCAAGTCCTCTCTTTTCCATGCCATCCGTACCCTTAACTTTAAGCTATAGCTTTTATGTGAATGTTTATTTATTGATTGCTATTTATTAGTTTATTTGTTACTCTTTTTTTAATTTGTTTGTTTTTTACTTATTTAACTTGTTTGTTTTTACTTTTTCCTTTACTTTACTTTACTTTTTCAATTTTTTTTTTTATTTTGATTTAATTTGATGTCCTTTTTTTTAATATGTGATTTTGTACCTTGTTTTGGTGTATGAATAAAATAAAATAAAATAAAATAAAATAATCTATTTTTTCTTTTCATTTTTACTTTCTCGACCAATTTTCGAGCCAAACTAATGCTATTTTTGAGTATAATTTTCAGTTCATTAGCAAAATTGTCTAAATTGTTTATTGGTTCGTTTTCTTCTACAATATCGTCGGGAAATTGGGGTAATCTTCCATAGATAAGTTCATATGGAGAATATTGGGTGTCTATATGTGGGGTAGTATTATACGCGAAAGTATAGTACGGTATCCATTTGTCCCATTCATAATCATTAGCAAAATTAAGCAAATATTCGTTTAGCACTCTGTGGTTACGCTCCACAGTGCCGAGTGTTTCGTGATGATATGGTGCTGAGAAAATTTGTTGAATTTTTAATAAATTACAAATGTTTTCCATAAGCTCATTAACGAATTCAGTTCCATTGTCTGATTTCAATATTTTGAAAATACCGTGTTTTAATATTAATTGTTCTACTAATGTTTTGGCAATGGTTTTAGCGTCTTTTGTTTCTATTGGGTAGGCAATAACGTATTTAGATAATTCGCATTGCATTGTAAGGATATATCTATAACCGTTGGATATTCTTAGTGGTCCTACTGTATCTATAGCAATTGTTTCAAATGTATTTTTCGGTGTGTCAGTTATTGTTTGCGTTTCTTTTATATGTTTTGTTTGTTTATTTTTCGTACAAATTTCACAGTTTTTAATAAATGTTTTTATCATCTTGTTCATATCTTTCCATATAAATTTTTGTTTTAGTATAAGTAATGTCTTTCTTACACCCAGGTGTCCTCCTATCGGTGTTGTGTGGTAATTATTTATTAGTTTGAATTGTATTATTTTATCAGTTATTCGTTTTGGTGGTTTGTATAATATTATTTTTAGGGGCTCTTTATTTTTTTTTTTAGGATACTATTCTGTAGCCGATTGAATTTGTATTTAAATTCTTCTTTATTTACCATATTATATATCTCATCTCCTTCTTCTATGTATATTTTCGTAAGATGTCTTCTAGTTGCTTGTGATGTCAGTTTCTCCAATGTTGGAACTAATTCCGATGGATTTTCGCTGCATCGAACTAAGATCTGATTGTCTTCAAACGTAATTTTTAAAATGCTCCCTATTTCGAATTTTAATTTTGCTAGATTTTTTACATCAGCTGGGGAATCGCTGTCCCATATGTAGATTTCGTTAGCCATTTTTAGTTTGCTTACTTTTCTTGTTTGCACTTTTTTAGTGTTTTATAAGTTTTTTACCATATTACTCGTAAGGGGTAATACTTTCATTTCTTCGGTAATATTTCTCTGCTTTGGTATCATGTCTTTTAACGTATCTGAATTTAATTTGATGCGTGATAATGCATCGGCATTAACATTCATTTTGCCCTTTCGATATATTATATCGAAGTCGTTATCGCATAGATCTAGTGTTATGCGTGTCATCTTTGATGATGGGTTTTTATGTGTAAACAATGATATAAGTGGTCTGTGGTCTGTAATGACCGTAAATTTGTTTCCAAATAGATAAGGTCTAAAAAAATTTATCGCCCAATGGATTGCTAATAATTCTTTTTCAATGATCGGTTTGTTTATTTCATGTTTCACTAGGGTTCTACTTGCGTAGGAAATTGGTAAGTCATGTCCTATTTCGCCTTGTGAGAGTACTGCACCTACTGCATAGTCTGATGCATCGGTTGTGACAATAAATGGTTTATTGAAATCTGGGTACTGTAATATCGGTGCATTCATCAGTTTATTCTTTAGTTTTTCAAATGTTGATTGACATTTTCCTGTGCATAAGAATTTCGTATTCTTTTTTAATAAATCGTTCAGGCATTTGGTGGTTTTGGCGAAGTCTGGGATAAATCGGCGGTAGTAATTCGCGAATGCAACGAATCTTCGGACTTCGTCTGCGTTTAAAGGTACTGGATAGTTTCTAATTGTATTAAATTTTGCCGGGTCTGTACGGACTCCGTCCTTTGTGATTAAGTGTCCCAAATACACTACTTCACTTCTTAAAAAGTTGCATTTTTCAGGGTTGAGTTTGAGGTTGTATTTTTCTAGCCTATCAAATATTTTAATTAGATTGCTATTATGGTGTGCAAGGCTGCAACCAAAGACAATTATGTCATCAACATACAAAAAGGCTGCTGAGTCTAGACCGCTCAGAGCTATTGCTAGCATGCATTGGAAGCTATTGGATGAAATAGTTAGACCGAAAGGTAATCGTCTGAATTGATAATGTCCTTTGTTTGTCGAAAAGGCTGTTAATGGTCTTGATTTTGTTGTCAGTTCGATTTGGTGAAAGGAACTTGTCATGTCAAGAGTGGAGAAGTATTTGGCTCTCCCTGGCCTGTCTAAGACATCTTTTAATCTTGTTAATGGAAACTTATCATTAACAATTTTTTTGTTCAGTGCTCTGAAATCCACTACAAGTCTCCATTTTGTTAGTCCTGACTCACTTTTCTTTGGTGTCAAAAGTAATGGTGAGTTGTATGGGCTCGTGGAGTTTTCGATAATGTTATCATTTAGTAATTGATTTACTTGTTTATTTATTTCATCAATGTGTGTATGGGGCAATCTATAGTTTTTGATATACGTTGGAGTGTTATCTGTGACGTGTATTTCTTGTTTATAAAAATTATTCGCTGTAAGAGGGTCGTGTTCTAGTTGAAATATATGCTGATAATGTTGAATTATTTCTAGTATCGATTTTTTGTCTTCTGAGTTCAAGTGGTTTGTGTTGATTTGTTTTAGTAAATCTTTAAATCTTTGCTTATCTCTGATGTCTTTATTCACTGAAGAAGTGTTTTTATGTGATTGGTATCTAGCTAATGGTTCTGTTTCTATTTTAAAGTCTTTAATTACAATGTCGTCTTCGTTAGTGTTAAGTAGTTTTATATGTTTAATGCCTTCTGCTGGTATTATTGTACTACCTATGTAGACTCCCGGTGTGATTTCTTTATTAACTATCACACTGTCTTCTTCAATGTTAAAGTCAACTGGACAAATAAATTCACATCGTGCGGGTATTGTTAATTTATATATTTTGGAATCTGTACTGATTGGTATTGTATAATCTTCACCGTCGATATTAATTGTCAACGTATATGTTTCGTAATCAATTTTTGCCAGTTTCTGTACCAGGAGATCTCTTCCTAGTATTCCATCTGTATGGATAGGGAAATCAGGTTCCACTATTTGGAAAGGGTAGGCTATGGGTTTTTCACCAATGTTTAAGTTTAGATTGGCAATGCCAATTGAGTATATTTCCTGGTCTGTTATGCCAGAGAATTTGCATCGTTTGTCTTTGTCTATGTTTTCATCTTCTGAAATTGCATTTATCTTGCAGATTGATATATCTGCTCCTGTATCTATTAATAGTTTCAAATATTTTCTGGATTTTCTACAATATAGAGTAATGTAATTCTTTAATTGTGTATTTAATAAGTATATTTTTTCTATCTGAATCCCGGGGTCAACTTTTATTCCTCGTTGTTGCTGGCCTCCGGGCCGATGGCGTTTCCCTGTATTATGTTTACTCTGTGTTGCCTGTTATTTTCGTTATTCCTATTTGTTCCCCTGTTGTTCCTATTATTTATGTTAGAGGAGTGATATGTGTTTCTGTGCCTTTGATTGGTTACTTCCTCATATCTGGGGTTGTAATTATTTCTATAATTACTTCTGTGATTGTTGTTTTGGTTTGTTGTATTATTTCTGGTATTATAATTGCTTCTATTGGTCCTGTTATTACCTCTGTTATTATTAACATAGTTTTGGCTATAGTTATTATTCCTATAAGTGTTATTATAATTATTTGATTTATTTCTATTATTATTCAATTGCTGATTTGTATTATTTCGTCTATTCACGTACATAACGTTTTCTGTTATATTGTTACTTGATTCAAACTCGGTTGCTATCTGAATTGCTTCGATAAATGTTTTGGGTTGAGCCGCAAAAATAGTCGGTTTAAGGGGCTCACTTAACCCATTTTTGAAAATAGTTAGTGCGTAGGAGTCATTTGACTTCTGTATTGCGCTTTTTTCTGCGGGAGATGGGCTCTGACCCAAGCTACTAATCTGAATTTCGCTTAGTTCATTAATGAGCTCAGATAGTTTTTCGCCGAACTTTTCAACCGTTCCGCGTTGACTTAATTGCGCTAACTGAGTATGAAGTTGCTGTGGACTTTTTTTGTTTTTAAATCTATTTCTGAGAATTTTTTCTAATTCTTCATATGTTTTTATATCTAATGTTAAGATCTGAATTTTAACTGCTGTTCCTAACTTCACATTTCTTGTAAAATTCAGCAAATTATTTTTGCCCTCTTCATTAAGACTGTCGTTGATTAGACTAACTATTGTTAGAAATGCTTCCAATTCTTTGGGGTTTCCCGTAAAAATTGGAATGGATTTCAACGCTAATTCAATATTGAAATTACTCATCTTGCTATCTACTGAACTTTCAAATTTTTCTAATAGTAGTTCTTTTGCCTCTTTATATTTTCCTATCAATGTTTCTAGTAACTCTTGACTACTATCTATGCTAATTGCTTCTTTTTGTATTTCCTCTACAGTATTTAATTTTTCAATAATGTATTCTCTTTTATATATTCTGTTTGGGGTTTTTTTTTAGATTTGTTATTATTTTTGTTATTAGACAAATATTTTCTTCCATTTATAGAGAATTTATCCTGGACCATATGAAATCTTATTGTTTCTTATCTTCAATCTAGAAATTGTACATATTAAAATTGCAATTTGTGATAATTATAATAATTGTACACATTTGAATTTTATTTTCAATTTTGCAACTAAATTCTACTACTGAATCATAGGTGGCGCTTGTGGTGCCAAATGCAGCAAAGTGAAAATGTCATATATAGAGTGAACTTAGGCCTTTTACCTTTATGTCACTAGTTGTCAGGAAAAGAAACGTTGTTTTGGTTAGCTTTGTTTTTCATCTATATTTTATAATTTCATTTTAATACATTTATTTATTGAAATTCATTCTTGTTTTAATTTGAGTGTACGTTTGATCTTATTTTTGCTTCATTTGTGCTCGTAATTCTTCGATTTCTTCATAGAGCCGTTGCTGCTGCTCCCATGGTGGAGGATGTTCGTCATCTTTTGCTATTCGTAATAATGCAGCTATGCGTTTTCTGATGAAAACCTGTCGTCCGCCGCGTTTTATTCTCTTTGTGTCTACTTTTGGAATCGTAGTTTTCTCTGCTTCTAGTTTTTGTGCTGCTAGGATCGCCGGATGAATTCGAGGCTGCGGTCCACCTTCCTTTGGTAGATTTTTCGAGGGTGGCAAGGTCGCCATGAAATGGTTCGCTGAAGTGCAGTTTGAATGTATAAACTTGATCGCACAATAACTGCTAATAGTGGCTACTACTACGCCTGACAATATTCAAAGTATTGTCGTGGAAGCGAAGTGAAATTTCCTTGTACGAAATTTTATGTAAAATTCTCGTCTTGGAACAATCTCCTCGTACGAAATTCCTTGTACGAAAATTTTGTGTGTAACTTCTCGTCTTAGAACAAACTCAGCTTTGACGTAGCGAATTTAACCGCCCCTACTAGTTTCGGCTGAGATTTGCTCAAGTTAATGAAAAAAAAACAACTACGAAGTTTTCTTCAAAAGTCTTTTTGGTCGCCGACCGACTTTGGCATACCGCAATAGACTGTCCTTTATTGTAAATCATTCCATCTTTTATATCAATGATAAAACAGTTATATCAAATTCAAAAACTGCGCGAATCAAAAATAATTATCTAGTTCCGATAATTTACCACCGCGTGCAATTAGGGCGCTCTAGTCGCCATCAATTTAGATGACATTTCCGCAAGTGTCGAAACGTCAGTTTTGTTTTGAAGTTACACTACACCACACTGCAAAGTGCCTGTATTGAAGGCACCCCCTACGATTATATTGCTGGCGATGCCACGGAATCAGTGAGCCTAGTTTGTTTCCGAATTCCTGCATTGAGGCATTCAGGGACAGGAAGCAGCTCAGAAGGTAATCTTTCTGTATGTTCCCCACATTTCACCATTACCTGAGACGCGGGCGCTAAAGCGGGCCCTCTGTCGATCAGCAATTCAAATCACCGCATACCCCGCAAGATCTGACAACCAAACGGATGAGTTCTTGTTTCTATGGGACTCACGCATCAGCACAATCTGAACCCTTTGTTTGCAAATTAGCTGCGTGAGGAGGTCATTCGCAGATCTGATGTGATCTCATGTCCTTTCTTGCTTTTTCTTGACATCGATTGCATCTCTGAAAACTGAACACGCACTCGATCCCATTAGATGCTTGGCACTATTCGCGCCATGTTTCTCAGTACATGATGTGCAACTGCTCCTTCTTTTCCAGCCTCACGTTTGATGGCGGATGTCATCTCTTTGCTGACTGTGAGGCAATTGAAGCCAAGAAACTCAATCTTGACTTTTGGAATCAGAAGCTTCACGTCCCTTTGGCCATCTACGACGATCCCGATCGAGTCCTGCCATTTCGTTCGATTATTCGTTCGGCTGATTTCTTTCTTATTCGTCTTACTTGCGTACCAGTTTCATCTGGGGAAACACTCAGATGGATGGCTCCCAGAACCTCCGCGTAAGCTTTTCCCGGGAACTTAGTTTACGATGACAGCGTCGGTTTTCTTTTCCCGCTGTCTTCGTCTGTTCTTCGCTTTTTTTTTTCTTTGCCACCATTTTTTTATTTTTGCCCTTTGGGATCGCCTCTTTCTGAGCTTTTTCTGGCCCCGCAGGTACCACTGGTGTTTTGACGCCGTATGCTTTCTTATTTCTGTGAATGGTCGTTACCCATCTCCTCAGGTCAGATGCTGAAACCTCCTTCTTGACCCGGACTTCGTTTGTGTCCGCAGCACTGGATTCAGCCACGTGCTTATTCTGCCGTGGTCGATCCACTCCCGATACCCCTGCAGGAGTGGCTGTTTTAGCAGTCAAGTCTTCCATACCCCGCTTGCACTCCATTTCTGCCTTTTTCCAGTTCGTTCGGATAGCGAGGATGACTTCGAATGCCTCTTCCAGCTCGAGCATACCATCCTTCACGTGCTTCAAAGCATTTTTCTGCACATTGTCGGCCTGGAACATTTTTCGAAGGATACATTGGCACTTTCTGAACATATCCTCCTCAGCCAATCGCTCCTGCTGAATCTACTCGCTCCTAGGGGACACTAGTCTTGGTGGAAGCTGTTGCAGTGCTATAAAATCCATCAGACCCGTATCGGCAATCGCACGCTAGTGACTCCTCGGAATTTCCAGAGCTTGACTACTTGAGTCAAAAATTTCAGATCCTTGCGCATCTGCGATGCAGTTGGAACTGATCACTCCCTCGCTTCGCGTTTAAATGTTCGACAGGGGAGGTATCCTCTGGACCATCGGCTTCCTCGCAAATGCGAAATGGTCGATGGGAGCGCGTCCTTCGCCCTGCGTCGCCGCTGTCGTCCATCAGTCTTGTTGGTCAGTTTTGTTGTTGCTGTTGTTGTATGTTTCGTCATTGCTTCTTGGTCGCAATTCACAGCCGCTATCTCCGTCCATGCTTTAATGTCCTCATGGTAGTCTTTGCATTGCAGGAAAGCGGACGCGAGGGCTGATTCCCAGCCTTCATAAGGCTGGTTCTCAGAGCTAGGTCATTGCTAATCAGGAACAAAATCAACCAGACCTCCACCATCAACTTAACGGTGCGAGCTTCGAACGTACTCTGAGACTTGCCAGGTTTTAATGGGACGGAGAGGTATGCTATTAGACTGGAACCGTTCGCGATCGTATTTCACTCCGGCGGTATCGCGCATAAAACAAATAGGTCCAGAATGCCATAACCGTCAGTGTAAATGTGTTTTCCTTTGTCATCTATTGTACCTTGAACCATTGAACTAAACCAGGTCATGCCATACAAATCGTTCCTGCCAGTGCCAGAAATTTAAATCGTCAATCGAATTGATCGTGCTTGAATGCATAAAAGTGCCAGATGTGTATATATATATTCTTCTTTTGAACGGTTCGCAGTAACGTATTCCTCCTTTGAGTTATGTCATGACAACAATGTAAATAATATAAAATATGTCAAAAAAGATTTCAGCTGTCGTGAAAAGGTTAGGTTAGGTTGTACTGGCTGGCATGTGGCCACGCATAGACCTACTGGTCCGTAGCGATACCAGATATATGGACCTAGAGAAAGGAATGCAGTCCAGGCAGCCATCAAAGGCCCCGGACTTTTTCACGAACTGAAGGATGTCCTTCAGCTTTTGCTCTGCCACGTGCGAGAGATCTACCAGCCAGGGCTCACCGAAGTATCGCAGTCTGGTTCTCCCCAGTGCCGGGCAGTGACACAGGAGATGCTGGACAGTTTCTGAGACCCCGGCTCTTGACACCTTCTACAGGTGTCGCTCGTTAAGAGTCCCATTTTCATAGCATGTGCTGCTACAAGACAATGACCAGTAATGATACCAACGAGTCGTTTGCAGTCAATCCGCGTTAACTCGAGGAGGTATTTGGTCGATGCGATATTGTATGACCCCCACATGATTTTGGTTGCCTTGCAGGTCTGAGTTGCACCCCATCTGCGCGTCGCACCCTGCATCATTTGGGAGTCGATTGAGTACTTAGTCGTCTGGATAGGAGTAAGGATGTTAACCGCTCCCAAAAGGGGAAGACTAGCCCCATACTTGGCTAACGCATCCACCTTCTCATTTCCATCAATGCCCTTATGACCGGGAACCCAGAAGATTCTGACTCTTCTGCTGTTACCCAGTCTGTTCAGGGCCTGAATGCAATCGAATACACACTTCGATTTGTATGTATGAGACATCAGTGCTTTTACCGCCGCCTGACTGTCCGTAAAGATATTTAAAACTTTGCCAGTAGTATCTTTGGCGTATATCAGGTCTGCGGCTTTACGTATCGCAAACACCTCCGCATGGAAAATACTACTGTTATTCGCAAGCCTGAAAGCTGCTTCCATAGCCGCATCTGTAGAGTATACTGCAGCCCCCACACCCGCAACTGTCTTCGAGCCGTCAGTGTAGATGCTAAGAGCTGCAGGACACATTTGTCGATTCCATTCCTGCCCATCTCCCACAGTCGCTCGATATCCCCGCTCAAAGCACAGAGTGGGAACCAGGTAGTCAGTGCTTCCTGTGTACCCCCGCTCAATACTGCTGTGGCCAAAGGATCCTGGCTCGAAGTGTCCTGATTCCCTAAGCCTGACAGCAGCTTTTGCAGCAGTGCCTCTGATGAAGAGATCAAGCGGGGGGAGATGGAGTAGGACGTTCAGAGCAGACGAGGGAGTCGAGGCTAAGGCGCCTGTAAAGCAGAGGGCCGCCAACCGCTGAACTCTATTCGCCATGCTAGCAAACGTAGTTTTATTCACTGCTGGCCACCAGACCAAGCAGCCGTAAACAAGGATCGGCCTAGCTATCGCCAAGTAGATCCAGTGCGTTAAAGCAGGGCTTAGACCCCACGTTTTACCCAGCACTCTATTGCTGGCATAAATCGCGTTGCTTGCCCGCTTAACTCTTTCCTGTAAATTTGCCTTCCATGTGAGCTTGCTGTCCAAAATAAGAAACAAGTACTTAGTTTGTAGCTTGAGACCTAGCCTGGAGCCGCCCAGCATGATATGGTCTAAATCAGGGATTTTATACTTCCTAGTGAAGAGCACCATATCCGTCTTATTGGGTTTAATGCCAAGACCCACGGTATTCGCCCACTCATCAACCAGCCCAAGAGAGTACCTAATGAGCTGACCAAGGGAGTGTGGAAACCTACCCGAGACTAAAATTGCAATGTCGTCGGCGTAGGCCACAACCGTGAGTCCCTTGCTTTCCAACTTTTCCAGAATTGAGTTTGTTACAAGGTTCCACAAGCGAGGAGATAGAACCCCTCCCTGCAGAGTGCCTCTGCAGACTTTTCTTGTAATTTGCGCACCCGACCACTCCACTGATATGAGCCTGTGCTTAAGCATGTTGCCTATGAAGCTACAAATAGCGGGGTGAGTGTTGTGTGCGAGAAGGCTCTCCATAATAGCTGTTGTGTGCACATTATTGAAGGCGCCTTCAATATCTAGAAAGGCTCCGAAGGCGTATTCTTTGTAATGGAGTGCCCTTTCAATTTTGAGGCCGTTTTTGAGCCGTTTCAACAGATTTTCCTTTCATATACGCATTTTGGGCTCTCGATAGAGTTTGAGTACCTAGTCTTTGTTTAATATGAAGATCAAGTACTCTTTCGAAAACTTTAAGGAGGAAGGAAGTCAGGCTAATTGGCCTGTAGTCCTTCGGGTATGCATAGTTGACTTTACCTACCTTGGGTATAAATACAACCTTAGCAGTCCTCCAGGCTGCAGGTACATGGCTTAGCACTAGGCAACCTTTGTAGATTTGTATAAGCCAAGAAACAGCAAGCATGCCTGTCTTTTGAAGCATGACCGGCAGAATTCCATCCGGACCTGGAGACTTGAAGGGCTTGAAGGTATCAATTGCCCAGACAAGCCTCTGCCTGGTGACGACTTCGCCAATGCCTTCGATGTCATGCAGATCAGTCGCCTGCCCATAAGTTAAAGGGGTGGAGTCATCCAAACAGCCCGGAAAGTGAGTATCTACAAGGATCTTCGGCGTTTCCGAGCTGCTACCCGTCCACTCTCCATCAGACCTGCATAATAGGCTAGGCGTGACAGGGCGTTTAGCCAGCAAGTTTCTAAGTCTTGCCGTCTCCGAGGTGGATTCAATCCTACCGCACAGCTCTTTCCAGGAGCTCCATTTGGCTTTCTTTATTTCCGTTTTATAGAGCCTGAGTACGTCCTTATATTCGTCCCTGCATTCCCTACAGTCAGCTGCCTTGGCTAGCTTAAAGAGTTCACTACCTGTCTTCTGCGACAACCCAGGTTTCTGTTCCACCAGGGTGGCTTAGGTTTGCGCTTCGGACAGACTTTGGGACAGGATCGTTCAAAAGCTTTTACCAGTTTACCAGTAAGAGTGTTGACCGCACATGCCAGGCTAGTCACAGAGCTTATCCTGGGAGGCGGGCCTAAGTCGTTGGTCACTTCCCGTTTGAAGTTCTCCCAGTTTGTTGTCCTGGAGTTGCGAAACAACCAAGAAGCGCGAGTTAGATTAAGATTCAAGCTGTAACTAATGTAACAGTGGTCAGAGAAAGATGGACTTCCAAGAACCCTCCAATTCTCTACTAATTGTTCATAAGGATCATTGTGAAAAGTAATGTCTAGAACGTTAACACTTTGAGGTCCCCTATAAGTGGGGGTGTTTCCTCGATTTGCCACAACTAGATCATAATTAATAATAAAATTGAGTAAAGAGTCACCTCTATCGTTGATATCGCTGCTGCCCCAGACAGTGTGAAGCGCGTTGGCATCCGCTCCCACGAGCAGCAACTGGTGCTTTTTGAGCGCCTCCGCGGTGACTTTCTTAACCTCATCCGGCGGAGTGGGTAGATCGTGTGCCATGTAGGCGGATGCTAGGAGCACCTGCTCCTCTTTGTCCCCCTTATACGCCACCACCGTCAAATCGTCTGAGCTGAAATTAGGCAGAAGATAAGCATGAATATCCTTCCTCACCAGCATAGCAGTTCTTATTCTTGCTACTGCGGTGGGGAAGAAAAGATTGAAATCTTGTGACGCCAGTCCCGCAACCCGACCCCCCGCAGAGATCCAAGGTTCCTGAACCAGCGCCATGTCAAACTTACCTTTGTCGAGTGTCAGCAGTAGTTCGGCCGAGGCCAACTTACTGCGGTGCAGATTGATCTGCAGCAGTTTGAGTGCTGGCCGCGGCATCCTCCTTGACCGGCGCCTCATCTTTCTGGGGATCGGCCGTTGTACTTTGCAGGTCAACGGTGCCCAGATCCCTCTCAATCTCACCAGCCTCCAGGGTGTTCTTGTTTCCATCCTGCGGGTGGCGTTTTCTTAGGCGCAGGTAGACACTACCTACACCCCAAGCCATCTTACCAAAGCGTGGGTAGAGCAGGTCGTCAGCCTCCTTGTTTATTTGGAGGATGTACACCTGCCCTCCGTCCTGAGCAGCCGGTTTCCTTACATTCAGGATTTTCCAATCCTGTGTTGGAATGTCCGGATTCTGTCTTTGTAACAGCTTTAGGGCCACATCTGGTTCCACTACCCGCGGTATTGTTACCTTCGCTCTAGGTAGTGTCGGGATGCTTCCTCTGTCAACAATCGCCAGCTAGGCTCCTTCCCATAGCCCCCGGTAAGTCCGGAACTACGGCCGTACACCAGCGCAGCGAGAGCTCATCGTTACAATTAATGATCTTAACACCCTTGAACCAGCCCACCCCGTCGAACGAAGGCATGGCTAATTCAGGGTGCTTCTCCATTCGGTCAATCATCGCGTTGAGCAGGCCTGACTCTACGATCTTCCACTTCTCAAGCGACAATTGACCCAACGGGTTGCTACGATCTATCAAAGCCACGATGAGGTGCTGTTTAGCCACATCGCTGGCCTTTGTGACCTTCTTCGGCTTCGAGGTAGAGGGTTGTTGGACCCCTTGCCGACTGGTCTCGTTTTTAGGCCTCTTGGGCGCCGGTTTTTCCTCTTCAGCGGACCTCTGCCTTTTGTCAGCCAGCTTCTTTGAGAAGCTCTGCTCCACTTTGTTGTGGAAAACAGAGTCCTTAAGAATCAGCCCTTCTTTGCCAGCGAAATACTCGCGGCCTTTTGCCACCGTCGTCCGAGCCCAGCACAGCCGATCCTTCTCCTCCGCAGAGAGGGAAGTGCTGTCGCCGAGCCTGTCAACAATGCGCAACGCCGCTTTGTAGTTCGCCAGCGCTTTCTTGCCCTCTTTGCTCGGCTGGGGCCTGTTCCTCTTCTGGAGACCAGCACCTACGCCTCGCTCAGGCGATTTTAGGAGTTCCTCCTCCGCTTTGGTCGAAACCATGCTCTCCGAGTCCGGAGAGCACCACCACCACCTCTGCGTTTATAGTAGAACCACTTGTAATTGGATCTGCTACGGTGGCCAAGTGGTCAACCTCCATAGCATTGCAGTTGATGGATGACGACGACCCGGGGCCTGCTCGCTCACCCCTGACGGTCGCCGGTACTGGGTATCCGACTCCCTGCACCGTAACTTTATCTCCTTTAACTTCGTCCATGATTGGTTTTCTGTTCGGGGTCACCTTCCCCTAAGGTCCCTTTAGCAAGGCAGCAACTCATCTGGCTGATGAGCCACTGCCCTGAGCCCCCTCACCGCGGCAAGGTCGGACCGTTGAGGGGGGAAAAGATGTCGTGAAAAGATACGCGCTTATTTTTTGGACCAGTGTAGGTTTTCAAATTTGCTGATGATTCCAAACAAAGTCCAAAATCTTGCTGATTATTGGCTGCTGTTTGAGCTGTCGATTTGCTTTCTGGATCCGGAACAACGACAAAAGCTGGCTTCAGCCTTTCGGTGGACACAGTTCTGTCATTATTTGTGACTTGTATTTTGTATACTCGATCGCTGATTCTGTCAACAATTCTCAGTGTTCCAGAATATGGTGGTCGTAATGCTTTGTTCTACCCCATTTGTCGCAGGAGTACGTGAGAACAGATTTTGAGATCTTTGTGTTTGAATATCCCACCAGTCTTGTGATGGCTTGCTGGTGTAGCTCACAATTGCTGCATGTCGTGCCAAAGTTGGTCGACGAAGACATGTGGTTCCACGAGTGTATCGCCATCAACAAATATGTAGTTTACCGGAAAGGCGAAGCGTCGTACCGGAGAAAAATTCTACAGGTGAATATTTTAGATCAACCTTAAATGCAATCCATAGTCCCAGTGATGTGGTGGGAAGTAATTCCGCCCAGCGTTCTGATTCTTGTTACATGACGGCTGCTTTAAGCGATCTATGCCATCGCTCCCTCATACCGTTCGCAAAAAAGTGGTATAGTGTTGTCCGTACTCTTTTCTTGCCTGTAAACTGGGTAAACGTTTGAAAACGTGCGGAATCAAACTTCGTTCCCCGGTCCGTTGTGATGCTGCGCAGTGATCCAAATCACTGAATCCAATTTGTATCAGAAGCGTTCAAAAATTTTTTCACAGTGATGTCGGCAATTGGAACTGGTTCTGGCTACCTGGTGAGCCGAACTATCATAATCAGAATATATTTTTGCGCATTTGATTGTGGCAATAGTCCCAGGATGTCCAGATGGATATCCTCAAAATGAGGACTGGGTGGATCAAAGTGTTCAGGTTCATTTTACGTATGTTTCGTTACTTTCGATAGCTGGCACTGCAGACAGTTTTTCACCCAATCAGTAATATGTTTTACCATTTCAGGCCAAATGTATTTTTTTCGGATCTGCTTGCATGTAGACTTTTCTCCTGGGTGTGATGACCGGTGGAAGATGTTATAAACTTTCTTTCGAAGAGATGCAGGTACCTACGGATGAAAATTGTTGCTCGAAATGCTTCCTCGTTGTTGCCGAGTGAAATATTTTTAACTCGAGTGTCGTACTTGACTGAAGAAATTCTGCAAGTTGTTCACCCTTGCGCTGCTCTCCGTATAACTGGCGGTAGTTGATATCTTCTGGTATATTGAGTGCATCAATGTTGTACATTCGAGAAAAAGTATCAGCAACAGTGTTTTCGTGTCCAAGTACATGCCCAATATCGGTTGAATATTGGGAGATGTATTGCAAGTATCGACATTGTATCGGTAAGGCTCGATCTGACTTTTGCTTAAACGCATAAACAAGCTGTTTATGTATGTTTTTTTTTATCGCAAAGAGCCGTCTTTCGAGCATATGGTGAAAACACTTAATAGCCATATATATCACTGACAGTTCAAGGTTATAAGCGCTCACGCACAGTTGTGTTCCTGTGAACTTCCTTGAAAAAATCCAAATGGCTGCTATGTACCATTCTGGAAGTGCTCGAGAGCCGTCTATGCTGCTGATTCTGACACGTCCGTAAATATCATGGGTGGTTGGTTTGCTGCTGGGTACGCATGTGTCGTGGCGTTGGCAATGAGTCTTTTGCTCTCTTCAAAAGCATGCATTGCTTCGGGGGTCCATTTGACTGGTCTTTTGTCAATTTTGCTACTGCCGTCGAGAACTTCGTTTATCGTGGCCAGTACGGACGCGGTTTTATGCAGGAATCGTCGCTAGAAATTTATAATGCCCTAAGTAACGGTGAAGCTCACATCGTGCTTTAGGGTTTTCAAATTCGATTATTGCTTTCACTTCGACCGGAGTTAGTTCGATTCCTCGTCCTGAAATTTTATGATCAGGATGTTCAATTTCATTGACAGCAAATACGCACTTAGCAACGTTGATTTGCAAGCCATATCGATTTACGCGTTCAAATATAGTCTTTCTTAGTAACGCGGAATCAACCAACCACTGGAACATTTGAGTGGCGTTTCTTAGTCGAAACGTGATAGCAGTGAATTCATATAGCCCAAACGGAACCACATCAGCAGTAGTCGGAATATCTTCTTCTGCGTTGAGTATTTAGTGGTATGCTCTAGCCAGATCGAGCATCGAAAACACTGAACGAAAACACTGAAAACACTGAACACTGAACGTGCTTAAAAATGTTGGGGATGTGTGCAAAAAGGTAGCGATCGCCAATTATCACAGCATTGACACGACGATAGTTTGATGGTTTGCAGATCCCTTGCTCGAGCGTGAACTCAAATTCTTCCTTTGCATATTTCTATATGTCTAATATATATATATATATATATATATATATATATATATATATATATATATATATATATATATATATATATATATATATATATGTATATATATGTATATATATATATAAATATATATATATATATATTTATATATATATATATATATATATATATATATATATATATATATATATATATATATATATATATATATAGATATATATATATATATATATATATATATATATATATAAGTTAAGTATAAGTTATATAAGTTAATATATAAGTTATAAGTTATATTATATAAGTTAATAAAACGTTTATTCGTTTATATTAAGAAATAGATCTTTATTAATTTGGATCAACTTAAAGACTAATTTGAATTTATAATCTGCATGTCACCTCGGTTTGATAGAGTTGATGCAGCAGCAAAACGTGTCCGGTGAATCCTTGGGATTGATGAACGTTGCAGAGAATGATGACAACACGAGATGGGTATTGTTGTTTTGTCTGGATGTTTGCGCGTGGGAATGGAGATCAGCAATTTGTAAAGTGGCTCAGGTTCCACTTAACTCTTCCCCACTTAAACTGATCGTCCTCGAACAGTTGGATTTTGGATTTTAGCGGTCCCGATTTTAACAGCGATCTTCTGGGAGTTCGAATAATCCAGGATTTGAATGTCAGCTGCTGCGATGAGGACACAATATCTGAAATAGAATTTAGTTCCAGATATCACTTTTATGTATACATTTCCCTGGGTTCGTGATTAATAGGGTTGGCTTATTTTCTTTAACTATTCCTTTCCTGAATCTAAGCGTTAGCTTGGAACCAATGCGCTTGTTAATTTTTACATAAATTGCTTGGCCTACTGTAGAATCTTTAATTGATTCCCTATTTTTGTTGTGGGAACGGAGATCTTTAGCTTGCTTTGATTTGAGTTGGTTTATGTTGTCTTTCCGAGTTTCGAATACTTCAGGATCAGTGGACACTATTCTGCTATAAAACCTTTCCACCTATCCATTCACCTCACTCTTGTAAGCAGGTGCTCTGTATATTAGTATGTTTAGCTGGTCTTGCATGATGAAAGTCAGCGTTGCAGAGTTCAGTGAGGGTTCACCATTCATCACTATGTTTTTAGGAACTCTGAAGAAAAACAAGAGTTCTCTTAAAGGCGCTCTTACGTCCTATATTGCCCTTGAAAATAACGTTCTGGCTTAAGCAAACTTTGTGAATTTGTCAAGCGCAGTTAGGATCAATCGTCCCTTAGTCAAATAAATGTCTAGATACAAAGTGTGACCTGGAAATTCTGGAATTGGTGTAGGTTTCATAATAGGGTGGTTAGAAGGTTGGTCATACTTCTGTTCTTTACAGATGGTGCATTGCTCGAAATTTTTAATTTTCGTCGTGAGTTTAGGGAACTCTGAACTCTCAACAGCAGCTCTGTATATCGCCTCACCTATTTGCATCTAAACATCTCAAAGTCCAGTCAACAGCCGTTTTCCCGTGGAATTTTGAGAATCAAGGTAGATTTTGTTGAAAATTTGGATTTAAGCTCTACTAACCCTCTTCTTCAAAATCTACCCTGTGCCGAATCGGGCTTTTACCATTGGGGTGAAAACCACCCCACCTAGGGGATGAAAATTTTTTCAATCAAATTAACCATGGAAGTCGATAGATTGACCAATTCTAAGCAACTTTTGTTCTATAAATTTTTTTTTGTAAAGTTGATCCTTCCCGATTTATTAGCGATTGAAACTGCATTTTTCGTTAAAAAAAACCCTTTTTTTAACCGTTTTTCATGAATAACTTGAAAAATCGACATTTTTGTAATTTTGAAAATAAAATGCATTTTTCTTAAATAAATCAAAAAGTATTTAAAACACAAAAAATTGTTTCAAATATTAATTGTAGCATTTTTTTTACTGAAAATTTTCTTTATTTTTATATTTTTTTATCATAAAAATTGAAGGAGATATGGCGGTTCAAAGTTTGCATTCATGCAATAATTGTGGCACACCCAACCCCTTTGAACTCACCCATTTTCAAAAATAAGGGTTGAAATTTAATAAACATGGCGTTAAAGCCCTTCCATTTCTCTACAAAATGCTTTTTTTAAAAAGTTTTTTGCTTGAAAAATACAGGAGTTATCGTTGAAAAACAAACTAATTTTATTTTTAAATTTTGCAGCACGAATATTGGAGCATTTAAGAATAAGGAAAGAGAAGTGGAGCTACATCCAAGCAACAGCTGGCACATTGTGAAAGTATTTTACCGGTCTTTTTACATCTGTGTTGGTATATGTGTCTTCATGTATATATATATATATATATATATATATATATATATATATATATATATATATATATATACATATATATATATATATATATATATATATATATATATCATATGTATTGTTTTGTATGTTTTGAATGATGCTTCTCGTTTCTGCTCTTGATGTAAGCAGTACACTGTTAGAATCGAAAGAATATACACGCTTTCACTGGTTGTGACTCAACGTCTGCCTTCTTCAATAAAGGCAAAAAAATTTATCGATGTTTTAGAAATATGAGCTCACGTAAGAGAAAAGGTGAAGATTTTTCACAATACTTCATCAACTCTTGAAGAAATATTAGAAGCAGGTAGATACTGTACCGTTATGTTATTCGGACTTAGCAAAGACACTAATTTAAATAAATTGAAACATATAACAGATTTGTCCAAAACCTGCAGCAAATGAGATACAATTCATTTCTTAACTTAACAACTAAAAAAAAGCTGTCAAATTGTCATCTCTTGTGCCCACAGTCGGTGCTTTAAATGAGCATATAAAGAGAGTATATTTACAAGTCCAGATATGGCTTGGTAACAAAAATATTAACCCTCTTGATTGGGGTTGGGTTAAAATTGAAGGAATGTTACATCCAGTCAAAAAACCCTAATCAAATTTACAAATGATATTTTGTAGTTGCAAAAAGGGGTGTGGCCCAGCGTGCGGTTGTCGACGAGTAGGACTGTTCTGCAATGCTACGTGCAGAGGCTGCAGTGAAGATTCATGCTTAAACAGAGCACCCATTTTGGATCAGGACGAAAATGAAAATAGCGAGAGTGACGATGAACAGCAGAATGAGAGAACAAGAGACGAAGAAGACGACGACAGCGACAATTACTAATTTTTATAAATATAATGTAATATCTGTACTAATTTTTATAAATATAAGATCCGCTTACCAGGGTAATAAATTATTCAATGAATGCAGTTTACAATTATATCTAATTAAAAAAAAAAATTATTTTTTAATATATCATACTTGCAGGCGGTGGTTTATAAGGGTTGAAGTATTTTTTAAAATAATAATTTCATTCTAACAATAATTCAATTTGACACAATTTTCAATCATTTAAAATTATATAAAACATTTTTAATACTAGTTTTCAAAGTAACTACCCCTTAGGGGATGTTTTACGGGGTTACATATGTCTGATTAATTAAAAATTCGTTTGTGAGTGTTGAGTAGTCTACAAATAAATATTTTAAACTTTATTTTAACCAAATATATGCTAAAATCTATTTTTTTTTATTTTTTTGCAATAAGGGTAGTTTTAACCCCTAAAAATAAAAAGCCCGGTTTGGCACCGGATGGATTTTGAAGAAGAGGGTTAGTAGAGCTTAAATCCAAATTTTCAGCAAAATCGACCTTGATTCTCAAAATTCCACAGTTTTTCATTTTTTTACCGCTGTTGACTGGACTATCAAGGAACGAACAGAATGTATCTTGTAGCCAATATTATAAAATGACTTCATCGACCGGCTAAAGTTTTTGGGGATTTCGTTCAGGATGAAGTTCGCTACGAGAATTCGCATTTTATTTTCGTGTGCGTTTTGGTGAGCTCTTTTATGAAAGTTCAGAATTATCTCTTCCTGCTCCGTCTCGTTTTTTGTACCTCATTTTGCGTGAAACGAATTTCGTAGTTTTGGAAATATAACCGATACAGTTACTGGATTATTGGTTCTGTAGTTTTAATGCCGTTTATAACACCTGTATTCAGATATCTTGTTAGGATTCCTTTTAAAACTGCATCTGTAGTGCGGCTCAAAAAATGTGTGTTAATGATAGTAAGTGAATGTTCCTTCGAGTTTGTACTCTGTTCGATCGCCTACTAGCAAAAGCAGTTGGTTATGAAACGCGTTGACAGGGGTTTCAACACTCAGAATGAGGCCATGAGAAGAGCTGTCATCGCTGTGACTACTGGTGGTCATTGAATTTACGCTGTTTAACTGTGGTATTCGGGAAAGAGCGTCTGCCACTTTATTCAGTCTTCCTGGCTTATATTTGAGTTCATAGTTGAACTCTTCTAGGATTGCCTGCCAGCGCTTCATTTTCGCGTTGGTGTTCTTGTTGGTCAATGCGTATGTCAGCGGCTGGTGGTCTGTGAAGATGTTAACTTTCCTAGAGCCGTAAAGCAAATTCCTTAAGGAGTTGAATGCCCATATTATGGCCAACATCTTTCGTTCGTTGGTGGCATAACCTTTCTCAGTTTTGTCAAGCACTAGTGACAGAAATACTATAGGCCTTCCTTCCTGCTCCAATAAGGCACAGATCACGTATTCTGATGCATCTGTGGTTAGGTTAAACTCATTATCGAAGTGAGGAAACAAGAGCAAGTCATCTCTAGATGCCAGTGAATCCTTAGCCTTCTGGAAAGCTTATAATGCATCCTTATTAAGGTCAATTTTGACCTTGCTTGACACATTTTTACTAATGTTCGGAGAACAATAGTATTAAACTCGTTTCGCCGAAAATTCATATTTCTTTATATATATATATATATATATATATATATATATATATATATATATATATATATATATATATATATATATATATATATATATATATATATATATATATATCAGCAAAATGATTAAGGGAGATAATCTCTGGAGTGGCTGATTCGATTGAGCTGAAATTTTCGGAGAACGTAGATGTATACAGTAGGTAGGTCCACAACTTTCTCAAATTCAGATATTCTAAACCTTTTTGCCGCGGCGAGCGTTTTAGTGAATTTTGAGGTACTCCTATATTTCCAAGCAGTGTAAAGTTTTGTTAAAGAAAAGTATTGGGAATGAAAAATAATTATGTTCTAAGCTCGTTTATGATAAAAAATTGGAAATTGTGAGCCGTGTGTGGGATCAGGGTGCCTAAAAGTAGGCAAGGATTTTTTTCCAAATTTTGATTTAACATTACTTCTAGGAAAAACAATGGATCATCGTGAAATTTGCAGAGCGTATTAACGTTGGCTAAAGTTTAGCACATGTAGATTTTTAAGATAGTGCGGGTAACCCTGTAGCTACGGCAGGCTCCTGAATAAAAATCCTTCAAATCGTTGACCTTCCTGAAAAATTTTTGATTTTTGCCAAAAAAATCAAATCACTGATAAATTTTAACCTTTGTCCATCATGTCAAATTAAAATTTTCAAAATTCCGATTTGCACAAGAACGGCAACCCATCACCAAATTACCTCTATTTTCAACACTCGAAAGTTCTGTTCACGAGAACTGACGACCGGATTATCCGATCATAATGAAATTTACAGGACATGTTGGTATTAGCTAGAACCAGGTCTGATAGAAGTGATTTTGAAATGCGGGCAACCCTGTGCCAGTGGTACCATCTTGAAAAATCACCCAGAAAAAAAACCGGTTTTTGGCCTATAACTTCCGATTCAGCCATCAGATTTTGACAAGATTCATCCAATACTTGGATCTTACTTTATGTAACATTTGATGAAAATTTGGCTGAAAAATTAGAATAGAGTTGCCAGCTATGGTGATTTTTGTCTCCTAAAACTTGCAAATTTGCTCAGCAAAATAAAGCTTTTTTCCCTATAACTTCCGGTCCAGTGTAAAAATCAAAACGAAGTTCACGCAGTAAATGGACTTTATTGTGAACCAAATGTCATAGAAATTTCGTACCAAAATCATGAAAGGGCTGCCAGCTATGACAATTTTTGTAATTTTGTTTGATTTCTTTACTGAGCGATTATGTCATTAGATTTGCAAATGGAAATGATCCTGCAATGAAAATTAACAACAAATATTAACGCTTTAAAAATTTGATAAGTTTTGAGGGTGGTAGCCCTAAAATTCTTTTAACCCGTATAACTTCCAGCGCAGTGATTCAATCGAAACGAAATTTACTGGTTGGGTTTAACTTAACGCGAAGCAGAATTGGTATGTATTATGCTTTGCTGTTGATACAGGCTAACCAGCATTAGCCATTTCCGTAAATATTGCACCAACAGATGCTTCAAATAACGTTCTCATATGCAAAGCATTTGCAATAAAAATAAGGAATTCTTTTTTAAATTTTTCGAGTTTTGAACATTTTTCGGATGGCAGCCTCAAACAACGTTTAACCGCTGAAACTTTCGATGAAATCCTCCGAAGAGAACGAAATTCAAAGGATACGTTGATTTGAGTATGAGCTTGTTATGGTAAACTTATTGCTGCTTCGTTCGGAAAGTGCTGCCAGCACTGAATTATATGTGTTATAGTTGAGATTTGTTGCTTTGGATAAGGAATGGTTGATATGATTCTAAAAAACAGTGTATTACGTCTTTCCACACTTTTTTGTCACTCAAAGACAATTTCTTCGAAAATTAGTTTTCTAGCGGTTCAGGTGCGCTAGAGTTTTTTTTCCTATTAGGCCCTCTTTTCCTCTCAAGAGTGGTGTTAGAAGTTTAGCAGGCTTGGCATATTCGAGAATGAAGCGTTGGTAATAGGATCTGAGTTCTTTTAGCATCTTAGGAGGTGGAAATTTAACTGAAGATCCAATTTTTGCTTTTAAATTCAATCCCGTAGCTAGAGATAGCAAATCCAAGGAATTCTACCGAGGCTCTAAAAAAATCACATTGGTTAACTTGCACTTTCATGTGTTTCCTCTCTAGTGTCCCCAAGACAATATCGATGTTTTGTAAGTGCTCGTCTTCATCCCTCCCGTAAATGACCACATCATCAATATAGACGTAGCATCTCACACCAATGTGCTCTCTCAAGATGTCGTCCATTGTGCTTTGGAAAATCGCTGGTCCATTTTTAAGACCAAAAGGGAGCCTCGTGAATGCATACTTTCCATTGTTCACCAAGAACGCTGTTTTCTCGATGTCGGATTCCTTTAGAGCAGTCTGGTGAAAACCACTTCGGAGATTTATAATGGTGAAATATTTATTCTTGCCGAGGTTGGCTAGCACCTCGTTAATTTCTGGCAAGGGGTAGCGATTGGGGATAGTGATTGCATTAAATTTACGGTAATCGATTACTATTCTGTATTTTTTTCACCCAACGCGTCCATTTTCTTCCCTACGACCCAAATAGGAGCGTTATAGGGAGATCAAGATGGTCTTATTATTCCACCCTGAAGTAGTTTTTGGATTTCTGCATCAACTATTGGCTTAAGTGCTGCTGGATAAGTGTAAGCTTTGCTATATACCGGGCTATTATCCCTGGTACGTATTTTGCCCTTGACTTTAGTGGTGTAGGTAAGCTTTTCATTTGGTTCCCAGAGTAAGGTGGTGTGTGACTCAAGTACGTTGAGGAGTTTGCTAGATTGTTCTACTGTAGGATGGTCAGCATTTACATCAATTTTGTTGACGGAGTGCGGCACTTGCTGTTTAATGGAAATTTTTATGGAATTTCAGAGAATAATGAAGTAACCGGCTGTGTGAATAACAGCGTCAAAAGCCACTAGGCTGTCATTACCTATGATGCCGTGGAACAATTTCAAGGGAGGAAGCATAAAGAATTTTTGACCTTTGATAGTTGGTCCGAAAAGCTTGGCATAAGCATGATGATTTATTTTTACATCTCCAATAATAGATTTAGCAAAAAAGGGTTTTTCGTTTGGAACATGATTTTTCACGCAACATGGTTGGATGTAATTTTTATTAGATCCTGTATCTATGAAAAATCTCAAAATATTGCCGCTCTTCGCTCTGTATTCGAAATACGGGAGTGAAGAGCTCGTTAATCTGAAAAATGAACAACCTGCTTTCCATCATCGGGTTGGAGTTCTGTGACTATCACATCAGATTCTTGTGGCTCGCTGGCGGAGTCTTACCCCACCAATTTTTACTAATGTTCAAAGAACATTAGTATTAAACTCGTTTCGCCGAAAATTCATATTTCTTTATATATATATATATATATATATATATATATATATATATATATATATATATATATATATATATATATATATATATATATGTATATATATATATATATATATATGTATATATATATATATATATATATATATATATATATATATATATATATATATATATATATATATATATATATATATATATATATATATATATATATAAATCAGCAAAATGATTTTCCGAGATAATCTCTGGAGTGGCCGATTCGATTAAGCTGAAATTTTCGGAGAACGTAGATATATATTGTAAGTAGGTCCACAGCTTTCTCAAATTCAGATATCTTAAACTTTTTGGCGGCGGCGAGCGTTTTAGTGAATTTTGAGGTACTAATATATTTCCAAGCAGTGTAAATTTTTGTTAAAAAAAGTATTAGGAATGAAACCTTATTATGTTCTAAGCTTGTCTAAGATTATTGTTTTTGTTAAAACAAATGATTGAAAATGAAAACTTATGATGCTTTGAGCTTGCCTTTGTTAAAAATCTGGAAGTTTTGAGCAGTGTGTGGGTGCTAAACGCCTTAAAGTAGGCGAGGATTTTTTTTCAAATTTTGATTTGTCATTACTTCTGACAAAAACATTGGATCACCGTGAAATTCGTAGAGCGTATGATATTGGCTAAAATTAAACACACATGGATTTTCAAGATAGTCCAGGTAACCCTGAAGCTACGGCAGGCTCCTGAAAAAAATTCTTCAAATCATTGACCCTCCTCAAAAATTTTTGATTTTTGACAAAAAATTCAAATCATTGATAAATTTCAACATTTTTGCATCATTTCAAATTAAAATTTTAAAAATTCCGATTTGCACAAGAACGGCAACCCATCACCAAATTACTATTACTTACTACCAAATTACTATTTTCAGCACTCGAAAGTTCTGTTCACGAGAACTGACGACCGGATTATCCGATCATAATGAAATTCACAGAACATGTTCTTATTAGCTAGGACCAGGTCTGATAGAAGTGATTTTGAAATGCAGGCAACCGTGTGCTAGTGGTACCATCTTGAAAAATCACTGAGAAAAAAACAGCTTTTTGGCCTATAACTTCCGATTCAGCCATCAGATTTTAACAAAATTCACACAGTACTTGGATTTTACTCCATGTAACATTTTTTGAAAATTTGGCTGAAAAATTAGAATAGAATTGCCAGCTATGGTGATTTTTGTCTCCCAAATCTTGCAAATTTGCTCAGCAAAATAAAGCTTTTTTCCCTATAACTTCCGGTCCAGTGCAAAAAATAAAACGAAGTTCATGCAGTAAATGGACCTTAATGTGAAGTAAATGTCGTAGGATTTTCGTACAAAAATGATAAAAGGCTATGACCATTTTTGTAATTTTGTGGAATTTCTTTACTGAGCGATTATGTCATTAGATTTGCAAATGGGAATAATCCTGCAATGAAAATTAACAACAAATATTAACGCTTTAAAAATTTGAAAAGTTTTGAGGGTGGCAACCCTAAAATTCTTTTCACGCGTATAATTTCCAGCGCAGTGATTCAATCGAAACGAAATTTACTGGTTGGGTTTAACTTAACGTGAAGCTGATTTGGTATATATTCTGCTCTGCTGCTGACACAGGGTAACCAGCATTAGCCGTTTGTGTAAATATTATATGCTATAGTTGTGCTTTTGCGACTGGTGACTTTAAATTTCTTTGTAACCCTATAGCTTCTAATACAGTCATCGGATCAAAACGAAATTCGCAGGGTAGATTGAAATCAATGTGAGGCAGGTGTTGTATATTTTTGGCTTTGACGCTAACGAAGGGTTGCCTGCGTGACGAGTTTTTTGCTATTTTTGTATCAATAAATACTCACATTAAGTTTCATATCGCGAACATTTACAAGGAAAAAAGTTGCCAATGTTTACATTTTCTAAGTTCTAGGAATTGTTCGGTTCCAAACATCTTCCGTTTTTTGATCCCAAACATCTTTAGATCTCTGTAAGTTTTAACAAAAGCAACGGATAAAATCGAGATCGATAGATTTATTTGACTTTGGCGTGAGGCAATTATGAGAGACTATTAGTTGCAGTGCTGGTAAAGTGTTGCAAGCACTGAGCATTTTCTTTGTTTATGTTATGTTAGGCTGCTTTCAAAGCTTTGTAGTCCTGAAATCCTTTCAACCGTATGAGTCTAAACGCATTGTTAAGATCAAAGTGGTTTTGCACTCGAAACAGGTTGGAGAACGTGCAGTAGAATATGCAGTCAAAATTTGGACGATTTTTTTAATGTTCATCGGACATTAGTATTTCTAGTGGTTCAGGTGCCCTAAATGTTTTTCCTTGCTTAACTAGTGAACAAATACTTATAGTATCAATCAATCTTTTAGCATCGGCTCTGGCGCGGATCGTGCTTGAATGCATAAGCGTGCCAGATGTGTATATATAGCTCGTCTATTGAACGCTAGGCTATATCCTGCCGCAAAAGTCAGCACGCTAGTACTATAAGTATATTTATCAAGCGCGGGTTTATGTTTGTTTAAAATAAAACCCATAGCGCATCAGGACTACTAGAAACACTAATGTTCGATGAACAGTAGATGAAAACTCATGGCTTTTTACTTGCTGGAGTGGAAACAACGGCAACATCAATTGGAAGGGAATGACATTCAGCCCCTGGAGAAACATCACCGGCAAAACTAGGAATAAGAAACAAAAAATTATAAAAAAAAATGTATTGCTATCCACACCTTTGCCCCCTTTCCTTCCACCCATAAGACTCTCTCATGACTTACTCAGTCTCAGTCTCTAGTGACAACAGTTAATTCTTCGTTTGCTGATGCTTTTACTCACTCGTAATGCATTTATTCGTAATAATAATAATGAATTTATACCCCCAACATTTGACGCGTCATCTTAGGTATACTGACGTATCTAATAAAATCTGTTCCAAAGTTTTCAATCAGGTCGCCGCAAACGTAGGTATAGGTAGCAATATGACGTCTGAATCTCTTCGAAGATCAGTCAACTCTATTAGGCATTTTTCCTAACCAAACTCAGAAAAGCCTCAAACTTTTTTCCCCCAACTGTGGTGGTATGAGAGGCAAGCTAAGTTAATTATACCTCGACGCAAAATCGTACCATTTTAAATTACTCGCCATCACGGAAACTTGGCTTAATGCCTCTCATAAAAATGAGGATATTCTTGATAGTACTTGAACCATTTATAGAAGCAACCGTGGTTATTGTTCTACGGGTCAGTCGCGAGGAGGTGGTATCTTACTTGCTGTTAGCAGCACATTTTCAAGTGACCTCGTAGATAGCACCCCAAATGCTTCACACAATATCTTCATCAGCGACATCGCTCAGCAAAAAAGATAAAATAATAGTTTTGGGTGATTTTCATCGCCCAAATCTTTGCTTTGTTCCGGATAAAAATGACTCTTAAATGCTCCCCGTAAACCTTGTTGACACCAACGATTTCAATCTTGCGAGTGCCTTTTATGGTAATGATTTACAGCAGGTCTCTCACATCCCTAACCAAAATGGTAATTGGTTAGATCTAGTCTACACGAATGCTTATGACAAAGTAGTGGTTATTCCAACTAATGATGCTGAGGATCCTTTTTGCAACAGTTTACACTATACAGCACTGTTAGTCCAACTTTCCACTCCTGATTCCGCCTACTTAAAAACCTACAATAACTCAATTGTATTTGACTTCCGTAATGCTGATTATTATTCTTGATAATACTGATTGGCAGAAAATTTTCATCAGAACCACTAGAAAACTAATTTTCAAAGAAATTGTCCTTGAGTGGCAAAAAATGTGAAAAAACGTAATACAGTTTTTTGTAGAATCATATCAGCCATTCCTTATCAAAAGCAACAAAACACAACTATAACACAAATGATGAAAATGTTCAGTGCTGGCAACACTTTCCCAACGAAACAGCAATAAGTTAACCCTAACAAGCTCATACTTAAATCAACTTATCCTTTGAATTTCGTTCTCATCGGAGGATTTCATCGAAAGTTTCAGCGGTTAAACGTTGTTTGAGGCTGCCATCCGAAAAATGTTCAAAACTCCGAAAATTTAAAAATTGGTATCTTATTTTTATCGCAAATGATTTGCATATGAGTACGTAATTTCAAGCATCTGCTGGTATAATATTTACGAAAATGGCTATAATATTTACGAAAATGGCAAAATATACACCAAATCAGCTTCGCGTTAAATTAAACCCAACCAGTAAATTTCGTTTCGATTGAATCACTGCGCTGGAAGGTATACGGGTGAAAAGAATTTTAGGGTAGCCACCCTCAAAACTTTTCAAATTTTCAAAGCGTTAATATTTTTTGTTAATTTTCATTGGAGGATTATTCCCATTGACAAATCTAATGACATAATCGCTCAGTAAAGAAATTCCACAAAATTACAAAAATGGTTATAGCTGGCAGCCCTTTCATGATTTTCAAACGAAATTCCTACTACATTTGGTTTACGTTAAGGTCCATTTACTGCATAAACTTCGTTTTGATTTCTATACTGGACCGGAAGTTATAGGGAAAAAAGCTTTACTTTGCTGAGCAAATTTGCAAGATTTATGAGTCAAAAATCATCATAGCAGGCAGCCCTATTCTAATTTTTCAACCAAATTTCGATCAAATGTTACATAAAGTAAGACCCAAATACTGTGTGAATTTTGTTAAAATCTGATGGCCGGAAGTTATAGGCCATAAACCGGTTTTCTTTTCTCAGTGATTTTTCAAGATGGTACCACTTCCACAGGGTTATCCGCATTTCCAAATCACTTCTATCAGACCTGGTCCTAGCTAATACCAACATGTCCTGTAAATTTCATAATGATTGGATAATCCGGTCGTCAGTTCTCGTGAACAGAGCCTTTGAGTGCTGAAAATAGAGGTAATTTGGTGATGAGCTGCCGTTCTTGTGCAAATCGGAATTTTAAAAATTTCAATTTGACATGATGGAAAATTTTGAAATTTATCAATTTGAAGTTTTTGTCAAATATCAAAAATTTTTGAGGAAGGTCAATGATTTGAAGGATTTTTTTTTCATGAAAATCCATGTGTGTTTAGCCAACGTCAATACGGTCTGCGAATTTCACGATGATCCAATGCTTTTGTCAGAAGTAATGACAAATCAAAATTTGAAAAAAAGTCCTTGCCTACTTTTAGGCACTTAGCAACAATACCCGACTCAAAATTTTCAATTCTTTATCATAGACAAGCTTAAAACATAATTAGTTTTCATTTTCAATACTTTTTTTTTAACAAAAATGTAGACTGCTTGGAACTATAGGAGTACCTCAAAACTCACTAAAACGCTCGCCTGCGCCAAAAAGCTTAGGATATCTGATTTTAAGAAAATGACAGACCTACTTACTATATATATCTACGTTCTCCGAAAATTTCAGATCAATCGGATCGGCCACTCCAGAGATTATCTCCCTTCATCATTTTTCTAATATATATATATATATATATATATATACACATATATATATATATATATATATATATATATATATATATATATATATATATATATAAATATATATATATATATATATAATTATATATATATATTTATATATATACATATATATTTATGTACATATAAATATATATATATATATATATATATATATATATATATATATATATATATATATATATATATATGTATATATATTTATATATATTTATATTATTTATATATATATATATATATATATATATATATATATATATATAAAGAAATATGTATTTTCGGCAAAACAAGTGTAATACTAATTTTCTTCGAAAATTAGTAAAAAAAAGTTAAGCGCATCAGAACTGCTAGAAAATTAATTTTCGAAGAAGTTATCTTTGAGGGATTTAAAAATGTATGAAGTCGTTATACCCTTCTTTGTAGTACCAAATTAACCATATCTTACTCAAAGGAACAAATATCGTTTTCTGACAGCATTTACTATAACACAAATGATGAAAATGCTCAGTGCTGGCAACATTTTTCCAACACAGCAGCTATAAATCTACCATAGAATGCTGGTGCTTAATCATCCAAACCTTTGAATTTTGTTTTTATTCAAGGAAATCATCGAAAGTTTCAGCGATTAAATTATGTCTGGGGCTACTATCCGAAAAATTTCCAAAACTCGGAAAATTTAAATATCGGTTGCTTATTTTATTGTTAATGCCTTCCTAGGGTAAGATTTAGGTCTAATTAGGCTAAGTTAGTTAAAATTGGGTATAACTTAGATCGTATTTTAGCGTATGGTAGTTTTTAAGAAAATCATTGCTAGGGCAATCCCAGCTGCTGTACAGGCTGGTTGAAACAATTATAGTGTAAGAATATAAAATTTGTGCCGAAAAAAAATACAAACAAAAAAAAACCATCCAAAGCCGGCAAGCTAAAATAGTACAGCCGCTAGATTGTAAGTTTTCTTGTTAATTAAACTTTAAGTTAAGCTAAGAATGTGCCCTTTATTTAAAATAAAATATTTTTCAATTCAATTCAATTGTAAATGCTTTGCTTATGAATACAAAATGAAAGCATCTGTAGGTGCAATATTTACGAAATTGTCTGGTGCTGGCAATTATGTGCTAGCGCGAATGCTGCTTCCCGTTGTGTTGAACCCACCCTATGAATTTCGTTTCGATTGAATAGCTGCGCTATAAGTTATGGAAGTGAATATTAATTTACGGTTATCTCCGACCAAACTTTTTAAATTTTTGAAACGTAAATATTTTTGGTAATTGTCATTGCAGGATCATTCCCATTTGGAAATTTTACGACAACATCGCTCAATAAAGAAATGTCAATAAATTACGAAATTCATTCCTTCAGAATTAGATATGCAGCAATATCTACTTATCACATGAATTTCGTTTTGATTTCGTTACTGTATCGGAAGTTATAGGAAAAAATCTTTATTTTCCTGAGCAAATTAGCAATATTTAGGAGACGAAAATTGCCGTAGCTGGCCATAAGGTTCACCTACTGCGTGAATTTTGTTAAAATCTGAAGGCTTAATCGGAAGCTATAGGCCAAAAAGGTTTTTTTTCTCAGAGATTTTTTCAAATGGCACCACTGCTACAATGTTGCTCGTATTTCAAAATCACTTCTATCAGACTTGGTCCTAGCTAATTTCAATATGTCCTGTAAATTTCATATTGATCGCATCATCCGATCGTCGGTTCTCGTGAAAAGAATTTGTTAGTGCTGCAAATAGAGATAATTTGATCACAGGTTGCCTTTCTTGTTTACCGCGGGATTTAGAAAATTTTTATTTGACTTGGTGGACAAAAGTAAAAATTTATCAATAATTCAAATTTATTTTCAAAAAACAAAAATTTTTCAGGAGCCTACTGTAGTTACAGAGAATTGCACGCACAATTTTGAAAGTCCATGTGTGTTAAATTCTTGTCCACATCAATACGCTCCAACAATTTCACGATGATTTGTTGTTTTTCTTAGAAGCTATGACAAATCGAAATTTGAAAAATAAATCCTTGCCTACTTTTAGGCACTCAGCGCCGACACAAGGCTCAAAATTTCCAATTCTTTATCATAAACAAACTAAAAACATAATAACTTTTCATTCCTAATACTTTTTTAACAAACATTTACACTGCTTGGAAATATAGGAGTACCTGAAAATTCACTAAAATGCCCGCCGCCGCCAAAATGTTTAAAATATCTGATTTCTAGTAAGTCATGGACCTACTTGTTATATACTTCTATGACCTCCGAAAATTTCAGCTCAATCGAAAATTAGTAAAAAATAATTTGTCTGCACCATGGCTTGTGCAAAATCGTAAAAACAAACTTTATAAGCGGATAAGAGAAAATACTGACGTTGGTCCTGCTATTCAGGAAGAGTATAATCAAGTTGCTAAGCAAGTTTTAGCCAAGTCTCATGACGCTTATGATACTAACATTAGGTCAACCGGCGAAAATATAGTCCGCGACCCTCAAAAATTCTTCGATTTTATTAATGTGAAGCGAAAAACTACTGGTTATCCATCGTCGATGTTTTTGAATAATATAACGTCTTCTTCTCCTAAAGAGATATATAACCTATTCGCAGATAGTTTCCAAAAAGTTTTTAATGCACCAGACCCAACAAACTCACACCTTTCTTTCTCTGATTCAACTCCAACGGCTTTTGTCAACCATTACGAAATCTCCCGCGATGAAATACGTAAAGCTATTTTGGAACTCAACTGCAACAAAGGTATTTTCTTTAAAATTTTCATATTTTCTTTCATAGATTACTTTCGTCAGAAGTTTTTCCATCCTGTTGGAAGCTTTCGTATGTCACACCCATATTCATGAATGGTGATCAACGCTGTATTGAAAATTATAGGGGCATTGGCATTTTGTCTTCGATTCTGAAACTTTTCGAAACTTTCTCCTCTAGTTGATTCCCGTCTGAACCAGCAACAATTCGCTTTAGAAAAGGTCGCCAAACTTCCACAAATTTGGCAATCCTAATCTCAGACGTTCTATGTAAAATGGAAAAAAGTTACCAAATTGACGCAGTCTACACAGACTTCAGTAAGGCATTTGACAGAGTTGACCATTCTACCTAAATTCTTAAGCTACAGAGATTTGGTATTACCAGGTCTTTACTCAGCTGGCTGACTTACTACCTTTGCGATTGCACACAATCTGTAAAATTTCGAGGATTTTTATCGAAAAACGTTAGTGCTACCTCTGGTGTACCGCAAGATAGCCATCTTGGTCCACTTCTTTTTAATATATTTATTTCCGACCCATCTGACATCCTAGCTTTATCAGACTATTGAATTGAAATGGGATGCCCTCTTTCTCCAATCCAAGCTTGATTCAGCTGAAGACTGATATTTTGTATTTTATTTGATCATTGGTGCAATGTATACAAACTATATCTCAACATTTATAAATGCCAGGTTATTAAATTGGAATTGTTTTTGCGGGATGATTAAAATTGAACAACTTTTTATTAACATTAAAAAATTTAATCTACATTGAAAATTCTATTTTTGACAAAGTGGTTTCGAAAGTACGCACTGCTTCTCATCAGACACCAGCACACAGTGCATACTTGACTGGCGTGAACACTTGCAGGTGGAAATTATTACATTTTTATTTATGCTAGTTGTGAAAAATTTTAACATCTCCGACTTATATCCATGGATATAATTTGACTTAGTAAAGGTGATTGAATTTGATCACCGTTCCCTTCTTGTCTATAAATCAGCATAGACAACGTATATCATTTCTACAGCTTATCGAAGCCGAGCATGTTGAAACGGGAAACTCGATCGTTTTGCGGAATCAGCCTCCGAAAGCAGAATCAAATTGGAATTGTTTTTGCGGGATGATTAAAATTGAACAACTTTTTATTAACATTAAAAATTTAATCTACATTGAAAATTCTATTTTTGACAAAGTGGTTTCGAAAGTATGCACTGCTTCTCATCAGACACCAGCACACAGTGCATACTTGACTGGCGTGACCACTTGCAGGTGGAAATTATTACATTTTTATTTATGCTAGTTGTGAAAAATTTTAACATCTCCGACTTATATCCATGGATATAATTTTACTTAGTAAAGGTAATTGAATTTGATCACGGTTCCCTTCTTGTCTATAAATCAGCATAGACAACGTATATCATTTCTACAGCTTATCGAAGCCGAGCATGTTGAAACGGGAAACTCGATCGTTTTGCGGAATCAGCCTCCGAAAGCAGAATCAAATTGGAATTGTTTTTGCGGGATGATTAAAATTTAACAACTTTTTATTAACATTAAAAATTTTAATCTACATTGAAAACTCTATTTTGGACAAAGTGGTTTCGAAAGTATGCACTGCTTCTCATCAGACACCAGCACACAGTGCATATTTGACTGGCGTGACCACTTGCAGGTGGAAATTATTACATTTTTATTTATGCTAGTTGTGAAAAATTTTAACATCTCCGACTTATATCCAGGGATATAATTTGACTTAGTAAAGGTAATTGAATTTGATCACGGTTCCCTTCTTGTCTATAAATCAGCATAGACAACGTATATCATTTCTACAGCTTATCGAAGCCGAGCATGTTGAAACGGGAAACTCGATCGTTTTGCGGAATCAGCCTCCGAAAGCAGAATCAAATTGGAACTGCTTTTGCGGGATGATTAAAATTGAGCAACTTTTTATTAACATTAAAAATTTTAATCTACATTGAAAATTCTATTTTTGACAAAGTGGTTATTAGTTTTTCCAGAAAATACACGGTCACACACAATACGTAGTTCCTCGACAATAATATGCTAGCTCGAGTTGATAACATTGCTGACCTCGGCGTTATCTTAGATGAAAAGCTCCGCTTCAATTTACATTACGATAAAATACTTTCTCGTGCAAACAAACAACTAGGCTTCATCAAAAGACGTGCCAAAGAATTTCGTAGCCTGTGGGTCACCAGATCTTTGTACACTTCACTTGTACGTCCTATTCTCGAATACGCTTGCATTAGCTGGAATGGTGCTTTTGAAACCCACAGTGACAGACTCGAGTCAATACAAAAGCAGTTTTTACTTTTCGCCTTGAGAGAATTGTACAACCCTTTTGATTTTAATAGCCTACCTCCTTATGAGTTTCGACTAGGTCATTCAAAGTTATCGACACTAGCCTCCAGACGAATGGTGATATCGGCCTGCTTCACATTTGACGTCATTGAAGTCGCTATTAATGTAGAATTCCTGAATAATAAAATTTTGATAAATATTCCTGTGAGGAACACCAGGTCCAATCGTTTCCTAAAAGAATATTCCCATTCGACCACATATGGAGCTAATGAGCCAGTAAATAAATGCTGTAGAGTATTCAACAGCATAAGCAATTTATATCCCCTACGATTTTCAAATCATCCTTCAAATCCTCTCTTTTTCATGCCATCCGTACTCCTAAACTTTAACCTATAGTTTATAGGTCAATGTTTTATATATTATTTTTTATTAATTTATTTGATACTTTTTTATTTGTTTGTTACTTATTGAACTTGTTTGTTTTTACTTTTTCCTTTACTTTACTTTTCCATTTTATTTTTAATTTGATATTTTGTATGTGATTTTAAACCTTGTTTTGGTGAATAAATAAATAATAACTGTCCAGATTTAGAGTGTGTATTCTACCACTAGCTAGTTTTCCTATTTAAGACTAATACACCCTAAGTAATAATATAACCTAACCTTACCTAAGCTTGATGACTCCATCTGACTTTGCAGTGACACAAAAGTGTTAGAAGCTGCCATCCGAAAAACGTCCACGCCTTGGAAATTTCAAACATTGTTTACTTATTTTCATTGCAAATGTTCGCGATGTGAATACGAAAATACCGCCCCGTGCGGGCAACTCTTTACTATCACCAATGCCAAAAATATGTCACATCTGCCTCACATTAAAGTCAACCTGCTCTGCGAATTACGTATTGATCCCATCACTACATTGGATGTTATAGGGATACAAAGAAATTAAGGGCTACCATTCGAAAAAGTTTTCAAATTTTTTAGGTCCTATTATTTGGTGTTTATTTTCACTTGAAGATCACTACGATTTGAAAATTTTATGATTAAATTGCTTACCAAAGATATGGCTAAAAAAATACAAAAACAACCATAGGTGGCAACCCTATTATTGTTTTCCAATTCGATTTCTACTGAATATTGCCTACAATAAGTTTAATTTGCCAATGTAATTTCGTTATGATTCTATGACTGTACTGGAAGGTATAGGACAAGAAGTTTTATTTTTCTCAGCGAATTTTGAAAATGTAAGACATCAAATTTGCCAAAACTGGCAGCTTCAACCGAATTGTTAGCTTAGTTTCTTCTTAAAGTTAGATCTAGCTACAATGTGAATTTCGTCAAAATCGGATGACTGACTCAAAATTTATAAGGCTAAAAGCAGTTATTTTTTCTAGTGATTTTACAAGATGGCACTACTGGCACAGAATAACCTTCATTTCAAAATCACTTCTATCAAGCTTTGTTCCATCTAAGGCCAATACATTATGTAAATTTCAACTGTATCTGATTATCGGCTTGTGAGTTCGCGGGAACGGAAGTTTTTGATGCTAAAAATAAAGGTTATTGGGGATGGGCTACCGTTCTTACCCGTAGTAAAATTTCAAATGTTTTACTTTGAGGATGTAGACAAAGCCTGAAAGCTTCAAATTGATTTGATATCTTTGTCAAAAACTATCACAATTGAAAAATTTTAGAATTTTCCCGATATCTTTTTAGGCACGTAGCACACACGTGGGGCTAAAAAATTCTAAAACATTAGACGATTCACATTTAAAGCACGTTCATTTCGATAATTTAATTTTTGCAATAATTATTCGCGGGCAGAATAAAAGGTGTGTTAAAAATATTAGTAAAATGGCCGCTGGCGCCAAGGGGTCAAAGATAATTAACATTTGCACCTATTCTAGATATACTTCAATGTATCCTGAGAGTTTGAGCTCAATCGGATGGTGCGTTCCCGAGAAATAGTACACTGAATTTTGTTGATGATGTATATATGTATATATATATATATATATATATATATATATATATATATATATATATATATATATATATATATATATATATATATATATATATATATATATATATATATATATATATATATATATATATATATATATATATATATATATATATATATATATATATATATATATATATATAGAAATATATAATAAATGACCGTCCATACGAAAAGGGACCTTATTTCGCCAGACCACTTTTGTCCGTATTTTGAGATTTTGTTTGTAAGCTATGTTCTCTTGTAAGCTATGTTCAGCTATGTTCTGCATCCCTTCCAAGAGGTTTGATCATGATTATTCACTCGAAAATGTCTTTAAATCGGATTTTTTCCAATCTCTTTAGCGTGTCAAGTTAAGGTCCATATTGTGAGACAACACATTTTTATGTTTTTATTATTATAAAAAAAATCAATCAAAAAAACGTTTTATTTTACCAGATCGTTCTTAAAAATTACGAAACTTCAAACTCAAATATCTCGAAACAAGGTTTTTTAATGATAGAATGTTAAAATTCCATATAACAAGCAATTTTTTGGATTTGTTTTATTAAACGAAAATTTTATAGAATTTTAACCAGTGCTGGGAAATGCAACTAACTCAATTTGGACCCCAGGCAAGATAAGGTTTATTACAATTTCTTAATTTAAGATTAATTGTCCAAACGGTAGCGATAGCGTTTTATTTTTCACACTGAATTGTGGAAATCGCGATGATCTAATGTAATGTCGCGATGCTGCCTTTGTGTTGGCTAGAAATTCGTTGAACCTCACATTTTTCGATGTTTTCGGGACAGCTTCTGATGATGGAGAAGATGCTGACACGAATGTTTGTGGCTCTGAAGTTTGTTGGAATTCGATTTTTGTAGCCGTAGATTTTGTGTATAATTTGGTAATTAGTTTTGATGTGATGAGAATTGGAAGATAGAATCTAATGACTGAAAGTATGCCGTAAGTCGCCACTTGGTGACTTTTGCGGCACGCCAGCGGCCTCTTCAGGAAGAAACCACAAAGCATCGTGTTTAATACAAATCATTTAACACTTATCTGAACTCGACTTCGTGTTGTATAATATCACTGCATAACAATTGTCACTTGACATTAGATGTAAAATGACTATTTACAATTGTTTTTTCTAATTATTATTCACCATGATCAAGAATGCTGATAAATCTAGAAATATAACATATGAATGACTTGAGGAGAAAATTTAAACATCAGAATTTAAAATTAGCGAAATTTTCACTTTACAGTTTTGGGTTGAATAGAGAAGACGGTCTTTGGAATGAGAATAAATCGGTTGTAAATAAATTGTGAAATGAATTGAAATAGAAAATTTGGTCATATATAAATTAAAATGAAATAAAGAATTTGTAACGCAGAATCCGTGGCGTTTCAATTGTGTAGTTTTTTAGCTTATAACATTTTTTGGTCCTTCGAACTGGAAAGGTTAAATTTGAAAATAGACAATTTCCTAGATTTGAAAACTGTGAAGCAATTTTGAAACCTCAGTAACGTGTTTCTTGTGGTAAATAGTAGTGTGGTGACAAAACTATTTGAAACAAACTAATAGATATCGGCTCGGGCGATTTGCGTGTTTCTTGTGGTAAATAGTAGTGAGATGACAAAACTATTTGAAACAAATTAATAGATATCGGCTCGGGCGATTTGCTTTAAAAAATAGTGCAAAGGCAATCAGAAGGTCTGGAAAGTCCTTGTTTCATCTTTTTATATTCTATCCCATTGCATCTTACTTTTTTATATCTATTGCGGATGCTTAAGTATTTCATTTCCAAGCACTTTAAGAGCCTAGACAGACGGGCACTGAGATTAATAATTTACAAATTATCATTTATACCTAAATTAGTAACTTAAAAGTAGCTGACACACAGCCCTTGCGTTAATGATGAATACTGTCACTGATTGTCTGCCACTCAAAAAAACTAATTTCTGAAATATGGAAAAATTGAAGGTGTTTAAAATGTATGTTGCCTCTCTTATGTGCCAATTAATAAAGTTGGAATGCAAGAACTACATTAAAATACATGTAAGAACTACATTAAAATTCTGTAAATGTTTTGAATTTTTTTGTACAGTGCTTCCCAGACAACTAGTTTGTTGGTATAAGGGACAGCAAAAAGGTTTTTTTTCATGCCAACGGCACGCGGTGTTTCCAAGCACTACCCCATCCTGGTACTATGGCCGCTTTTAATCTGACGTTTCAAAAAAATTGCCTTGTTGTTTTTCAATGGGAAAAACGACTTTTTACACAGGGAATTTGTATGATATCGGTCAACTCTACTTCATTTGAGAATAAATTACGAAAATTTGATGATCATTAGCGATTTGCTTAATGATTGATAATTTGGTCATTTAGGTGTGATTCGTCCAAATTAGCATATGAAACACGGCACTTAAGTGGGAATAGAGTTTTTAAATTTATTTTTTTCGATTTTATTTTTTATTTTAAAGGAATGACTAATATCTCAAAAATGTTGTGTCTAAATTTCAAGTCGATCAGAGCAAAATTGACGAAGCTATGAATATTTTTATACCTGTCGGATTTTTATACCAACCTGACTCGAGCGCGCTATTGTTACCAGGCAGCTGGTTCGATTTTTATAGAATACCTTAAAAGCTACCCCTATCTTTCTTTATAGAAATTTCAAAAAGAGTACAACCGTTTTAACTTTAGTCAATAATAACTTTATATTATATTATTTATAACTTTAGTCAATGTAGAGTATATAATTTAGTGTGGCAGTAAACGTTCTATCGAGCAGTACACGCACTTTCCGATTTTCGCATCATTTTAGCTCCATTTTCGTTCAGTTTTGTTCTAAAATATTGCTAAAATGCCGAAAAAAGTTACAAGATCTGATAGAGCAACAGCTAGTGCAGGATTATATCGTCCTAAAAAATTTGTATTAGTCATTTCAACAATTGCAACGGTAGTTAAATGCATAAAATGTGATGGAAAAATAAATTTTCCTTCGACTAAAAAAGAAGGCCGACTAAAAAAGAAGCAAACAAAAGAAGGTAGGATTCATCGTAGACAGGAGCAACAAGATGCTCTAGATATTGTGGATCATAGCAACATCCTTTATGGACCTGACACTGATGATTCAGTGTGAAGTAAGCCGATAGATCTCGCTTATGAACGTTTCATCCCAATTTTTTTAGTGTTCAAAACTTTAAAGCGTTTTTCCCACAACTCACGTTTTCAAAGTTGGTGCCCATCATAACTCCAAAACTGCTGCACCGATCCTATTGAAATTTTGAACACTATTTTTCTACATAATTTACGAGGTAACGCTTTTCGAATTTGTTTACATTTTTAACTTAATAATAACAAATTAACCGATTTTTTTTTTGCAAAAAATCGCGTTTTTTCGTTCAAAGTGCTCCCAAAAAGTTATAAATTTAAATTTCAAAACACCCTCCCCGTGTTACCTGGGGAAAGCGATTATCTAACGAATTACGTTTGATTTTAAGATTTCAGATGATTCGGCACCGAGTTATGATGGGCACCGCAATTCACCTTTTTTCCGAGACGCTCCAGAAGAATTGCTGCCATTGTCGTATTTTTTAATATTTTTTCATGAAAGCTTCGCAAAATATTCTTCAAATGTTATACTATAATGAATCATTGGTTGAAATAAATAGATTTTAACTGTTTCATCTAAATAAAATCACAAAAATGTGCCTTTTTTACACGAATTAACCCTACTCACTCCTTAAATAATCATTTACGACAAATTATCATTTAGACTTCGCTGTCTGCCTAGGCTTTAAATAAATTATTCCTTTCTAATTATTGATCGAAAAGTGCGGAAGGGCTGAATATAGTTGGTTAGTGCAAAAAGTAAGTGAAAGTGTACTAGCTCTAATTAGATAGTATAGATTTTTGGCAATTGGTGCTGTGATATTAGCAAAGCAGTGTGTTGAGTCACTGGAGCATAGTAGTTTAGATAGATCGAAGATTTTCACCATCATTCATCCAGTTCTGATGGTGTCAGTCATTGATTCTAGTGTACAATATTTACACTTATAGTGCAAGTCTTTGTGTCGTGACACTCGGGAAATTATAAATTAGAGCCCAACGGAATGGGCACACTAGTGGTTCAGCAGAAATTACTACATACACGAACAACTGAGTAAAATGCAAATTAATATCCGTAAAGATTCGAAAACACGGAAAATTCTGGCATATGCCAATAAACTGCTACAGCGAGTTCAAGAGATTTGTCAAACTTTTCTTGAGACGCATCAAAAGATACTCGCACTAGTCCAAGAGCAAATTGATCTTGATTTAGAGTATTTCAAAGATAAATGGTATTTGTATTTTGAAGAAATCAATTTGAGTTTTGAGACAGATTAAGAAGATTTGACAATGGGCACAGGCAGCACAGTCGGATAATGAGATACAAGGTCAATCTTTCCGGCCAAACGATATCATGGATGTTTGAGTCCCACGTATAAACTTACCGAAGTTCAATAGGAATTATGGAGAATGGACCTCTTTCAAAGATTTGTTCGTATCTTTAATCCACTACAAACCTCACTTATCGCGGGTAGAAAAGTTACACTACCTTAAATGCAGTCTTTTGGGCAAAGCTGAGCAACTACTCAAACATTACTCGATCACCGAATCCAACAATGATTCAGCGTGGAGATTGCTCATAGAACGTTAAGATGATAAGCGCGTTCTATTGAACACTCAATTTAAAAGGTTGTTAAAATGTTACTCGATAAAACTATCGACCGCATTCAGGCAACCGCCAATTTGGAGGTGGTCAATATTTGGGATGCAATTTAATGATTTGACAACTCAACGACTACCAACTGAAACACATCAAATTTGGAAACAACAGCAAGCAACGTATACAGAAACATCATCGTTTAAAAACCTCAAAGATTTTTTGCAGCGTCGTTTTACAGCATAAGAAGCTGCTGGTGTAGAATAACATGAATTCACTGGATTTTCGCATAATGTGTTTTTGACAAAAAACGAGCAGCAAACTATGTATATCTCGTGTAAGGGGCCACATCATTTAAGACAATCTGCCACTTTTCTTCAACCAGATCATGCGACGAGATTTGATATAGTAAAAAGAAATGGTTTGTGCCTCAATTGTTTGAATAAAGAACACTTAAGTGGAAAAAGTCCCAGCACGTCAAGATGTTTCGAGTGTAAAAAAGCACATCACATACTTCTGCATAAACCCGATGTACCTACAACTGGAGCTCTTCTTCAACAATTGCAATCTTTATCTTGGCATATAAACCAGACGTTGAATTCATTAATTCAAAATAATCTAGAATTCAATCAAGAACCTTCAACCTCGTTTTCACACAATGTTCGACCATCGACTTTGACTTCTTTGGATCATCGACCTTCGACTTCAGGGACAACAGTCATGAAGATAAACTTTCCGACTAGCAATGCTACAAAAACGGTATTGTTAGCAGCAGCACTAGTACCGGCTGATTCTTCGACTGGATTTGTAACACTTCAAGCTTTGCTGGATCAAGCTTCCCAGGTCTCAATCATTACAGAGAGTGCAGTTCCGAGAATTGGAGGTAAAAGACGATCGACAAACATCACTATAGCTGGCTTTGGAGAGACAAAAAGTATTTTGACACATGGAAATTCGGAAATTAAACTTCACACAAAACAAACTAATACTTGAAAGTAGATGCTCTCGTTTTGAGAAAGTTGACAGCTTTCATCCCATTGCATACAGTTTCCACATCAATTTGAACTAAGACTGGAAATTAAGATCTCGCTAATCCTCAATTTGACCAACCGAATAAAATTGATATTTTATTGGAGCTGAAGGTACGCTCAGTTGATACTTGGAAAAAATCGAAAATTGACTCCAGGTCCAGTGCTACAACTTATTAAGCTACGCTGGATAATGTCAAGGAGATTCATCGACAGTAATTCACAAGTAGTGCGCACACTTAATGTGCAAATAGATGAGGACAACTTAAACATTTCTGGGAGATCTATGAAGTTGGAAATGTGAAGAATATCACTCAAGAAGAAGATGCATATGAAGAACAGTATATGTTGAATGTCAAAAGAAAGCAAAATGGTCAATATCAAGTTCGGTTACCATTTAAAAACACGGAGTGTCAAACTTCACTAGGGTTTTCCAGAGAAAATGCAATAAAATGTTTAATGCAGATGGAGAAACGCTTCGAAAGAAACAAAGGTCTTCAAGAAGAATATTCAGCAGTATTGCAAGAATACATAAGTCTGGGTCTTATGAAGGAAGTTCCCTGTTGTAAAGAAGTCACCTTTGAATCTGGATAAATAACCAGCACAGATAACTTACTTCCACATCATGCAGTGCATAAAGAAAGCACGTCTACAAAATTAAGAGTGTTGTTTGATGCGTCAAGGAAAACAAGTTCTGGTGTATGGTTGAATAAAGCTGGAATTGATCATGAATATATATATATATATATATATATATATATATATATATATATATATATATATATATATATATATATATATATATATATATATATTGTTTCTCAAGGAGCCAATTTCAGAATTCCATCCTTTTGGGCAAATCGATCGGTAGCAGCTCCTGCACTGGTGTGTGGTGGTAGGGATGGAAAAGAAAAGAGTTTCGGAATAAATGGATAAATATATACAATTGTCTGCTACCAATTTATTTGTTTGGAAGGAAGAAAAAAATGGGGAAAAATTGAGGAATGGGAATTAGTAATGTTTTAACATTGATCACGACGATGTTTTTTAAATGTTTAGCCGTTTGTGGGCCCTGGCTGTTTGAAAATGATTTTATTTAAAAAAAAATAAGCGGCAGTGGAAATTTTCAGTGTTAGCAACAGTATACCGCCACAAAACCATTACAACTGTGTTAAATCAAAATAAAGTAAATATACAAATCTATTTTACATCTAATAACTTAGTTCGAAGTTACCGGAACATAAGAATTATAGATTTGCCACGCTGAAACACTTCAAAACTTATCTTAAATTGTGTGTTCCTTGTTCACTTTCATAAGATGCACACTATAATTTGCAAATTACGCCACTGATATAATAACAAAAACTGACATACCAATAAGCCCAAATAGAATATCCAATATATTAGCAGTAAGCATGATGGCTCACGGAAATTTCATAATCATGGAAATATCATCATTTGACAAGTAAACATAAATCAAAACCATCATTTTCAAGTTGTCAGTGCCTCCGAATGGCTAAATATTATTAAAATATCGTCGTCACCAAGCTTAAAACAATTCTAATTCTGATTTATCATATGCGTTAGTTTTACAATTTTTTTTCCATATAAATAAATCTGTACCACTTATCATCTCGAAATGACAATGAGCGAAAGTAAAACAATTAAGTCAATGGTATATCAATCACCGTAGCCGACCACTTTCGCCTTAGCCCCGCCTTAAAAAAACCGGATTTGAGTTGACTTGACTCGTGTAATCTAAAAACGCTTGGACGCGTGGACGCATGGACGCTTGTCTAAATGGCCCATTTCAGTTCAAGCAAAGAGTGTAGATCGAAAACGAGGGCCACTTTACGATATATTTACTTTTTAAGCGATATGTATTTTCGCTTACTACTTGCGAAATGGAAAAATCTAAGTCATAAGTATGTATGCAACTTTTGTAGCTTTTGTTAGTATAAAAAATAAAATTAAAATGGCATCTTTTCATGAGATTTTCTGAGAAAAACGACATTGAACACAGAATTTGCGGGGTAGAAGTGCCAAAATTTTGTGTTTTCAAGTAAATATCTCAAAATTAGGTGCAGTTACAATTTAAGATGTTACATCAAAGGGAAAGTAATTTAATTTCATAAAAAAACAAGCCATAAAACTATGCGTTATTATTACTAGTTTTCAAGATATAATGATTTAAGTGGGTCAGGGTACAGGTCCGAAACAATTTTATTGGCCACCTTGTAACTCCGTAGATTTGGAAACCTGGACCACCCTGTAGAACAATTTTTTGCTCAAAATATATCAAGGAACGCCTCCTTGCAAAAGTGTCCACCGAGTACCAAACAACCTGTATATATGTATATATAAAGACTTAAGTTTAAGAGTTTAAAAAAATTAGTAAAAAGAACATTTCTTGATAAAACTACCTTATAGTTTAACCACTCAGTATGATTAAGCTGTTTCTCCTCCATTATCCATTTTCGTTTTTTTTTTTGGAGGATTATAATAGTCAAATAGCAGGTTTCCTGACTAAGCGGTTTACAGTTTTAAGGGAGTGATAATTGATATTGTTGATTAAGTTTTTTTTTATTGAAAGTTTGATTTAAACCTATTGTTCATTTATATAGTATTTATTGAATTTGTTGTATCTGTTGATTTAGACAGCAATAAATAAATAAATAAATAAATTCAGTCACAGATAGATATTTTGACTGCTTATCTGCCTTTTTTACTAATGTTCGAAGAACATTAGTAATAAAATCGATTTCGCCGAAAATTCATATATATATATATATACAGGGTGTTTGGTACTAAATGAACACTATTTTAAGGAGGCGTTCTTTGACATATTTTGAGTAAAAAATCGTTCTACAGAATGGTGCGGATTTCGAAACCTACGGAGTTACAGGGTGTTCAAAAAAACTTGTTCGGACCGGTACCCTGACTCACTTGAATCGTTATATCTTGAAAAATAATTATCACAACTCAAAGTTTTATACCGCGTTTATTAGACAATTAAATTGCCTTTTATTCAATGTATTGCACTTGATTGCACTTTTACCGAGTTTTGAGATATTTTCTTCGAAACACAAAATTTTTCAATTTTAACCCCGAAAATTCTGTGTTCCAGGTCGTTTTCCTTAGAAAACCTCATTATAATGTGCCACTTTCATTTAAATATTTTGATAAGCCATATTACTGGCTACAAAAGTTGCACGCATTCCAATGACTTAGATTCTACCATTTCGCAAGTATTGAGCGAAAATAAATATCGCTTAAAAACTAAATATGTCATAAAACGGTCCTCCTTGAAAAAACAAAGTTTAATATGCTAGTCGTACTAAAGTAATTTAGTACCCATTTATTGCTAATTAAAGTATCAATAAACTTAACTATATTTTAATTTGTTTCAACATAATTGATGCACCTACCTAGATGTGACAGGTAAAAGCATGTCCAGTTCTTCGCCTTTATTAGTGGGATACTTAAAAAATTGAAAACGCATAAAAACAGAACCACTTTCAAATTCTTGTAAGTTTCAGTGCATTACTCGAACAACAAGATCTAAATAAAATTAACGAAAATACATGGAAAATGCCTCGTTTTACTTACGAAGAATATGGATATATTTTGTACGTCTATGGGGAGTGCCGGGGAAATTCAGCAGCGGCGCAATCTTTGTATCATCAGAGATACCCCCATCGACGGATTCCTGGAAGGAGAGTGTTTCAACAACTTTACGCAAGGATTCGGGAAACGGGTAACGTCAGAACGAGCCGAGTAAACGCACATCCTACAACTGCAACCGCTGTACGGACCGAAGAAGAAATATTGCATGCAGTGGAATCTGACCCATCAACCAGTATTCGACGCTTAGCGTTACGGTTTAACGTGTCTAGCTGGAACGTTTGGAGTATTTTGAAAGCAGCCCGTCTACATCCTTACCATCACACACCAGTTCAGCAGCTCCTAGCCATCGATTTGCCCAAAAGGATGGGATTCTGCAATTGGCTCCTTGAGAGACAATTAGACGACGAAAATTTTGTCAACAGCATTCTTTGGACGGATGAGTCTTTATTTACGAGGGACGGTATCACAAACTTCCACAATTTACACACGTGGGCTAAGAACAATCCAAACACTGCAAGAACGTCATCATTTCAGCATAGATTCAGCGTAAATTTATGGGCAGGAGTGATTGGCAATAATTTGATTGGGCCTTTTAGGCTCCCGCCTACCCTAAATAGTACCAGCTACTTGCATTTTTTAACACATGATCTGCAGGACTTATTGGAAGATATTCCTCTGCAACGATTGGTTTCCATGTTTTACCAACACGATGGTGCTCCAGCTCATTACGGCCGACCAGTCATAGATTGGTTGAATTCCAACTATCCCAATCGCTGGATCGGTAGAAATGGACCAGTACACTGGCGTGCGAGGTCTCCTGATATGACTGTAATGGATTTTTTTTGTATAGGGACGGATGAAGGACCTTGTGTACGCAATGGAATTATGCACTTTGGAAGAACTAAATACCAGGATCGATGATGCTGCAACAGAAGTGAGGCAACAGCTGAGAGACATGAATATGAAAAGAACGCTTGCCAAACGAGCTTTGGCATGTATTCAAAATGAACATGGCAATTTTGAACACTTACTGTAGATTAAAAATTTTGAAGTAAAGCATAAAAACCATTATTAAATACTTTCAGTTCAAGAAAAAAGTGTAGATCGACAACGAGGGCCACTTTATGGCATATTTAGTTTTTCAGCAATATTCATTTTCGCTTAATACTTGTGAAATGGTAGAATCTAAGTCATTGGACTGTATGCAACTTTTGTAGCCAGTAATATGATTCATCAAAATATTTAAATGAAAGTGGCACATTATAATGAGGTTTTCTAAGGAAAACGACCTGGAACACAGAATTTTCGGGGTTAAAATTAAAAAATTTTGTGTTTCGAAGAAAATATCTCAAAACTCGGTAAAAGTGCAATCAAGTGCAATACATTGAATAAAAGGTAATTTTATTGTCTAATAAACGCGGTATAAAACTTTGAGTTGTGATAATTATTTTCAAGATATAACGATTCAAGTGAGTCAGGGTACCGGTCCGAACAAGTTTTTTTGAACACCCTGTAACTCCGTAGGTTTTGAAATCTGAACCATCCTGCACAACGATTTTTTACTCAACATAGGTCAAAGAACGCCTCCTTAAAATAGTGTTCATTTAGTACCAAACACCCTGTATATATATATATACATAAATATATATATATATATATATATATATATATATATATATATATATATATATATATAGATATATATACATATATATATATATATATATATATATATATATATATATATATATATATATATATATATATATATACATATATATATATATATATATATATATATATATATATATATATATATATATATATATATATATATATATATATATATATATATATATATATATATATATACATATCATCAAAAAAATTCTGTGACTATTTCTCGAGAACGCGCCATCCGATTCAGCTGAAACTTTCAGGATACATTGGTGAATATGCGGAATAGGTCCAGATTTCACTACACGTTAATTATGTTTAACCCTTTGGCATCGGCGGCAATTTTAGTGATATTTGTAATATACATATTTTTCCGTACACATATAATTTTTGCAAAAATTAAGTTAACACAATAAATTTTGAACGTGTTTTACATGTGAATCGGATAATGTTTTGGATTTTTTTTACCCCATGTGTGCTCTAGGTGCCTAAAAATAGAATGGGAATATTAGAAAATTTTTAAATTGCTATAACTTTTAACACATTGACGGACAGTAGGCACAAGTGAAGTTCGAAAATTGACACTATATGTTTTTGTAATTTATAGAATATTAGAAGCATAGTTTCAATCAATGAATTCGTGTAACAGGTGGAAAACTAAATTCAACCTAAAAAAATTGTTTCCAAAACATGACACTAGGCTTCTACTTGTACGCCGGTAAATGCACATTTGTGCCGTTATAGCCGCAGTGTCCAAAAGCAACCGTTTAGACGGCTATTGCCGTCATGTCACATAGTGAACTTCGCTTTGACGGCTATAGACGCAAGTGTCCGTCAACGTGTTAATAGAGTATAGCTTTCAATGAGTATGTTGGCAACCCTGTAGCTAGGGCAGGTGCTGAAAGTGAAAACATTTAAATCATCGAATCTCGTGAAAAATTATCGCTTTGAAGACAAAATCGCCACTCATAAATCGTATGCTTTGTCTCAATAGCCAATGTAAAAAAATTGACTTTTTATAACGGGAACGCCTGGTAACCTTTTCCCAATTTACCTATATTTTTAGCATCAAAAACTTCTGTTCACGGAAACTCACGATCTGATTATATGAATTAGTTGAAATTTACAGAATGTATTGGTCTTAAGTAGGACCAAGCCTGATAGAAGGAATTTTGAAATGCGGGCAATTTTGTGCCAGTGGTGCCATCTTGAAAAATCACTGAGAAAAACTTTTGGACCCATAAATTCTGATTCAGTCATTCGATTTTGATGAAATTCACACAGTGGCTGAACCTTACTTTAAACCACGTTTGGTAGAAATTGGTTTCACAAATTCGGTTGGAACTGCCAGCTATGGTATTTTTGGTGTCTAAAATTTTGAAAATTCCTGAGGAAAGTAAAGCTCTTTGCCCTCTAGCTTTCGGTACAGTCTTTCAATCATAACGAAATTAAAATGGCAAATTAAACTTATTGTAGGCAATATTCAGTAGAAATTTAAGTTAAATACAATGATAAGGTTGCCAGCTATGATTGTTTTTTGTATTTTTTTGCATACCTTTAGTAAGCGATTTAAGCATAGAATTTTCAAATCGTAGTGATCTTATAGTGAAAATAAAACCAAATATTAAGATCTAGAAAATTTGAAATTTTCTGTGTATGGTTACACTAAATTTCTTTGCATCCCTATAACTTCCAATGCAGCCATCGGATCAATTCGAAATTCGCAGAGCAGGCTGACTTCAACGTAAGGTAGATGGGACATATGTTTGGCTTTGGTGCTAGCATAAGGCTGCTAGTGGTTCTGATGCGCTAGGGTTATTTTCAATATGTTTTCATGCCCGGTAAACAGAATTTAACACTCTCAGTGATATACAAACTCAAAAATATGCAAATTCAATAAATTCTTAGTCTTTTGATACATTATTTGTTCACTGAGAGATAAAATTTTAAAATATTGCAAGCAATAAGCGCTTTTTTATGCATGTATGTGTTTGATTTGAGGCAAACAGCTCCACTGCTGATACAAAAGTTGTAACTTTGAAAGTCGGAATGGTAATTTTGTTTATATTGTGCTTTGTTATTTTCAGAAAGCTCCTGAACACTGTTCAGTGTACAATTATATATGTGAGCAAATATCTTCTTTTATGGCTTCTCGTAGTGCTGAGGATAAAGTAATATTCTTGGGTGATTTTAATCGCCCGAATTTGCGTTTTGTTTCTGATAAGTCTGATGATGGTTTAATACCAGTAAACCTACTTGAGTCTTCTGATTTTAACCTTGTGAGTACGTTGTATGGCCATGATTTGCAGCAGGTTGTTCCGACTCCCAACCAAAATGGTAATTGGTTAGACTTAATCTTTACAAATGTTTACGACGATGTAGTGGTTAGCCCAGCTAATGACGCAGAGAATCTCTTTTCTAATAGTCTTCACCATTCCGCTCTTATAGTTGAACTTTCCACTACTGATTGGAACATGTTAAGTACGTACAATAATACGATTGTATATGATTTCCATAATGCTGATTATGATAGCATTCACAATTTCCTTGACAATGTCGATTGGACAAATGTGTTTATGTGCCATTCCCTTGATGATGATGTAGCCATGTTCTATAAAATAGTATTTGACGCGGTAGATAAGTTTGTACCTAAGATTAGGGAAAAAGATAAACTCTCTGAACCTTGGCTTGACAAGACCCTTAGACGTCTGAGAAACCACAGAAATAAACTTTACAGACTAATGAAGAATCAAGTCGACATTAACCACCGTATTAAAGAAGAATACGATTTGATTGCTCAGGAATGCTTTACCAAATCTCACGAAGCGTATGGCAGATACCTTAGAACTACTGGAGAGAATATAATCCGCGACCCTAAAAAAAATTTTGATTTTGTTTATATGAAGCGGAAAACAAGCGGCTACCCCTCTGCAATGTCCACTGAAAATTCAATGTTGTCTCCTTCTCTTCAGGAGATATGCAACTTTTTTGCTGACCATTTTCAAGAAGTTTTTAGTCCAGTTAGCATCCCGACATTGTATCGATCCCCGGGTGCGACTCAAACAATTTTTGCGGAGGATATAACCATATCGAGGAGTGAAATATTTACTGCCATTATGGAGCTTGACAATAACAAGGGCCCTGGACCTGACCTCCTCCCTCCTATTTTTCTGATCATGTGTGTAAAACAACTGATCCCGCCCCTTCATACTATATTCAATAATTCTCTCTCCTCTGGACTATTTCCTTTGTATTGGAAATCTTCTTATATTACACCTATTTATAAAAGTGGCGATAGACGTCTTATTCAAAATTATAGAGGCATCGCCATTCTATCTGCTATTCCCAAACTATTTGAAAAAATCATCTACTGCAAAATTTCTCCTATGGTCGACGCTCGACTGAACGAGCAGCAGCATGGATTTAGGAAAGGTCGTTCTACTACAACTAATCTTATGGTGCTTGTTTCTGATGTTTTGTGCAAAATGGAGAAAGGTGACCAAATTGACGCAGTCTATACAGACTTCAGCGAAGCATTCGACCGAGTTGATCACTCCATTTTGATCTCCAAGCTGAAACAAGTCGGAGGATCCTTAATAAAGTAGCTTGGCTCCTACCTACACGACCGCTCGCATTTCGTGAAATTCCAAGGTCTCATTTCTAAGAAAGTCGTCGTTAAATCTGGTGTACCTCAAGGAAGTCATCTTGGCGCTCTTCTTTTTAATATCTTTATATCTGACATATCGGAGGTTTTATCTGATATTCCTCATCTACTATATGCGGACGACCTCAAAATCTCCCATGTCATCAGGTCACAATCTGACGCGCCCTTTTTTCAGTCTAAACTGTATTCTCTAGACCATTGGTGCTCGGCGAACAAACTCCCTCTTAACATTGCCAAATGCCGCGCAATCAGCTTCTCTCGCAAAACTGCACGCGTTCATTATACGTACAGCCTCAAGAACACGGCACTCAGCAGGGTTGACAACATATTAGATCTCGGTGTCACCCTGGATGAAAAGCTCCGCTTCAATCTACATTACGATAGAGTTCTTTCCCGAGCAAATAAACAACTTGGTTTCATTAAGCGACGAGCCAAAGAGTTTAAGAATCTCTGGGTTACTAAATCCTTATATATTTCACTCGTGCGTCCTCTTCTCGAATATGCGTGCACTATCTGGAACCCGGCTTTCGTAATTCACAGCCAAAGATTTGAGTCTGTTCAGAAGCAGTTTTTACTGTTCGCTCTGAGAGATCTTTTTAACCCTTATGATTTCAGTAATCTACCACCATACGAACATCGCCTTAAATGTATTAACTTGTTACCCCTTGCATCGAGAAGATTAATGTTATCTGCCTGCTTCAGCTTCGATGTCATCAGAGACGTGGTTAATGTCGTCTACTTGAAAGAAAAGTTTGTGCTCAATCAGCACTTGAGAGTCACTAGATCCCGACGATTGCTTATTGCATACCAACACAACACAACATATGCAGCAAGCGAGCCAATCAATAGGTGCTGCAGGCTATTCAATTGCATGAGCGAGAACTTTTCCCCTACGATATCTAAGGCAACTTTTAAAAAAAATATTATGAGGGCTCTCTCTTCATAGTCTCTCCCTTTCCCCCGCTATATATATATATATATATATATATATATATATATATATATATATATATATATATATATATATATATATATATATATATATATATATATATATATATATATGTATATATATATATATATATATATATATATATATATTTATATATATATATATATATATATATATATATATATATATATATATATATATATATATATATATATATATATATATGTATATATATATGTATATATATATATATATATATATATATATATATATATATATATATATATATATATATATATATATATATATATATATATATATATATATATATATATATATATATATATATATATATATATATATATATATATATGTATATGTATATGTACTGTAAATTTAAATTCACTTAGCTATTTGTCATTTCTTATTCATTTAGTAATTTGTCATTTAGCTATTACTTTATTTGTTATCTATTTGTAACTAGTTTATTTTTGCGTTATTTATTAATCTTGTATTCATATATAGTTTTGTTTTTTACTTTGTTTCGTATATTATTTTATTTTATTTTGTTTCGTAATTTTATCCATGTACTATATTATTTATTCTTCTGTACATGTACACCTTGCTTGGTGAATAAATAAATAAATAAATAAACATTTCCTGCAAAAACATTTCCTAAATACCATTTCAAAGACATATCTTTCTGTCATTTCATGATTTCTACTATATTCAACTAAATTGCTTCAGTTTCCACATCAGTCCAATTCCAATCTGGACATCAAACATAAACATATTTGGGCCCATATTATATTCCTGATCTGACATTCTTTGATACGTCCATTCTCATCACAACCTACTCGGTAATCGTTACATAAACCAATGAATTAAAGTCTGCTTTTCTTTTGGCCTGCAAGAAAATAATATTGGTAACGAAAAAATGGATAAATTTTCATTATTCCAATTGCAATAGATTATAAATTGTTATGAAAAGTTGGCCTTTTTACAATGACAACAAGGTGGTATTACGACCACATTGGAAGCCATATGCGTTCAATTTGCATTCGAGATTGCGGGTGATAGTGCTGAGCTCCAAGACAATTAGTTAAATCCGCAAGATAAATATTGGTGGTGAAACATTTGCCTGTAGTGCAAAACAGGGTACTTTATATGTATGTTGCGAGCATCGTAAATTTAAATCGGCGTACGGTGCACAAACAAATCCCAACAATCAGTGAGTGAATACAACCTGCGATGGTTGTGTGAAGTAGCTAAAGCTTCTGGCGGATGGATGAATTGTTATGTGGTTTTTCTTGGTAATAGGGATATTTGTTAAGGTAATTTAATGCCGTGGCGGAAAAAGGTAACAGCAGAAAGCCTGAGGAAGCGGAGGTGTCTAACATGCTGTCATTGATGTAGAATGCACAAGTATTAGATATGTGCTGGATGTGCGGGAAAAACGTTCTGTAGAAAATCTCCCCAGTTCACGTAGTCGATTTCCTAAACTGAAGTGGAGCAAACGGAGCAGTTAATCGCGCATAATTTAAAATAGACAGTTTAGATAGAGATCGCTCTGTCATTATATGTATTAACGTGAACTGGATGGTAATGGCGATATTATCTTGGAAAAAAGTATAAAAAGTTTGGAAACGATGGGTTTACTGGCAGGAACATGATGAAACAAATGCAACGCATAAAGCAGAATGCCGGTAATTTCTTCTCAAATTAAGTAGCGAGTACTCATCCGTGATGTCAAGATGCATCAAACATTGTTTTCTCTGAAAGAGAGTAGTATTAATGGGGTGGGGTACAAAATCTCGTATTACAATATCCCGTTTTTCAGAAAATTTTTGAACTCACCTCCGTGGGACTTGGAAATATTTTGTTATCCAGAAGGGCTGGTGAGTTTTTTATCAAAAATGAAATATTTTTGGAAAATATGGTATATTTGCGGAAATATGGCTTCCTGAAATTTTTGTGAAACGTCGGTGCATGTTGCATTCAAAAATTATATAAAATCTTCTACTTCACGTAGAGTTTTCAAATATGGCTTGTTTGAAAGGATAAACTCTATCTATTCTAGAAAAAATTGTGCGAGAAACATCCTTACCAAAATAGATAAAAAAGATCATTACCGTGTCCTTTATCCTTGAATATTTCAAAATGCACACCTTCAATTTTCTTAATTTTTCTATATATTGTTAACAGTTAAGTGTAACTATTCTGACACAATCTTCCTATTTGTAATAAAACGCGAAAATTCAAAGGATTAATCGTATATTTGAAAAATTAAAATTCCACAAATATAATTCGAATAAACTCAACTAATGAAACTTATATCGATTAATTGATATACCAATGCGAAAAAAACGAACTAAATAACTTGGCGAAAAGCGGAATATTCGAACGAAAAAGATATGTGCTAACGAAATGCAAAATTCAAATGAACTAAGAAACCGAAGAAAGCTCAATTTTTTGTTGAAGAAAATTTCAATACATTTTAACAGTGTACTCAACTACTATTAACTTGGTCAAATTTTCAAAATGGAATACATCATGAACTTTTAACATATCAGCTGACTGGAATTTCACTGGTTTCACTGGAACGGCTGACTGATGTCATACTGACAGTCAGTTGTCAGCTGGACGGATCGATCGGTAAGTAAACATTGTCGTCAATTACTTCTAATTTTATTTTTTTTTCAGGTAGTTGAAGCCGGATTCAATAGTAAAAGTGTAACAGTCTCAAAGTCGAGCTTGTAAAAGCACAGTCGCAAAAATTTTTTAAAGGAGTGGAATACCATAACCGCCAAAGAAAATTTATAGATATTGGTACCGAAACAATTTAAAACTTACAAAATATGGTAAGAAAGAATTTTATGCTTTAAAAATATATTTGTGGATACACAAACACCTTCACTTAACATTCTCACATTCACTACTCACCACACTATTTTACATCAAACACAACACACCATACATTTTCAAATCAAGTGGACTAAGCTAAAAAAATGTATTGAAGTTTTGTGAAAAGAAACAAGTGAAAAATAATGTCAATTGGTATTTTTAAAAACATAGGTGGAATTTTTCAAGTTAACTCGTACAATTAAATATTTTTAATATTAAACTAATTGTTACCTTACTAATTCTATGACTTATTTTTGGAAGAAAGAAAGAATAAATCAAATACTCTTTTATAGAAAAACTAAAAATGGTCACCCCGACTAGAGAAGCCCAACCTTCAGTATCCCAACATCGTTTTTGAAAGTTTCCGATACTCGGAACTACTCGGCCAGGAAAACTGACGAACCCAATCAAATCTTTGGAGCACGAAACAATAGCTAAGAATCAAGAAACGAATACATCATCGCAAGTCATCTTTGAGCTTGATATTCAACAGCATTAACGAAAAAGAAAAAAGAAAAAATAAAACGATTTCAATCCGACTTCCATCAAAAATTGGGTTTATTCTTAACAAACTAATAATCGTCTTCAAGCAGTCATCAACGCTAAGAAGCACTTACTACACCTACAGTTTCTCAAAGCGAATCCCATCAAGTACAACAACAGCAGCATCAAAAACAATCAAAAATCGACCAACGCCTCCTCGTCGGTAACAAATCTACCAGTTACAGAGGAGTAGTGCTCCAGGCAAGCCAAAGATTTTAATCATATTTAGTTTTGGGAACATTAAAAGTGGTGATTAAAACAATTGAATTGATGAACAGAAAGCTTAAAGGGTATCGTAGTGTGGTACCACACTTGTGTAGTGAGTCTAACAGTAAGTGTTAAGGATTGAAATTTCACTGCCAGTATAGTCAAAGAATATTATCATCCTAGTACGATTGCGGCAGTCCTCGTAACTTCATCGCATTATCCAGCTTTGTTGCGGTCGTCGAATTTCATTAAATAAAAGCTTTGACGAAAAGATAATTATAATGCAAGTGCACAAATAAACAAAGCGCTTGCTTGCGCTCAATATATTCATACCGGCACTTATTTGTAAACTATATCGGAACTTCTGCCTTCAACTTGAACCCTTATTTTAAATTTGACACTTCAAATTTATTTATAAATACACACTACCTCTCAAATATTGTTCACACAACCACTAGTCACAGAAAAGCGGTGGTATCTGGAATAAGAATTAATATTTAATATAAGACTATTAAAAAATTTGTTTATATCTTGTACATAAGACACAATATTCATAAATTAATACATTTACACCCTTTGAAGCCACCCTATTCTTCTGCAGCGTTCCGTTTCCGTCCCGTCACGTTTTCGAAATCCAAATTATAATGTCGTTAGACAATGAGGATGCGGTTTCCTCAGGCTCGGAGACGAAATACCACTACGTGATCTCCTCGCTGGGTTCAGCGGAGCTGAAGGTGGTCAAAGACGTGGTTGCGAGCCCGGACCCTGACACGCCTTACGAAATCTTCAAGAGGGCGTTTATATCGCGATTGTCAGCCAGCGATTCGTCAAAGCTGAAGCACCTGTTGGGGAATCTTACACTAGGCGATAGACAACCTTTCCAGCTGCTTCGTGATATGAAGCAGTTGGGAGGTTCCGCGGTTGGGGACGAACTTTTGAGGACCCTCAAGCTGCAGCGGCTTCCGAAGCAGACTCAGGCTATTTTAGCCTGATCTCCGGAGGCCAGCCTGAACAAGTTGGAGGAAACGGCAGACAAAATTGCTGAAGTTTTGTCACGCCACAAGTAATCTCAGTCGCCGTTTCCCCTCAGCAGTCAGAGGTGGCCGCTTTGACAAAGCAGGTTGCTGCCCTTACGAGGCTCGTCCACCAACAACTACAATCGCGTTCGAGATCCGAAGGGAGATCTCGCTCGCAGCCGCGTCGCCGAAGCCAGTCACGAGGGACTAGTGTTTGTTGGTACCACAACAAATATGGCGCAGACGCTATTAAATGCGTTTCTCCATGCGCCTTCAAGGCTGGTTCATCTGAACCAAAAAACTAAGTCGCCGTTCTCTTCAGACGGTAAGACAACGCGACTTATCACCTAGTCGTCGTCTAATTATTCATGACAACTCGTCTAAACGACACTACTCGATTGACACAGGCGCAGATATTTCGGTGCTTTCAGCACCTGCTACCGGCAAGCACCTTTTGGTATACGACTTGCCGCGGCAAACCAGTCGACCATCAACACCTATGGACGAAAGGTGATCAAACTAGACATGGGACTCCGTCGTGAGTTTTCATGGGATTTTATCATTGCCGATGTCTCTAGACCCATTTTAGGCGCAGACTTTCTCTGCAACTATGGGCTGGTCGTTGACTTGGCGAATGCTATCCTTGTGGATCCTCTTACTTCTCTTTCATCGAAAGGCACCTACACTTCGTACAAAGGTCCAAAACTAAATGTTTTGTTTGAGCAAACCTCTGATCCACAGATACATGCCCTTCGCAACAAATACCATGCCATCACGGTCAACACAGGGTTCTCACAACCCTGTAAACATAAAGTGACACACCACATTTTGACCACAGGCCCTATAATAGTGTCGAGACCACGTCGACTTGCACCAGATAAGTTCGCGGTGGCTTAGAAAGAATTCGAGTTCCTGCTACAGCAGGGAATTTGCCGCCCCTCGAACAGCAGCTGGTCTTCTCCGCTACACATGGTACGCAAAGCTAATGGGGAATGGCGTCCTTGCGGTGATTACAGACGCCTGAATGCCATAATCGTACCGGATAGTTATCCGATTCCCATTATTCAAGACTTTTGTCATATATATTTTCCAAAAATATCTTTTCCACCATAGACTAAGGCCTACCATCAAATTCCAGTCGAGCCGAACGATATTCCAAAGACCACCATCTGCACACTTTTCGGACTCTTTGAGTTCACCCGAATGACTTTTTGACTTTGAAATGCGGCACAATCGTTCCAACGCTTCATACATGAAGCCCTACACGCATTAAAATTCTGTTTTATTTACTTCGACGACATTTTGGTAGCTTCAACTTCCGAAGAAGAAATTTTCAAAAGATTAACGGACCATGGTCTTATAATTAATGTGGAAAGGCATTAAGCCCTCCCCAGATCGAGTTGAGGCAATATCAACAGCTAAACTCCCCAAGACGGTTAAAGACCTAAGAAGATTTTTGGGGATGGTCAATTTCTATCGTCGCTTTCTTCCTCAAACAGCTGAGATGCAGCAACCACTCAACGCCTATCTTTGTGGCTCTAAGAAAGATGGCGCTAAGACAATCGACTGGTCAATAGAAGCAAGCAAAGCTTTCGACCAAGTCAAGACTGGTTTAACATAAGCCACTCTATTGTCCTTTCCGGGCTTAACGCCGAGCTTGGTCTATTCGTAGACGCTTCCGATTCCGCCATCGGTGCTGCTCTGTAACCCCTTGGGTTTTACTCGGCCAAATAAAGCGACGCACAAAGAAAGTATAGTGCATACGACCGCGAACTCTTAGCGGCTTATCAGGGCATTCGTTATTTCCGATACTTTTTGGAGGCCCAAAGGTTTACACTATACACCGACCACAAACCACTGACTTTTGCTTTTAAACAAATTCCAGAAAAGGCCACACCTTGTCAACTTAGACATCTAAGCTATATAAGTGAGTTCACTTCTGACATTCGGCATGTCTCTGGTTGCAACAACGTTGTTGCTGACGCACTCTCTCGTCTAGAAGAAATAATTCTTCCCAGTACTCTCGACTTTGCCGCAATCACTACGTCCCAAACATACTCTAAATTTCTTTTAAAAAAACAACCAATATTTGGCACCAACGTCGACATTTTTTGTGATGTGTCTGGCCCAACCATTCGACCTTACATTCCTCACACGTTCAGTAAACAGGTGTTCAACTCAGAACATAATATCGCTCACCCTGGTATTCGTGCTACAAGAAAGCACATTGCAACTAAATTCATCTGGCCTTCGCTGAACAAGGACATTGCCACTTGGGCCTGAGAATGTCTATCTTGTCAAAAATGCGAGATAACCAGACATGTGATATGTCTGGGGATATACGTTCAAACGTCGGAAGGAACCGTGACTTCCAGCGGGCTATCTTCCAGCATAGCTGGAAGGGAGTCGCCAGCGGACCCTAACGTTAAAGGAGCGGGCAGCTTGGCTCCTTCAACGCTCAATACTACAAGGCAAAACACCAGTGTACAAATGGAGAATCCATTTCAACGCAGCGCGCTTCTACGTCGATCTCCGACATCACAGGACAGTGCACTCTCAAAACTGAGTAACACCCTTTCTGAGGGACAGCAAGCAACCCATAACGGATGTGTTCACAAAACTAGGGACCCTCATTGTTGACCTGATGGAGTATGTAAACCCGCGTCATAACGTTCACAACGCGATTAAGGAGCGGATACGGGCAATAAGATCGACCTACAACAAGGTGAGAGATGAGCAAATGGCACATCGGACAATGCAAGTTCAGGGCAAGGTAGAAACGGGTACGCAAACTACACCAACGGCACCTTACAGAGAAAAATCCACTCCGCTAGGCCCTATGGCTAGTGCTGGTCGACGCACAGAAAAAATAGAAGTGCAAAAGCGGCCAAGAGAGGAAGCGGCTGATCTACGCCAGCGTCAACCTACACCTAAAAGAAAGAGGGTGAGGACACCAAAGAAGATTCTTTCCAGTGCCAAACTGGGGCGAAAAAGCAGCAAAGAACCTGTGCAACTAGTGGGTGGAAACGCCAAGCAAATAAGTGAAAAGTGGACCAAGGTCGAGAGATCAAAAAAACAAAAAAAAAAAAAAACACTGCAACGGAGGCCTTGCCCGGAGGCAATGATTATCACTGCTAAGGAGGGTGTTACATACGCGGACGTCCTGCGAACAATTAAGGGTGACCCTGCTTTAAAGGACTTAAGTGACAACGTGACCCGCATCCGACGGACACAGACAGGCTGCCTGCTGCTCGAACTCAAATCTGGCGGATCCGAACATGAAGAATTCAAGGCAAAAATTCAGACCTCTCTTGGAGAACAGGCTAACGTACGAGTGAACTGCCAGCGAGTACCAGTTGAATGCCGAGATTTAGATGAGATCACTACAAAAGAGGAAATCTGCAGTGCCGTAAAGGACCAACTGGGGCTGTCAAACGTGGAGGAATAAAATGTCGCGAGTCTTAGAAGATCTTCCAGGGGTACTCAAACAGCCACTATACATCTTGCAGGTAACCAAGCACGTGAGGCCTTAGCAGCAGGCAAAGTCCGAATCGGGTGGGTAATTTGTAGATTACGGGTGCAGATTTCAATGAAAAGGTGTTTCAAATGCCTCGAAATCGGACACATAACGAAAAACTGCAGAAACCCACAGGATCGATCAAAGCTGTGTCGAAGATGTGGAGAAGAAGGTCACGTTGCCAAAAATTGCAATAAAGATCCGAATTGTCTCTTCTGCAGGGAAACCGAAGGTTGCGATAACAAGCACGTAGCGGGTAGCAGCAGGTGTCCAGTTTTCAAGAAGGCGTTAAACTCCAGACGAAAGTGAAGATCAAACAACTGAATCTCGATCATTGTCGAGCAGCGCAGGATTTGCTTTCACAGTCGGTTTACTAGCTAAAAGCAGACGTCGCCATAATTTGCGAGCAACATCGAAATCTTCATAGTGGCGTCTGGACGACGGATGCAAGTGGTAAAGCAGCAGTATGGGCGTGCGGGGATCGGGCGTTCCAGGATATAATGCAACAACCGGGGAATGGATACGTATGGGCTAAAATTGATGGCATCTATGTGTATAGCTGTTACGCAGCACCAAGTTTGACGTTGGCAGAATATAAACGGATGTTGGACAGCGTAGCAATGGAGGCAAAATGGCACAATCTGAAGCTCATAGGCGGCGACTTCAACGCCTGGTCTGAGGAGTGGGGAAGCAAGAAAACCAACGCTAAGGGACGAGTTTTACTGGAAACTTTTTCGCGACTAAATATCGTCCTCGCAAACAATGGGAATGCCAACACCTTCAGTAGGCGAGAGCTTGGATCCATCGTAGACCTCACTTTTGCTAGCGACGCTCTAGTGAAGGACTTGCAGTGGTTGGTTAGCAAGCACTACACGCACAGTGACCATCAGGCCATAATAGCTACGGTGAACTGCGTACGTAACAAAAACACAATGTGTGCGAGTTCCCAGGAAAAAAACATGCTTGGCTGGTCATCAAAAAAGCTAGATGAAGAAATGTTCGGGGAAATGCTACCTCCGGATATGGAAATGGACGGAACTGCATTGACAAAGGCCGCGCAAATCATCAGCGAGATACAGCGGGCATGTGATGCCTCCATGCCACGGCGTTCTCTCCACAAGGCCAGGAAGGCAAATTATTGGTGGAATGCAAAAATCCAGGAGCTTCGAAAAAAATGTCTTAAAGCTAGACGACGTAGCCAGCGCCGCAGGAATACTCCAGACTACGAAGATTTGCACAACCAATACAAATATGCCCGGAAGAACCTACAACTTGCGATCGCTAAGAGTAAGAGAGAACACTTCAGAAAGCTGTGTAACGAGGCCGATTCCGATCCATGGGGTGGAGCGTACAAAGCCGTTATGACTAAAATAAAGCAAAAGAATTCTCCTCAAATAAAGTGTCCGAAGATGCTCCAGAAAATAGTCACAACGTTATTCCTACAGAATTGAGACGATAGCCTACTGGTAATACAGGTAGACCCTCAAAACGTGCCAGCGGTAAGCAGAGAAGAAGTATTGGCGGCCATACGCAAAATCGGTGACGAAAAAGCGCTCGGATTGGATGCAATACCGAACAAAGCACTTAAGCTGGCGGTAAAAGGGATGCTAAATGTCTTCGCTGATACTTTCACATTGTGCCTACGGGAAGGCGTTTTTCCCAAGCAATGGAAGCAGCAAAAACTGGTGCTCCTGCCCAAGCAGGATAAATCTATTAGGGAGGCATCATCTTATAGGCCAATATGCCTGCTGAATACGATGGGGAAGATTTTCGAGCGAGTGATATATGAACGATTGCTGTCAGAAATCGAAAGCAAAAACGGGCTATCGGATCGACAGTTCGGTTTTCGGAAAGGACAAATAACTGTGGACGCTGTCAGAATGGTGTCAGACATGGCAATGAAAGCGAGGGGTAAAGGAGAATGCTGCACCGTGGTCACGTTAAACGTATAGAACGCCTTTAACTCCGCGAGGTGGAGCCGTATTATAGCCGCTCTGGTCGATAATGGAGTGTCACGCTATTTGGCATCTATAATCGTCAACTACTTCAAGGAAAGAACCTTACGCTACGACTCAGACGAAGGACCAAAACTCTACCTAGTAACGGCGGGAGTACCACAGGGATCTGTTCTTGGCCCCCTACTCTGGAACGTAATGTACGACGGGACACTAAGGCTACGAGTACCCATAAACGTGGTGGTGGTAGGCTTCGCCGACGATATTGGCATCGTGATTCCAACCTGTCACCTCGAAGAAGTCGAAATTTACGCAACCGAAGCAATCTGGGCTGTTAAATCATGGCTTAGTTGCGCTGGGCTCAAACTAGCCGACCAAAATACGGAAATGGTACTAATCACGAAGCGGAGGAAACTACCAGTAGTACGACTGTATAATTACCTCGCAGCTTGCTATTAAATACCTAGGCGTAACTATCGACAGCAGACTGAGCTTCAAACCTCATCTGGAGAAAGCTGGTAAGAAGGCATCCGTTGTCGGTTCAGCACTCGCTAGAATGTTACCCAATATTGGCGGCCCGAAGCAAACCCGAAGGCTTTTGATTTCAAGAGTGGTGACCTCTATTCTAATGTACGCAGCACCAGTGTGGGCACCAGCGCTACACATTAAATCGAATCGCCGAAAAATGCAAGCAGCCTACCGACTGATTACACTTCGAACTTGCT
>OX376373.1:99013358-99045858 GCA_947369275.1 Nemotelus nigrinus | reverse complement strand
TGCCCTACGACTTCCAGTGCAGTCAGGAAATCAATATGATTTCTGATAATGTTGGCGCAAAACATAAATCAATTTATAAAATAGCAGATGCAGCAATGAGTGAGCGGAACGCGAATTCAAAAAATAACGTCAAATGTTCAAAATCATCTGCTAATGCGATTTCGAAATCTCCAGTCTCCGCATCTAATGTAGCTAAGAAAACTAGCTTAAAAGCAGTAGATACCAACATCGTATTAGACCCTCATATAGTATCAAATGATTTGAATATTTTCAACTGCACCCTCAGAGGTGTCACACAACCCAGAGCTATATTTGCATCTAGGCTTGCTCCTGATACCACCGCAGATGACGTAAAGAAAAATGTTGAGGGAATCCATGAACATACAAAATCCTTCATCGCTAAGGACTGTGTATCAGTTATTAAGATAGGGAATCGGCATCGTGTATCATCATTTAAAATTATAGCACCAGTTTGTTGCTTTGATTCCATTGTAAATAGCAATTTCTGGCCGCCGAACTCTGTTGTGCATGAATTTGTCAACAAACGAATAAGTAAATCAAGTGCTGCAACAAAAAACGAGACGAACTCATCTCAGCACTTTACACCAACGTAAGTGGAATGCGATCTAAATTAAATAAGTTGTATCAGCTGTCGAACTCTGAAGCTTTTGATGTCATTGCGATCACCGAAACGTGGCTTTGTGCAAATATTCACAATGCTGAAATTTTTAATTCGGAGTATACTATTTTCCGCCGGGATAGACATGGAGATCTTACTGACGCTCCTGTCGGAGGTGGTGTTCTTTTCACAAAAAATTCAAAGTATCTCTTATTAAAATACCGCATACAACTAATGAATTTATTTGTGCCCAAGTCGAACTGACGTCAAAGAAAATATTTTTTGGTGTCAACTACACGCCACCAAATTCTTCGTATGATGTTTATGCTTCGCTTATACACATTATGCAGCTCATATGCGATCTTGCGGACAATAACGACGACGTCGTTTTAATGGGTGATTTCATCCTACCTTGAATAAACTGGTGCCCTTCAGCGGACGGCACTTTCGAAGTTCCGAGCTCTAATTCTATTGGCGGACAACACGACATCAACATTGCAAACGAATTTATATCACTTGGTTTGTTTCAAGCCATTTGCATCCGGAACGCAAATGGAAAAATGCTGGACCTGATTTTTTCGACTGATGCCTCTTCTACTGTGGTGAAACCCCTCACATCATCTCTCATCGACGAAACCGCGCATCATTGTGCACTCAACATTATTTTCGAGCCAAAGTCTAGTAATTACTTATCATCGAGCACATCTGAACTTAAATTTAATTTTAGACGAGCTAATGTCGATCAAATACGTGACTTGCTTGCTAGCTATGATTGGTCCTCCGTGTTGCAGGAACCTAATCCTGATAAAGCTACGTTCTATTTCCACATTCGGTTGTTTAGCTGTTTTTTACGGTGCGTGCCAACTACCCCCACTAAAAGCAAGGTTCGTTTTCCTTGGATGTCTCCACAGCTTTGCCATTTGAAAAATTCCAAAAACAAAGCCTGGAAAAAGTTTCGCCTGACTCGCTCAGAACCTGACTATCAACGTTTTTCCACATTACGAGATCTGCATCATAAAGAAGTTGCATTTGCATATCATAGACATACGCAACAGCTAAGATTTAATTTTCAAGCTCAACCTAAGAGATTTTGGAATTTTGTTAATTCTAAGACTTATAACGATGGGTATCCACTTACATTTAAATCTGACGACTCTTATTTTGATGATCCCTTTGATATTAGTAATTTATTTGCTTCCGTTTTCCGGAAAGCTTATCGTACGGACTTTCCAAACTCCAGACACTTTTCACCCTACTTGACGAACTCAACAGTTTCTTCTTTGGAGATGAAGGATTTAAAAATTGACGAGGACACTATTATCACATTTGTTAATAAACTTGACAATAATATAACACCTAGCCCAGATGGCATACCAAATTTGGTCTTGAAATATTGTGTGTCGTCACTACTACCTGTGCTGTCTTATATTTTCAATACATCCTCAAAAACAGGCATCTTTCCTCATTTGAGGAAATACTCCACTGTCACTCCTATATTCAAGAAAGGGAGTCGTAATGACGCTTGCAACTATAGACCTATTGCGAAACTTCCCTGTGTCGCAAAACTTTTTGAAGCCATAGTCACAAATGTTGTAGCCTTTCATTGCAAATCAATTATGACTCCGTATCAGCATGGTTTCATGAAAGGTCGTTCAACCACAACCAACCTGCTTGAATTTTCTCACCAAATAACCAACTCAATTGAAGCTGGGCTCCAAACTCACTGCGCCTACACAGACTTGATGAAAGCCTTTGATAAGCTTGATCACTCTATTTTTTTAGCTAAGCTTCATTCCTTTCAATTCCTTTACTTGTTTTTAAATTGGGTTGACTCTTACTTGACGAATCGAACCCAACGTGTATCCTTTCGCGGTGCCTTGTCATCTGAAATTAGGACCACGTCTGGTGTTCCACAAGGTAGTCATCTAGGCCCTTTACTGTTCGCCTTATTTATTAATGACGTAGGTTCCATTTTACAGTCATCTTCTGTTCTTCTTTATGCCGATGACGCTAAAATTTTCAAAGTTATGAGAAACCTTAACGATTGCAATGATTTGCAGCAGGATCTAAACAGATTTGCCAACTGGTGTTCCGATAACAATCTCCTAATTAATCCTGACAAGTGTACGATTATATCTTACACACGCAAAAATAATCCTGTAATCTATGAATACTCACTTTTGAGTACATCTTTAAATAGATCAGCGAAAGTAGTCGATTTAGGAGTATTGCTGAATCAATCCTTCACATTTGACGATCACATCGATTCAATTGTTGTGAAAGCTAGCAATGCCTTAGGTTTTGTCAGAAGACGTTCGAAGGAACTCAACGACATTTTTCTAACTAAGACCCTCTTTTGCAGCTTAGTCAGACCTATTGTCGAATATGCAAGTATTGTATGGGCACCATATCAAAAAGTCTACATAGACCAAATTGAGTCAATTCAAAAGAGGTTCTTACGTTTCTGCCTCCGCGGTATTCCGTGGTATGACAATTTACATCTACCTCCTTATCAAGACCGCTTAAATCTTTTACGAATGGATACCTTGGACTCTCGACGTCAAAATTACAAAATCTTATTTGCCGCGAAAATTTTGGATGGCACCGTTGACTCAAACTACTTATTAAGTCAACTTAATTTTAACACTAATAACAAACGTGTCAGGCGTGTTAAATTTTTGTCGATCCCTCAACATCGAACCAATTATGGTTGCAATGAACCAGTCACTGCAATAAATAGATACTTTAACGAAGCTTATTATAAGTTTGATTTTCATTTATCTACAGCATCACTTAAACGAATTCTGTATCAGAATAATTTTTATTTTTATTGTATGTGTATAGTCTGCATTAGACGAATTTAATAAATGAATGAATAATACGAATTTCATACAATTAATGAAATTTATTATAAACATTATTCAGGTCAAATTTGTTTGAAAAACCACGATAAGGTTGCCAGCTATTGTTGGTTTTTGGTTGAATTGCAATATCTTTATTAAGCAGTTTTATCGTAGAATTTTCAAACGGTAATGATATTGTAGTGACAATAAACAGCAAATATTAAGTTTTCGATTATTTGAAAAAACTCGCTGCAGGCAACCCTAAATTTCTTTATACTCCTATAACTTCGAATGTAATATAACAACGTGAAGCAGATGTGATATATTCTTGGCTTTGACACTGGCAAAAGGTTGCCGGCACGAGTCGGTTTTGCCAGCCAGAAATATTCGCTATTTGGAGAGTTGCCTGCTAGGCGATTGAAAAATTGTAAAGGGGAAAACGAATCGCTATTTGCAGTGATAGTCAAGCTGCAATGCTGGTACTGCGTGGACCTTCGCCTGTATTCAAAATCTTCCAAGAGTGCAAGGCACGATTGATCTCTATCACCAGGATCAAGAAAGTGTATCTCCTCTGGGTATCAGGGCATTGCAATGTTTATGGAAATGAAACCGTTAACGCCATTACGAAGCTAGGTTCGGCTCTTCCACTATAGGGCACTGAAACCACTTTGAGTATGCAGGTCCTATCTGCACATGCCATTTGTTGGAAGTAGGTAAATACAGAAAGCTGGATGTTTTCTGATGTGGCGGGGCACACTAAGGTCTTCTTATCAGAGTCTAACCACGTGACCGCCAAATTCTTTCTAAACAAGAATACGAAAGTTTGCAGAGCCATGACACGCATACTGACTGGAGACAACTACCTAGAAGGACACATATACCAAATCGGTGTTGCATAAGATGACTTCTGCCTATCCTGCCTAAAAGAAATTAAAATGAAATAAAGAATTTGTAACGCAGAATCCGTGGCGTTTCAATTGTGTAGTTTTTTAGCTTATAACATTTTTTGGTCCTTCGAACTGGAAAGGTTAAATTTGAAAATAGACAATTTCCTAGATTTGAAAACTGTGAAGCAATTTTGAAACCTCAGTAACGTGTTTCTTGTGGTAAATAGTAGTGTGGTGACAAAACTATTTGAAACAAACTAATAGATATCGGCTCGGGCGATTTGCGTGTTTCTTGTGGTAAATAGTAGTGAGATGACAAAACTATTTGAAACAAATTAATAGATATCGGCTCGGGCGATTTGCTTTAAAAAATAGTGCAAAGGCAATCAGAAGGTCTGGAAAGTCCTTGTTTCATCTTTTTATATTCTATCCCATTGCATCTTACTTTTTTATATCTATTGCGGATGCTTAAGTATTTCATTTCCAAGCACTTTAAGAGCCTAGACAGACGGGCACTGAGATTAATAATTTACAAATTATCATTTATACCTAAATTAGTAACTTAAAAGTAGCTGACACACAGCCCTTGCGTTAATGATGAATACTGTCACTGATTGTCTGCCACTCAAAAAAACTAATTTCTGAAATATGGAAAAATTGAAGGTGTTTAAAATGTATGTTGCCTCTCTTATGTGCCAATTAATAAAGTTGGAATGCAAGAACTACATTAAAATACATGTAAGAACTACATTAAAATTCTGTAAATGTTTTGAATTTTTTTGTACAGTGCTTCCCAGACAACTAGTTTGTTGGTATAAGGGACAGCAAAAAGGTTTTTTTTCATGCCAACGGGACGCGGTGTTTCCAAGCACTACCCCATCCTGGTACTATGGCCGCTTTTAATCTGACGTTTCAAAAAAATTGCCTTGTTGTTTTTCAATGGGAAAAACGACTTTTTACACAGGGAATTTGTATGATATCGGTCAACTCTACTTCATTTGAGAATAAATTACGAAAATTTGATGATCATTAGCGATTTGCTTAATGATTGATAATTTGGTCATTTAGGTGTGATTCGTCCAAATTAGCATATGAAACACGGCACTTAAGTGGGAGTAGAGTTTTTAAATTTATTTTTTTCGATTTTATTTTTTATTTTAAAGGAATGACTAATATCTCAAAAATGTTGTGTCTAAATTTCAAGTCGATCAGAGCAAAATTGACGAAGCTATGAATATTTTTATACCTGTCGGATTTTTATACCAACCTGACTCGAGCGCGCTATTGTTACCAGGCAGCTGGTTCGATTTTTATAGAATACCTTAAAAGCTACCCCTATCTTTCTTTATAGAAATTTCAAAAAGAGTACAACCGTTTTAACTTTAGTCAATAATAACTTTATATTATATTATTTATAACTTTAGTCAATGTAGAGTATATAATTTAGTGTGGCAGTAAACGTTCTATCGAGCAGTACACGCACTTTCCGATTTTCGCATCATTTTAGCTCCATTTTCGTTCAGTTTTGTTCTAAAATATTGCTAAAATGCCGAAAAAAGTTACAAGATCTGATAGAGCAACAGCTAGTGCAGGATTATATCGTCCTAAAAAAATTGTATTAGTCATTTCAACAATTGCAACGGTAGTTAAATGCATAAAATGTGATGGAAAAATAAATTTTCCTTCGACTAAAAAAGAAGGCCGACTAAAAAAGAAGCAAACAAAAGAAGGTAGGATTCATCGTAGACAGGAGCAACAAGATGCTCTAGATATTGTGGATCATAGCAACATCCTTTATGGACCTGACACTGATGATTCAGTGTGAAGTAAGCCGATAGATCTCGCTTATGAACGTTTCATCCCAATTTTTTTAGTGTTCAAAACTTTAAAGCGTTTTTCCCACAACTCACGTTTTCAAAGTTGGTGCCCATCATAACTCCAAAACTGCTGCACCGATCCTATTGAAATTTTGAACACTATTTTTCTACATAATTTACGAGGTAACGCTTTTCGAATTTGTTTACATTTTTAACTTAATAATAACAAATTAACCGATTTTTTTTTTGCAAAAAATCGCGTTTTTTCGTTCAAAGTGCTCCCAAAAAGTTATAAATTTAAATTTCAAAACACCCTCCCCGTGTTACCTGGGGAAAGCGATTATCTAACGAATTACGTTTGATTTTAAGATTTCAGATGATTCGGCACCGAGTTATGATGGGCACCGCAATTCACCTTTTTTCCGAGACGCTCCAGAAGAATTGCTGCCATTGTCGTATTTTTTAATATTTTTTCATGAAAGCTTCGCAAAATATTCTTCAAATGTTATACTATAATGAATCATTGGTTGAAATAAATAGATTTTAACTGTTTCATCTAAATAAAATCACAAAAATGTGCCTTTTTTACACGAATTAACCCTACTCACTCCTTAAATAATCATTTACGACAAATTATCATTTAGACTTCGCTGTCTGCCTAGGCTTTAAATAAATTATTCCTTTCTAATTATTGATCGAAAAGTGCGGAAGGGCTGAATATAGTTGGTTAGTGCAAAAAGTAAGTGAAAGTGTACTAGCTCTAATTAGATAGTATAGATTTTTGGCAATTGGTGCTGTGATATTAGCAAAGCAGTGTGTTGAGTCACTGGAGCATAGTAGTTTAGATAGATCGAAGATTTTCACCATCATTCATCCAGTTCTGATGGTGTCAGTCATTGATTCTAGTGTACAATATTTACACTTATAGTGCAAGTCTTTGTGTCGTGACACTCGGGAGATTATAAATTAGAGCCCAACGGAATGGGCACACTAGTGGTTCAGCAGAAATTACTACATACACGAACAACTGAGTAAAATGCAAATTAATATCCGTAAAGATTCGAAAACACGGAAAATTCTGGCATATGCCAATAAACTGCTACAGCGAGTTCAAGAGATTTGTCAAACTTTTCTTGAGACGCATCAAAAGATACTCGCACTAGTCCAAGAGCAAATTGATCTTGATTTAGAGTATTTCAAAGATAAATGGTATTTGTATTTTGAAGAAATCAATTTGAGTTTTGAGACAGATTAAGAAGATTTGACAATGGGCACAGGCAGCACAGTCGGATAATGAGATACAAGGTCAATCTTTCCGGCCAAACGATATCATGGATGTTTGAGTCCCACGTATAAACTTACCGAAGTTCAATAGGAATTATGGAGAATGGACCTCTTTCAAAGATTTGTTCGTATCTTTAATCCACTACAAACCTCACTTATCGCGGGTAGAAAAGTTACACTACCTTAAATGCAGTCTTTTGGGCAAAGCTGAGCAACTACTCAAACATTACTCGATCACCGAATCCAACAATGATTCAGCGTGGAGATTGCTCATAGAACGTTAAGATGATAAGCGCGTTCTATTGAACACTCAATTTAAAAGGTTGTTAAAATGTTACTCGATAAAACTATCGACCGCATTCAGGCAACCGCCAATTTGGAGGTGGTCAATATTTGGGATGCAATTTAATGATTTGACAACTCAACGACTACCAACTGAAACACATCAAATTTGGAAACAACAGCAAGCAACGTATACAGAAACATCATCGTTTAAAAACCTCAAAGATTTTTTGCAGCGTCGTTTTACAGCATAAGAAGCTGCTGGTGTAGAATAACATGAATTCACTGGATTTTCGCATAATGTGTTTTTGACAAAAAACGAGCAGCAAACTATGTATATCTCGTGTAAGGGGCCACATCATTTAAGACAATCTGCCACTTTTCTTCAACCAGATCATGCGACGAGATTTGATATAGTAAAAAGAAATGGTTTGTGCCTCAATTGTTTGAATAAAGAACACTTAAGTGGAAAAAGTCCCAGCACGTCAAGATGTTTCGAGTGTAAAAAAGCACATCACATACTTCTGCATAAACCCGATGTACCTACAACTGGAGCTCTTCTTCAACAATTGCAATCTTTATCTTGGCATATAAACCAGACGTTGAATTCATTAATTCAAAATAATCTAGAATTCAATCAAGAACCTTCAACCTCGTTTTCACACAATGTTCGACCATCGACTTTGACTTCTTTGGATCATCGACCTTCGACTTCAGGGACAACAGTCATGAAGATAAACTTTCCGACTAGCAATGCTACAAAAACGGTATTGTTAGCAGCAGCACTAGTACCGGCTGATTCTTCGACTGGATTTGTAACACTTCAAGCTTTGCTGGATCAAGCTTCCCAGGTCTCAATCATTACAGAGAGTGCAGTTCCGAGAATTGGAGGTAAAAGACGATCGACAAACATCACTATAGCTGGCTTTGGAGAGACAAAAAGTATTTTGACACATGGAAATTCGGAAATTAAACTTCACACAAAACAAACTAATACTTGAAAGTAGATGCTCTCGTTTTGAGAAAGTTGACAGCTTTCATCCCATTGCATACAGTTTCCACATCAATTTGAACTAAGACTGGAAATTAAGATCTCGCTAATCCTCAATTTGACCAACCGAATAAAATTGATATTTTATTGGAGCTGAAGGTACGCTCAGTTGATACTTGGAAAAAATCGAAAATTGACTCCAGGTCCAGTGCTACAACTTATTAAGCTACACTGGATAATGTCAAGGAGATTCATCGACAGTAATTCACAAGTAGTGCGCACACTTAATGTGCAAATAGATGAGGACAACTTAAACATTTCTGGGAGATCTATGAAGTTGGAAATGTGAAGAATATCACTCAAGAAGAAGATGCATATGAAGAACAGTATATGTTGAATGTCAAAAGAAAGCAAAATGGTCAATATCAAGTTCGGTTACCATTTAAAAACACGGAGTGTCAAACTTCACTAGGGTTTTCCAGAGAAAATGCAATAAAATGTTTAATGCAGATGGAGAAACGCTTCGAAAGAAACAAAGGTCTTCAAGAAGAATATTCAGCAGTATTGCAAGAATACATAAGTCTGGGTCTTATGAAGGAAGTTCCCTGTTGTAAAGAAGTCACCTTTGAATCTGGATAAATAACCAGCACAGATAACTTACTTCCACATCATGCAGTGCATAAAGAAAGCACGTCTACAAAATTAAGAGTGTTGTTTGATGCGTCAAGGAAAACAAGTTCTGGTGTATGGTTGAATAAAGCTGGAATTGATCATGAATATATATATATATATATATATATATATATATATATATATATATATATATATATATATATATATATATATATATATATATATATATTGTTTCTCAAGGAGCCAATTTCAGAATTCCATCCTTTTGGGCAAATCGATCGGTAGCAGCTCCTGCACTGGTGTGTGGTGGTAGGGATGGAAAAGAAAAGAGTTTCGGAATAAATGGATAAATATATACAATTGTCTGCTACCAATTTATTTGTTTGGAAGGAAGAAAAAAATGGGGAAAAATTGAGGAATGGGAATTAGTAATGTTTTAACATTGATCACGACGATGTTTTTTAAATGTTTAGCCGTTTGTGGGCCCTGGCTGTTTGAAAATGATTTTATTTAAAAAAAAATAAGCGGCAGTGGAAATTTTCAGTGTTAGCAACAGTATACCGCCACAAAACCATTACAACTGTGTTAAATCAAAATAAAGTAAATATACAAATCTATTTTACATCTAATAACTTAGTTCGAAGTTACCGGAACATAAGAATTATAGATTTGCCACGCTGAAACACTTCAAAACTTATCTTAAATTGTGTGTTCCTTGTTCACTTTCATAAGATGCACACTATAATTTGCAAATTACGCCACTGATATAATAACAAAAACTGACATACCAATAAGCCCAAATAGAATATCCAATATATTAGCAGTAAGCATGATGGCTCACGGAAATTTCATAATCATGGAAATATCATCATTTGACAAGTAAACATAAATCAAAACCATCATTTTCAAGTTGTCAGTGCCTCCGAATGGCTAAATATTATTAAAATATCGTCGTCACCAAGCTTAAAACAATTCTAATTCTGATTTATCATATGCGTTAGTTTTACAATTTTTTTTCCATATAAATAAATCTGTACCACTTATCATCTCGAAATGACAATGAGCGAAAGTAAAACAATTAAGTCAATGGTATATCAATCACCGTAGCCGACCACTTTCGCCTTAGCCCCGCCTTAAAAAAACCGGATTTGAGTTGACTTGACTCGTGTAATCTAAAAACGCTTGGACGCGTGGACGCATGGACGCTTGTCTAAATGGCCCATTTCAGTTCAAGCAAAGAGTATAGATCGAAAACGAGGGCCACTTTACGATATATTTACTTTTTAAGCGATATGTATTTTCGCTTACTACTTGCGAAATGGAAAAATCTAAGTCATAAGTATGTATGCAACTTTTGTAGCTTTTGTTAGTATAAAAAATAAAATTAAAATGGCATCTTTTCATGAGATTTTCTGAGAAAAACGACATTGAACACAGAATTTGCGGGGTAGAAGTGCCAAAATTTTGTGTTTTCAAGTAAATATCTCAAAATTAGGTGCAGTTACAATTTAAGATGTTACATCAAAGGGAAAGTAATTTAATTTCATAAAAAAACAAGCCATAAAACTATGCGTTATTATTACTAGTTTTCAAGATATAATGATTTAAGTGGGTCAGGGTACAGGTCCGAAACAATTTTATTGGCCACCTTGTAACTCCGTAGATTTGGAAACCTGGACCACCCTGTAGAACAATTTTTTGCTCAAAATATATCAAGGAACGCCTCCTTGCAAAAGTGTCCACCGAGTACCAAACAACCTGTATATATGTATATATAAAGACTTAAGTTTAAGAGTTTAAAAAAATTAGTAAAAAGAACATTTCTTGATAAAACTACCTTATAGTTTAACCACTCAGTATGATTAAGCTGTTTCTCCTCCATTATCCATTTTCGTTTTTTTTTTTGGAGGATTATAATAGTCAAATAGCAGGTTTCCTGACTAAGCGGTTTACAGTTTTAAGGGAGTGATAATTGATATTGTTGATTAAGTTTTTTTTTATTGAAAGTTTGATTTAAACCTATTGTTCATTTATATAGTATTTATTGAATTTGTTGTATCTGTTGATTTAGACAGCAATAAATAAATAAATAAATAAATTCAGTCACAGATAGATATTTTGACTGCTTATCTGCCTTTTTTACTAATGTTCGAAGAACATTAGTAATAAAATCGATTTCGCCGAAAATTCATATATATATATATATACAGGGTGTTTGGTACTAAATGAACACTATTTTAAGGAGGCGTTCTTTGACATATTTTGAGTAAAAAATCGTTCTACAGAATGGTGCGGATTTTGAAACCTACGGAGTTACAGGGTGTTCAAAAAAACTTGTTCGGACCGGTACCCTGACTCACTTGAATCGTTATATCTTGAAAAATAATTATCACAACTCAAAGTTTTATACCGCGTTTATTAGACAATTAAATTGCCTTTTATTCAATGTATTGCACTTGATTGCACTTTTACCGAGTTTTGAGATATTTTCTTCGAAACTCAAAATTTTTCAATTTTAACCCCGAAAATTCTGTGTTCCAGGTCGTTTTCCTTAGAAAACCTCATTATAATGTGCCACTTTCATTTAAATATTTTGATAAGCCATATTACTGGCTACAAAAGTTGCACGCATTCCAATGACTTAGATTCTACCATTTCGCAAGTATTGAGCGAAAATAAATATCGCTTAAAAACTAAATATGTCATAAAACGGTCCTCCTTGAAAAAACAAAGTTTAATATGCTAGTCGTACTAAAGTAATTTAGTACCCATTTATTGCTAATTAAAGTATCAATAAACTTAACTATATTTTAATTTGTTTCAACATAATTGATGCACCTACCTAGATGTGACAGGTAAAAGCATGTCCAGTTCTTCGCCTTTATTAGTGGGATACTTAAAAAATTGAAAACGCATAAAAACAGAACCACTTTCAAATTCTTGTAAGTTTCAGTGCATTACTCGAACAACAAGATCTAAATAAAATTAACGAAAATACATGGAAAATGCCTCGTTTTACTTACGAAGAATATGGATATATTTTGTACGTCTATGGGGAGTGCCGGGGAAATTCAGCAGCGGCGCAATCTTTGTATCATCAGAGATACCCCCATCGACGGATTCCTGGAAGGAGAGTGTTTCAACAACTTTACGCAAGGATTCGGGAAACGGGTAACGTCAGAACGAGCCGAGTAAACGCACATCCTACAACTGCAACCGCTGTACGGACCGAAGAAGAAATATTGCATGCAGTGGAATCTGACCCATCAACCAGTATTCGACGCTTAGCGTTACGGTTTAACGTGTCTAGCTGGAACGTTTGGAGTATTTTGAAAGCAGCCCGTCTACATCCTTACCATCACACACCAGTTCAGCAGCTCCTAGCCATCGATTTGCCCAAAAGGATGGGATTCTGCAATTGGCTCCTTGAGAGACAATTAGACGACGAAAATTTTGTCAACAGCATTCTTTGGACGGATGAGTCTTTATTTACGAGGGACGGTATCACAAACTTCCACAATTTACACACGTGGGCTAAGAACAATCCAAACACTGCAAGAACGTCATCATTTCAGCATAGATTCAGCGTAAATTTATGGGCAGGAGTGATTGGCAATAATTTGATTGGGCCTTTTAGGCTCCCGCCTACCCTAAATAGTACCAGCTACTTGCATTTTTTAACACATGATCTGCAGGACTTATTGGAAGATATTCCTCTGCAACGATTGGTTTCCATGTTTTACCAACACGATGGTGCTCCAGCTCATTACGGCCGACCAGTCATAGATTGGTTGAATTCCAACTATCCCAATCGCTGGATCGGTAGAAATGGACCAGTACACTGGCGTGCGAGGTCTCCTGATATGACTGTAATGGATTTTTTTTGTATAGGGACGGATGAAGGACCTTGTGTACGCAATGGAATTATGCACTTTGGAAGAACTAAATACCAGGATCGATGATGCTGCAACAGAAGTGAGGCAACAGCTGAGAGACATGAATATGAAAAGAACGCTTGCCAAACGAGCTTTGGCATGTATTCAAAATGAACATGGCAATTTTGAACACTTACTGTAGATTAAAAATTTTGAAGTAAAGCATAAAAACCATTATTAAATACTTTCAGTTCAAGAAAAAAGTGTAGATCGACAACGAGGGCCACTTTATGGCATATTTAGTTTTTCAGCAATATTCATTTTCGCTTAATACTTGTGAAATGGTAGAATCTAAGTCATTGGAATGTATGCAACTTTTGTAGCCAGTAATATGATTCATCAAAATATTTAAATGAAAGTGGCACATTATAATGAGGTTTTCTAAGGAAAACGACCTGGAACACAGAATTTTCGGGGTTAAAATTAAAAAATTTTGTGTTTCGAAGAAAATATCTCAAAACTCGGTAAAAGTGCAATCAAGTGCAATACATTGAATAAAAGGTAATTTTATTGTCTAATAAACGCGGTATAAAACTTTGAGTTGTGATAATTATTTTTCAAGATATAACGATTCAAGTGAGTCAGGGTACCGGTCCGAACAAGTTTTTTTGAACACCCTGTAACTCCGTAGGTTTTGAAATCTGAACCATCCTGCACAACGATTTTTTACTCAACATAGGTCAAAGAACGCCTCCTTAAAATAGTGTTCATTTAGTACCAAACACCCTGTATATATATATATACATAAATATATATATATATATATATATATATATATATATATATATATATATATATATATATATATATATATATATATATATAGATATATATACATATATATATATATATATATATATATATATATATATATATATATATATATATACATATATATATATATATATATATATATATATATATATATATATATATATATATATATATATATATACATATCATCAAAAAAATTCTGTGACTATTTCTCGAGAACGCGCCATCCGATTCAGCTGAAACTTTCAGGATACATTGGTGAATATGCGGAATAGGTCCAGATTTCACTACACGTTAATTATGTTTAACCCTTTGGCATCGGCGGCAATTTTAGTGATATTTGTAATATACATATTTTTCCGTACACATATAATTTTTGCAAAAATTAAGTTAACACAATAAATTTTGAACGTGTTTTACATGTGAATCGGATAATGTTTTGGATTTTTTTTACCCCATGTGTGCTCTAGGTGCCTAAAAATAGAATGGGAATATTAGAAAATTTTTAAATTGCTATAACTTTTAACACATTGACGGACAGTAGGCACAAGTGAAGTTCGAAAATTGACACTATATGTTTTTGTAATTTATAGAATATTAGAAGCATAGTTTCAATCAATGAATTCGTGTAACAGGTGGAAAACTAAATTCAACCTAAAAAAATTGTTTCCAAAACATGACACTAGGCTTCTACTTGTACGCCGGTAAATGCACATTTGTGCCGTTATAGCCGCAGTGTCCAAAAGCAACCGTTTAGACGGCTATTGCCGTCATGTCACATAGTGAACTTCGCTTTGACGGCTATAGACGCAAGTGTCCGTCAACGTGTTAATAGAGTATAGCTTTCAATGAGTATGTTGGCAACCCTGTAGCTAGGGCAGGTGCTGAAAGTGAAAACATTTAAATCATCGAATCTCGTGAAAAATTATCGCTTTGAAGACAAAATCGCCACTCATAAATCGTATGCTTTGTCTCAATAGCCAATGTAAAAAAATTGACTTTTTATAACGGGAACGCCTGGTAACCTTTTCCCAATTTACCTATATTTTTAGCATCAAAAACTTCTGTTCACGGAAACTCACGATCTGATTATATGAATTAGTTGAAATTTACAGAATGTATTGGTCTTAAGTAGGACCAAGCCTGATAGAAGGAATTTTGAAATGCGGGCAATTTTGTGCCAGTGGTGCCATCTTGAAAAATCACTGAGAAAAACTTTTGGACCCATAAATTCTGATTCAGTCATTCGATTTTGATGAAATTCACACAGTGGCTGAACCTTACTTTAAACCACGTTTGGTAGAAATTGGTTTCACAAATTCGGTTGGAACTGCCAGCTATGGTATTTTTGGTGTCTAAAATTTTGAAAATTCCTGAGGAAAGTAAAGCTCTTTGCCCTCTAGCTTTCGGTACAGTCTTTCAATCATAACGAAATTAAAATGGCAAATTAAACTTATTGTAGGCAATATTCAGTAGAAATTTAAGTTCAATACAATGATAAGGTTGCCAGCTATGATTGTTTTTTGTATTTTTTTGCATACCTTTAGTAAGCGATTTAAGCATAGAATTTTCAAATCGTAGTGATCTTATAGTGAAAATAAAACCAAATATTAAGATCTAGAAAATTTGAAATTTTCTGTGTATGGTTACACTAAATTTCTTTGCATCCCTATAACTTCCAATGCAGCCATCGGATCAATTCGAAATTCGCAGAGCAGGCTGACTTCAACGTAAGGTAGATGGGACATATGTTTGGCTTTGGTGCTAGCATAAGGCTGCTAGTGGTTCTGATGCGCTAGGGTTATTTTCAATATGTTTTCATGCCCGGTAAACAGAATTTAACACTCTCAGTGATATACAAACTCAAAAATATGCAAATTCAATAAATTCTTAGTCTTTTGATACATTATTTGTTCACTGAGAGATAAAATTTTAAAATATTGCAAGCAATAAGCGCTTTTTTATGCATGTATGTGTTTGATTTGAGGCAAACAGCTCCACTGCTGATACAAAAGTTGTAACTTTGAAAGTCGGAATGGTAATTTTGTTTATATTGTGCTTTGTTATTTTCAGAAAGCTCCTGAACACTGTTCAGTGTACAATTATATATGTGAGCAAATATCTTCTTTTATGGCTTCTCGTAGTGCTGAGGATAAAGTAATATTCTTGGGTGATTTTAATCGCCCGAATTTGCGTTTTGTTTCTGATAAGTCTGATGATGGTTTAATACCAGTAAACCTACTTGAGTCTTCTGATTTTAACCTTGTGAGTACGTTGTATGGCCATGATTTGCAGCAGGTTGTTCCGACTCCCAACCAAAATGGTAATTGGTTAGACTTAATCTTTACAAATGTTTACGACGATGTAGTGGTTAGCCCAGCTAATGACGCAGAGAATCTCTTTTCTAATAGTCTTCACCATTCCGCTCTTATAGTTGAACTTTCCACTACTGATTGGAACATGTTAAGTACGTACAATAATACGATTGTATATGATTTCCATAATGCTGATTATGATAGCATTCACAATTTCCTTGACAATGTCGATTGGACAAATGTGTTTATGTGCCATTCCCTTGATGATGATGTAGCCATGTTCTATAAAATAGTATTTGACGCGGTAGATAAGTTTGTACCTAAGATTAGGGAAAAAGATAAACTCTCTGAACCTTGGCTTGACAAGACCCTTAGACGTCTGAGAAACCACAGAAATAAACTTTACAGACTAATGAAGAATCAAGTCGACATTAACCACCGTATTAAAGAAGAATACGATTTGATTGCTCAGGAATGCTTTACCAAATCTCACGAAGCGTATGGCAGATACCTTAGAACTACTGGAGAGAATATAATTCGCGACCCTAAAAAAAATTTTGATTTTGTTTATATGAAGCGGAAAACAAGCGGCTACCCCTCTGCAATGTCCACTGAAAATTCAATGTTGTCTCCTTCTCTTCAGGAGATATGCAACTTTTTTGCTGACCATTTTCAAGAAGTTTTTAGTCCAGTTAGCATCCCGACATTGTATCGATCCCCGGGTGCGACTCAAACAATTTTTGCGGAGGATATAACCATATCGAGGAGTGAAATATTTACTGCCATTATGGAGCTTGACAATAACAAGGGCCCTGGACCTGACCTCCTCCCTCCTATTTTTCTGATCATGTGTGTAAAACAACTGATCCCGCCCCTTCATACTATATTCAATAATTCTCTCTCCTCTGGACTATTTCCTTTGTATTGGAAATCTTCTTATATTACACCTATTTATAAAAGTGGCGATAGACGTCTTATTCAAAATTATAGAGGCATCGCCATTCTATCTGCTATTCCCAAACTATTTGAAAAAATCATCTACTGCAAAATTTCTCCTATGGTCGACGCTCGACTGAACGAGCAGCAGCATGGATTTAGGAAAGGTCGTTCTACTACAACTAATCTTATGGTGCTTGTTTCTGATGTTTTGTGCAAAATGGAGAAAGGTGACCAAATTGACGCAGTCTATACAGACTTCAGCGAAGCATTCGACCGAGTTGATCACTCCATTTTGATCTCCAAGCTGAAACAAGTCGGAATTGCAGGATCCTTAATAAAGTAGCTTGGCTCCTACCTACACGACCGCTCGCATTTCGTGAAATTCCAAGGTCTCATTTCTAAGAAAGTCGTCGTTAAATCTGGTGTACCTCAAGGAAGTCATCTTGGCGCTCTTCTTTTTAATATCTTTATATCTGACATATCGGAGGTTTTATCTGATATTCCTCATCTACTATATGCGGACGACCTCAAAATCTCCCATGTCATCAGGTCACAATCTGACGCGCCCTTTTTTCAGTCTAAACTGTATTCTCTAGACCATTGGTGCTCGGCGAACAAACTCCCTCTTAACATTGCCAAATGCCGCGCAATCAGCTTCTCTCGCAAAACTGCACGCGTTCATTATACGTACAGCCTCAAGAACACGGCACTCAGCAGGGTTGACAACATATTAGATCTCGGTGTCACCCTGGATGAAAAGCTCCGCTTCAATCTACATTACGATAGAGTTCTTTCCCGAGCAAATAAACAACTTGGTTTCATTAAGCGACGAGCCAAAGAGTTTAAGAATCTCTGGGTTACTAAATCCTTATATATTTCACTCGTGCGTCCTCTTCTCGAATATGCGTGCACTATCTGGAACCCGGCTTTCGTAATTCACAGCCAAAGATTTGAGTCTGTTCAGAAGCAGTTTTTACTGTTCGCTCTGAGAGATCTTTTTAACCCTTATGATTTCAGTAATCTACCACCATACGAACATCGCCTTAAATGTATTAACTTGTTACCCCTTGCATCGAGAAGATTAATGTTATCTGCCTGCTTCAGCTTCGATGTCATCAGAGACGTGGTTAATGTCGTCTACTTGAAAGAAAAGTTTGTGCTCAATCAGCACTTGAGAGTCACTAGATCCCGACGATTGCTTATTGCATACCAACACAACACAACATATGCAGCAAGCGAGCCAATCAATAGGTGCTGCAGGCTATTCAATTGCATGAGCGAGAACTTTTCCCCTACGATATCTAAGGCAACTTTTAAAAAAAATATTATGAGGGCTCTCTCTTCATAGTCTCTCCCTTTCCCCCGCTATATATATATATATATATATATATATATATATATATATATATATATATATATATATATATATATATATATATATATATATATATATATATATATATATATATATATATATATATATATATATATATATATATATATATATATATATATATATATATATATATATATATATATATATATATATATATATATATATATGTATATATATATGTATATATATATATATATATATATATATATATATATATATATATATATATATATATATATATATATATATATATATATATATATATATATATATATATATATATATGTATATGTATATGTACTGTAAATTTAAATTCACTTAGCTATTTGTCATTTCTTATTCATTTAGTAATTTGTCATTTAGCTATTACTTTATTTGTTATCTATTTGTAACTAGTTTATTTTTGCGTTATTTATTAATCTTGTATTCATATATAGTTTTGTTTTTTACTTTGTTTCGTATATTATTTTATTTTATTTTGTTTCGTAATTTTATCCATGTACTATATTATTTATTCTTCTGTACATGTACACCTTGCTTGGTGAATAAATAAATAAATAAATAAACATTTCCTGCAAAAACATTTCCTAAATACCATTTCAAAGACATATCTTTCTGTCATTTCATGATTTCTACTATATTCAACTAAATTGCTTCAGTTTCCACATCAGTCCAATTCCAATCTGGACATCAAACATAAACATATTTGGGCCCATATTATATTCCTGATCTGACATTCTTTGATACGTCCATTCTCATCACAACCTACTCGGTAATCGTTACATAAACCAATGAATTAAAGTCTGCTTTTCTTTTGGCCTGCAAGAAAATAATATTGGTAACGAAAAAATGGATAAATTTTCATTATTCCAATTGCAATAGATTATAAATTCTTATGAAAAGTTGGCCTTTTTACAATGACAACAAGGTGGTATTACGACCACATTGGAAGCCATATGCGTTCAATTTGCATTCGAGATTGCGGGTGATAGTGCAGAGCTCCAAGACAATTAGTTAAATCCGCAAGATAAATATTGGTGGTGAAACATTTGCCTGTAGTGCAAAACAGGGTACTTTATATGTATGTTGCGAGCATCGTAAATTTAAATCGGCGTACGGTGCACAAACAAATCCCAACAATCAGTGAGTGAATACAACCTGCGATGGTTGTGTGAAGTAGCTAAAGCTTCTGGCGGATGGATGAATTGTTATGTGGTTTTTCTTGGTAATAGGGATATTTGTTAAGGTAATTTAATGCCGTGGCGGAAAAAGGTAACAGCAGAAAGCCTGAGGAAGCGGAGGTGTCTAACATGCTGTCATTGATGTAGAATGCACAAGTATTAGATATGTGCTGGATGTGCGGGAAAAACGTTCTGTAGAAAATCTCCCCAGTTCACGTAGTCGATTTCCTAAACTGAAGTGGAGCAAACGGAGCAGTTAATCGCGCATAATTTAAAATAGACAGTTTAGATAGAGATCGCTCTGTCATTATATGTATTAACGTGAACTGGATGGTAATGGCGATATTATCTTGGAAAAAAGTATAAAAAGTTTGGAAACGATGGGTTTACTGGCAGGAACATGATGAAACAAATGCAACGCATAAAGCAGAATGCCGGTAATTTCTTCTCAAATTAAGTAGCGAGTACTCATCCGTGATGTCAAGATGCATCAAACATTGTTTTCTCTGAAAGAGAGTAGTATTAATGGGGTGGGGTACAAAATCTCGTATTACAATATCCCGTTTTTCAGAAAATTTTTGAACTCACCTCCGTGGGACTTGGAAATATTTTGTTATCCAGAAGGGCTGGTGAGTTTTTTATCAAAAATGAAATATTTTTGGAAAATATGGTATATTTGCGGAAATATGGCTTCCTGAAATTTTTGTGAAACGTCGGTGCATGTTGCATTCAAAAATTATATAAAATCTTCTACTTCACGTAGAGTTTTCAAATATGGCTTGTTTGAAAGGATAAACTCTATCTATTCTAGAAAAAATTGTGCGAGAAACATCCTTACCAAAATAGATAAAAAAGATCATTACCGTGTCCTTTATCCTTGAATATTTCAAAATGCACACCTTCAATTTTCTTAATTTTTCTATATATTGTTAACAGTTAAGTGTAACTATTCTGACACAATCTTCCTATTTGTAATAAAACGCGAAAATTCAAAGGATTAATCGTATATTTGAAAAATTAAAATTCCACAAATATAATTCGAATAAACTCAACTAATGAAACTTATATCGATTAATTGATATACCAATGCGAAAAAAACGAACTAAATAACTTGGCGAAAAGCGGAATATTCGAACGAAAAAGATATGTGCTAACGAAATGCAAAATTCAAATGAACTAAGAAACCGAAGAAAGCTCAATTTTTTGTTGAAGAAAATTTCAATACATTTTAACAGTGTACTCAACTACTATTAACTTGGTCAAATTTTCAAAATGGAATACATCATGAACTTTTAACATATCAGCTGACTGGAATTTCACTGGTTTCACTGGAACGGCTGACTGATGTCATACTGACAGTCAGTTGTCAGCTGGACGGATCGATCGGTAAGTAAACATTGTCGTCAATTACTTCTAATTTTATTTTTTTTTCAGGTAGTTGAAGCCGGATTCAATAGTAAAAGTGTAACAGTCTCAAAGTCGAGCTTGTAAAAGCACAGTCGCAAAAATTTTTTAAAGGAGTGGAATACCATAACCGCCAAAGAAAATTTATAGATATTGGTACCGAAACAATTTAAAACTTACAAAATATGGTAAGAAAGAATTTTATGCTTTAAAAATATATTTGTGGATACACAAACACCTTCACTTAACATTCTCACATTCACTACTCACCACACTATTTTACATCAAACACAACACACCATACATTTTCAAATCAAGTGGACTAAGCTAAAAAAATGTATTGAAGTTTTGTGAAAAGAAACAAGTGAAAAATAATGTCAATTGGTATTTTTAAAAACATAGGTGGAATTTTTCAAGTTAACTCGTACAATTAAATATTTTTAATATTAAACTAATTGTTACCTTACTAATTCTATGACTTATTTTTGGAAGAAAGAAAGAATAAATCAAATACTCTTTTATAGAAAAACTAAAATGGTCACCCCGACTAGAGAAGCCCAACCTTCAGTATCCCAACATCGTTTTTGAAAGTTTCCGATACTCGGAACTACTCGGCCAGGAAAACTGACGAACCCAATCAAATCTTTGGAGCACGAAACAATAGCTAAGAATCAAGAAACGAATACATCATCGCAAGTCATCTTTGAGCTTGATATTCAACAGCATTAACGAAAAAGAAAAAAGAAAAAATAAAACGATTTCAATCCGACTTCCATCAAAAATTGGGTTTATTCTTAACAAACTAATAATCGTCTTCAAGCAGTCATCAACGCTAAGAAGCACTTACTACACCTACAGTTTCTCAAAGCGAATCCCATCAAGTACAACAACAGCAGCATCAAAAACAATCAAAAATCGACCAACGCCTCCTCGTCGGTAACAAATCTACCAGTTACAGAGGAGTAGTGCTCCAGGCAAGCCAAAGATTTTAATCATATTTAGTTTTGGGAACATTAAAAGTGGTGATTAAAACAATTGAATTGATGAACAGAAAGCTTAAAGGGTATCGTAGTGTGGTACCACACTTGTGTAGTGAGTCTAACAGTAAGTGTTAAGGATTGAAATTTCACTGCCAGTATAGTCAAAGAATATTATCATCCTAGTACGATTGCGGCAGTCCTCGTAACTTCATCGCATTATCCAGCTTTGTTGCGGTCGTCGAATTTCATTAAATAAAAGCTTTGACGAAAAGATAATTATAATGCAAGTGCACAAATAAACAAAGCGCTTGCTTGCGCTCAATATATTCATACCGGCACTTATTTGTAAACTATATCGGAACTTCTGCCTTCAACTTGAACCCTTATTTTAAATTTGACACTTCAAATTTATTTATAAATACACACTACCTCTCAAATATTGTTCACACAACCACTAGTCACAGAAAAGCGGTGGTATCTGGAATAAGAATTAATATTTAATATAAGACTATTAAAAAATTTGTTTATATCTTGTACATAAGACACAATATTCATAAATTAATACATTTACACCCTTTGAAGCCACCCTATTCTTCTGCAGCGTTCCGTTTCCGTCCCGTCACGTTTTCGAAATCCAAATTATAATGTCGTTAGACAATGAGGATGCGGTTTCCTCAGGCTCGGAGACGAAATACCACTACGTGATCTCCTCGCTGGGTTCAGCGGAGCTGAAGGTGGTCAAAGACGTGGTTGCGAGCCCGGACCCTGACACGCCTTACGAAATCTTCAAGAGGGCGTTTATATCGCGATTGTCAGCCAGCGATTCGTCAAAGCTGAAGCACCTGTTGGGGAATCTTACACTAGGCGATAGACAACCTTTCCAGCTGCTTCGTGATATGAAGCAGTTGGGAGGTTCCGCGGTTGGGGACGAACTTTTGAGGACCCTCAAGCTGCAGCGGCTTCCGAAGCAGACTCAGGCTATTTTAGCCTGATCTCCGGAGGCCAGCCTGAACAAGTTGGAGGAAACGGCAGACAAAATTGCTGAAGTTTTGTCACGCCACAAGTAATCTCAGTCGCCGTTTCCCCTCAGCAGTCAGAGGTGGCCGCTTTGACAAAGCAGGTTGCTGCCCTTACGAGGCTCGTCCACCAACAACTACAATCGCGTTCGAGATCCGAAGGGAGATCTCGCTCGCAGCCGCGTCGCCGAAGCCAGTCACGAGGGACTAGTGTTTGTTGGTACCACAACAAATATGGCCCAGACGCTATTAAATGCGTTTCTCCATGCGCCTTCAAGGCTGGTTCATCTGAACCAAAAAACTAAGTCGCCGTTCTCTTCAGACGGTAAGACAACGCGACTTATCACCTAGTCGTCGTCTAATTATTCATGACAACTCGTCTAAACGACACTACTCGATTGACACAGGCGCAGATATTTCGGTGCTTTCAGCACCTGCTACCGGCAAGCACCTTTTGGTATACGACTTGCCGCGGCAAACCAGTCGACCATCAACACCTATGGACGAAAGGTGATCAAACTAGACATGGGACTCCGTCGTGAGTTTTCATGGGATTTTATCATTGCCGATGTCTCTAGACCCATTTTAGGCGCAGACTTTCTCTGCAACTATGGGCTGGTCGTTGACTTGGCGAATGCTATCCTTGTGGATCCTCTTACTTCTCTTTCATCGAAAGGCACCTACACTTCGTACAAAGGTCCAAAACTAAATGTTTTGTTTGAGCAAACCTCTGATCCACAGATACATGCCCTTCGCAACAAATACCATGCCATCACGGTCAACACAGGGTTCTCACAACCCTGTAAACATAAAGTGACACACCACATTTTGACCACAGGCCCTATAATAGTGTCGAGACCACGTCGACTTGCACCAGATAAGTTCGCGGTGGCTTAGAAAGAATTCGAGTTCCTGCTACAGCAGGGAATTTGCCGCCCCTCGAACAGCAGCTGGTCTTCTCCGCTACACATGGTACGCAAAGCTAATGGGGAATGGCGTCCTTGCGGTGATTACAGACGCCTGAATGCCATAATCGTACCGGATAGTTATCCGATTCCCATTATTCAAGACTTTTGTCATATATATTTTCCAAAAATATCTTTTCCACCATAGACTAAGGCCTACCATCAAATTCCAGTCGAGCCGAACGATATTCCAAAGACCACCATCTGCACACTTTTCGGACTCTTTGAGTTCACCCGAATGACTTTTTGACTTTGAAATGCGGCACAATCGTTCCAACGCTTCATACATGAAGCCCTACACGCATTAAAATTCTGTTTTATTTACTTCGACGACATTTTGGTAGCTTCAACTTCCGAAGAAGAAATTTTCAAAAGATTAACGGACCATGGTCTTATAATTAATGTGGAAAGGCATTAAGCCCTCCCCAGATCGAGTTGAGGCAATATCAACAGCTAAACTCCCCAAGACGGTTAAAGACCTAAGAAGATTTTTGGGGATGGTCAATTTCTATCGTCGCTTTCTTCCTCAAACAGCTGAGATGCAGCAACCACTCAACGCCTATCTTTGTGGCTCTAAGAAAGATGGCGCTAAGACAATCGACTGGTCAATAGAAGCAAGCAAAGCTTTCGACCAAGTCAAGACTGGTTTAACATAAGCCACTCTATTGTCCTTTCCGGGCTTAACGCCGAGCTTGGTCTATTCGTAGACGCTTCCGATTCCGCCATCGGTGCTGCTCTGTAACCCCTTGGGTTTTACTCGGCCAAATAAAGCGACGCACAAAGAAAGTATAGTGCATACGACCGCGAACTCTTAGCGGCTTATCAGGGCATTCGTTATTTCCGATACTTTTTGGAGGCCCAAAGGTTTACACTATACACCGACCACAAACCACTGACTTTTGCTTTTAAACAAATTCCAGAAAAGGCCACACCTTGTCAACTTAGACATCTAAGCTATATAAGTGAGTTCACTTCTGACATTCGGCATGTCTCTGGTTGCAACAACGTTGTTGCTGACGCACTCTCTCGTCTAGAAGAAATAATTCTTCCCAGTACTCTCGACTTTGCCGCAATCACTACGTCCCAAACATACTCTAAATTTCTTTTAAAAAAACAACCAATATTTGGCACCAACGTCGACATTTTTTGTGATGTGTCTGGCCCAACCATTCGACCTTACATTCCTCACACGTTCAGTAAACAGGTGTTCAACTCAGAACATAATATCGCTCACCCTGGTATTCGTGCTACAAGAAAGCACATTGCAACTAAATTCTTCTGGCCTTCGCTGAACAAGGACATTGCCACTTGGGCCTGAGAATGTCTATCTTGTCAAAAATGCGAGATAACCAGACATGTGATATGTCTGGGGATATACGTTCAAACGTCGGAAGGAACCGTGACTTCCAGCGGGCTATCTTCCAGCATAGCTGGAAGGGAGTCGCCAGCGGACCCTAACGTTAAAGGAGCGGGCAGCTTGGCTCCTTCAACGCTCAATACTACAAGGCAAAACACCAGTGTACAAATGGAGAATCCATTTCAACGCAGCGCGCTTCTACGTCGATCTCCGACATCACAGGACAGTGCACTCTCAAAACTGAGTAATACCCTTTCTGAGGGACAGCAAGCAACCCATAACGGATGTGTTCACAAAACTAGGGACCCTCATTGTTGACCTGATGGAGTATGTAAACCCGCGTCATAACGTTCACAACGCGATTAAGGAGCGGATACGGGCAATAAGATCGACCTACAACAAGGTGAGAGATGAGCAAATGGCACATCGGACAATGCAAGTTCAGGGCAAGGTAGAAACGGGTACGCAAACTACACCAACGGCACCTTACAGAGAAAAATCCACTCCGCTAGGCCCTATGGCTAGTGCTGGTCGACGCACAGAAAAAATAGAAGTGCAAAAGCGGCCAAGAGAGGAAGCGGCTGATCTACGCCAGCGTCAACCTACACCTAAAAGAAAGAGGGTGAGGACACCAAAGAAGATTCTTTCCAGTGCCAAACTGGGGCGAAAAAGCAGCAAAGAACCTGTGCAACTAGTGGGTGGAAACGCCAAGCAAATAAGTGAAAAGTGGACCAAGGTCGAGAGATCAAAAAAACAAAAAAAAAAAAAACACTGCAACGGAGGCCTTGCCCGGAGGCAATGATTATCACTGCTAAGGAGGGTGTTACATACGCGGACGTCCTGCGAACAATTAAGGGTGACCCTGCTTTAAAGGACTTAAGTGACAACGTGACCCGCATCCGACGGACACAGACAGGCTGCCTGCTGCTCGAACTCAAATCTGGCGGATCCGAACATGAAGAATTCAAGGCAAAAATTCAGACCTCTCTTGGAGAACAGGCTAACGTACGAGTGAACTGCCAGCGAGTACCAGTTGAATGCCGAGATTTAGATGAGATCACTACAAAAGAGGAAATCTGCAGTGCCGTAAAGGACCAACTGGGGCTGTCAAACGTGGAGGAATAAAATGTCGCGAGTCTTAGAAGATCTTCCAGGGGTACTCAAACAGCCACTATACATCTTGCAGGTAACCAAGCACGTGAGGCCTTAGCAGCAGGCAAAGTCCGAATCGGGTGGGTAATTTGTAGATTACGGGTGCAGATTTCAATGAAAAGGTGTTTCAAATGCCTCGAAATCGGACACATAACGAAAAACTGCAGAAACCCACAGGATCGATCAAAGCTGTGTCGAAGATGTGGAGAAGAAGGTCACGTTGCCAAAAATTGCAATAAAGATCCGAATTGTCTCTTCTGCAGGGAAACCGAAGGTTGCGATAACAAGCACGTAGCGGGTAGCAGCAGGTGTCCAGTTTTCAAGAAGGCGTTAAACTCCAGACGAAAGTGAAGATCAAACAACTGAATCTCGATCATTGTCGAGCAGCGCAGGATTTGCTTTCACAGTCGGTTTACTAGCTAAAAGCAGACGTCGCCATAATTTGCGAGCAACATCGAAATCTTCATAGTGGCGTCTGGACGACGGATGCAAGTGGTAAAGCAGCAGTATGGGCGTGCGGGGATCGGGCGTTCCAGGATATAATGCAACAACCGGGGAATGGATACGTATGGGCTAAAATTGATGGCATCTATGTGTATAGCTGTTACGCAGCACCAAGTTTGACGTTGGCAGAATATAAACGGATGTTGGACAGCGTAGCAATGGAGGCAAAATGGCACAATCTGAAGCTCATAGGCGGCGACTTCAACGCCTGGTCTGAGGAGTGGGGAAGCAAGAAAACCAACGCTAAGGGACGAGTTTTACTGGAAACTTTTTCGCGACTAAATATCGTCCTCGCAAACAATGGGAATGCCAACACCTTCAGTAGGCGAGAGCTTGGATCCATCGTAGACCTCACTTTTGCTAGCGACGCTCTAGTGAAGGACTTGCAGTGGTTGGTTAGCAAGCACTACACGCACAGTGACCATCAGGCCATAATAGCTACGGTGAACTGCGTACGTAACAAAAACACAATGTGTGCGAGTTCCCAGGAAAAAAACATGCTTGGCTGGTCATCAAAAAAGCTAGATGAAGAAATGTTCGGGGAAATGCTACCTCCGGATATGGAAATGGACGGAACTGCATTGACAAAGGCCGCGCAAATCATCAGCGAGATACAGCGGGCATGTGATGCCTCCATGCCACGGCGTTCTCTCCACAAGGCCAGGAAGGCAAATTATTGGTGGAATGCAAAAATCCAGGAGCTTCGAAAAAAATGTCTTAAAGCTAGACGACGTAGCCAGCGCCGCAGGAATACTCCAGACTACGAAGATTTGCACAACCAATACAAATATGCCCGGAAGAACCTACAACTTGCGATCGCTAAGAGTAAGAGAGAACACTTCAGAAAGCTGTGTAACGAGGCCGATTCCGATCCATGGGGTGGAGCGTACAAAGCCGTTATGACTAAAATAAAGCAAAAGAATTCTCCTCAAATAAAGTGTCCGAAGATGCTCCAGAAAATAGTCACAACGTTATTCCTACAGAATTGAGACGAAAGCCTACTGGTAATACAGGTAGACCCTCAAAACGTGCCAGCGGTAAGCAGAGAAGAAGTATTGGCGGCCATACGCAAAATCGGTGACGAAAAAGCGCTCGGATTGGATGCAATACCGAACAAAGCACTTAAGCTGGCGGTAAAAGGGATGCTAAATGTCTTCGCTGATACTTTCACATTGTGCCTACGGGAAGGCGTTTTTCCCAAGCAATGGAAGCAGCAAAAACTGGTGCTCCTGCCCAAGCAGGATAAATCTATTAGGGAGGCATCATCTTATAGGCCAATATGCCTGCTGAATACGATGGGGAAGATTTTCGAGCGAGTGATATATGAACGATTGCTGTCAGAAATCGAAAGCAAAAACGGGCTATCGGATCGACAGTTCGGTTTTCGGAAAGGACAAATAACTGTGGACGCTGTCAGAATGGTGTCAGACATGGCAATGAAAGCGAGGGGTAAAGGAGAATGCTGCACCGTGGTCACGTTAAACGTATAGAACGCCTTTAACTCCGCGAGGTGGAGCCGTATTATAGCCGCTCTGGTCGATAATGGAGTGTCACGCTATTTGGCATCTATAATCGTCAACTACTTCAAGGAAAGAACCTTACGCTACGACTCAGACGAAGGACCAAAACTCTACCTAGTAACGGCGGGAGTACCACAGGGATCTGTTCTTGGCCCCCTACTCTGGAACGTAATGTACGACGGGACACTAAGGCTACGAGTACCCATAAACGTGGTGGTGGTAGGCTTCGCCGACGATATTGGCATCGTGATTCCAACCTGTCACCTCGAAGAAGTCGAAATTTACGCAACCGAAGCAATCTGGGCTGTTAAATCATGGCTTAGTTGCGCTGGGCTCAAACTAGCCGACCAAAATACGGAAATGGTACTAATCACGAAGCGGAGGAAACTACCAGTAGTACGACTGTATAATTACCTCGCAGCTTGCTATTAAATACCTAGGCGTAACTATCGACAGCAGACTGAGCTTCAAACCTCATCTGGAGAAAGCTGGTAAGAAGGCATCCGTTGTCGGTTCAGCACTCGCTAGAATGTTACCCAATATTGGCGGCCCGAAGCAAACCCGAAGGCTTTTGATTTCAAGAGTGGTGACCTCTATTCTAATGTACGCAGCACCAGTGTGGGCACCAGCGCTACACATTAAATCGAATCGCCGAAAAATGCAAGCAGCCTACCGACTGATTACACTTCGAACTTGCTGTGCCTTTCAAACAACGTCCTATGAGGTAACGTGTGTTATAGCCAGTATGCTGCCCATCGAAATTGTTGCGGATGAAGCGCTTCGACTCTATAAAAACGAAGCACGGACAGCGAACACGCGAGAGATTCAAAGGCAAGTGTCAATGCACTCATGGCAGAGTACCTGGGAAGAGGCGCCAAACGGACGTTGGACGTACAAATTAATCCCCAACGTTGTAGAATGGGTTTAAAGAAGCCACGGAGAAACAAGCTATGACCTAGCCCAATTCTTGAGCGGACATGACGGTTATCGGTATTATCTTTGGACTCGACACCTCACCGGACTGTCCAGCCTGCAAAAATGTACCCGAGGATGCGGAACACGTTATGTTCACCTGTCCCCGCTTTGATGTATGTAGAAGTAGCCTAGAGACGGAACTAGGCACAAGGATATCAGCGGTAAATATCGTGAGCTGCATGCTGAAATCCCAAACTGCGTGGAATGCCGTCAAAAAAACACTTCAAAATATTCACCGCAAACTGCGTGACGCGGAAAGGGACAGAAAGAAGGAAGAAGAAAGGATGCGTAGAAGCAGCTAATGGCTGATCCACCCCCACGAAGTAGTGCTGAATAAGTAGTCCCGTGGGGAGTGTGGAAGAAGAAGGAGGTGGTTTTAGTCGGTAAAAATCCGGTATGTTCCAGGGCAGGAGCCCTGAAGCATCTTCTGGAAGATTTTCACCTTCCAACGACGAAAAAAAAAAAAAACAACCAGACATGTGAGCAAACCTGTGTTGACCTTTCCTACGGTCTCCAAACGTTTTAAGGTTATGCTCATCGACATAGTTGGTCCACTAACACACTCGCAGGGATACACATACTGTCTCACCATAATCGACCGTTTTACACGTTGGCCTGAGGCAATTCCTTTAGCCAGCATTACTGCCAGTGACTATGCTATTGCTTTATTAACCACCTGAATTCCCCAATACATTGTCACCGACCAGGGCAGACAATTCGAGTCAGCGCTCCAAGTTGAGCTTGGTCGACTCTTGGGCTTCGAACGCAATCGTACCACAGCGTACCACCCTCAGGCCAACGGTTTCTTAGAAAGATGGCATCGTACTCTTAGATCGGCTATCATGGCTTACAACGATGTTTCTTGGACTAGAACACTACCCATAATTCTTCTTGGATTACGATCTCTAATCCGAGAAGAATTCACAGCATCACCGGCACAACTCCTGTACGGAGAAAACCTGCGTCTTGCTAGTAATTTTCTTCAAGAAACTCCTAGGAAGATTAGCCAAACAGACTTTGCCTCCGAACTAACGGCTACAATGGCAAAACTTTGACCGGTTGATGCTCAACACCACACAACACCGAAGATATTCATCTTCAAGCAACTCGACTCTTGCTCACACGTCTTTGTTAGAGTCGACTCTGTTCGTCCACCACTCATTCCACCGTACGACGGTCCTTCCAAAGTCTTAGCCAGACATAAAAATTATTTCACACTTGACATAAGAAATAAATCCGTCAATGTTTCCATTAACAGGCTCAAGCCCTGTTACATGTCTTCCTATACGGAACTTGTTGAAAAACCTTCCACGAACCAACAAACATCGGAAACCTCGACTGCACCATTACTGCCTTCAGCTCCCGAAAGGATACCAGCGAGAAAAGTTATATTCGCTCCGTACGTCTCTCTAGCTGGGCGAACCACAAAGGTGTCACTCTCCTACGCCTCGCGATAACGCGTCAAACGCTACACAAACACCTACACTTAACATTCTCACATTCACTACTCACCACACTTCTTTGCATCAAACAACACACCATACATTTTCAAATAGAGTGGACTAAGCCAAAAAAATGTATTGAAGTTTTGTGAAAAGAAACAAGTGAAAATAATGCCAATTGGTGTTTTAAAAAAGATAGGTGGAATTTTTCAAGCTAATTCGTACAATTAAATATTTTTAATATTAAACGAAGCTAATAAAATTAATTGTTACCTTACTAATTCTATGACTTACTTTTGGAAGATAGAAAGAATAATTCAAATACTCTTTTATAGAAAAACTAAATAGTTAAAACTGTTTTGCAATGTTATTTAAATTTAAATTTAAATTTAGTTTCAAACATAGAAAGTTCTATACAAGTCCATTGTTTATAACTAACCCCACTGACGCAATTTTCGTCAAATTTTTTTCACATGTAATGGCTAATCCAGGGCAATCCTGGTAGCTGCCAGAATACCAATCTGTTTCTGGAGGAGAGCATATCATCTGAGAAAAAAGAGTCCTAATAATTAGCCAAGCTTGCATCGGAACCTTTTGTTAGAAAATTCATTTTTGGTCCTTGAATCATTAATTTAACGTTTTGATGCATAATGCATATAAAGACAGAATGTGTATGTTTCCGCTAAATTGAAGTATTTAGGCAGTCTGCTGTTTGCATTGCTGCAGTAGAATGATTTTATGAGACCAACGCGACATCTATACTTCTTCGCCTTTTCGGAGAAGTATAACCTGGTCTAATTTTTTCAAATCATATACGGAGTTGCGTCAGGACATTCGGACACGTGATCAATTTGTAGACATTTAACTTGTGAATATTCTTCTTTGATATTATTTGCTATAGATAATTCATTATTTTTTTTTGTTTCTTTTGTGGGTAATTTCTGTTTTATTTTGAATACATTTTTGTACAGTACCCTTGTGAAGCTATTTTACTTTCTTCTTAGAATGCCCATTTTATAATTTTTTTTTGTCTATATGAGCCCACGACTTTCATTAACTACCTCTGATCTAAGCCCTGAAAGCAACTTCTTGGAATCAATTTAAACTACAGCCATTGTAAATTGTTCTAAAAATATGCAAAATAGACAAACAAAGGAAACAATTGAAAATATATGTACAGTATAATATGTGCGAGGAACCCTAGATCTAAAGAAAACCCAAAATAATCCTAATTGTTCAAGCCGCTAGTGAATGAAAAGAAATCTGCTTTCTTTATTACTAATGTTTGA
>OX376373.1:99008358-99010858 GCA_947369275.1 Nemotelus nigrinus | reverse complement strand
GTTGTGCATGAATTTGTCAACAAACGAATAAGTAAATCAAGTGCTGCAACAAAAAACGAGACGAACTCATCTCAGCACTTTACACCAACGTAAGTGGAATGCGATCTAAATTAAATAAGTTGTATCAGCTGTCGAACTCTGAAGCTTTTGATGTCATTGCGATCACCGAAACGTGGCTTTGTGCAAATATTCACAATGCTGAAATTTTTAATTCGGAGTATACTATTTTCCGCCGGGATAGACATGGAGATCTTACTGACGCTCCTGTCGGAGGTGGTGTTCTTTTCACAAAAAATTCAAAGTATCTCTTATTAAAATACCGCATACAACTAATGAATTTATTTGTGCCCAAGTCGAACTGACGTCAAAGAAAATATTTTTTGGTGTCAACTACACGCCACCAAATTCTTCGTATGATGTTTATGCTTCGCTTATACACATTATGCAGCTCATATGCGATCTTGCGGACAATAACGACGACGTCGTTTTAATGGGTGATTTCATCCTACCTTGAATAAACTGGTGCCCTTCAGCGGACGGCACTTTCGAAGTTCCGAGCTCTAATTCTATTGGCGGACAACACGACATCAACATTGCAAACGAATTTATATCACTTGGTTTGTTTCAAGCCATTTGCATCCGGAACGCAAATGGAAAAATGCTGGACCTGATTTTTTCGACTGATGCCTCTTCTACTGTGGTGAAACCCCTCACATCATCTCTCATCGACGAAACCGCGCATCATTGTGCACTCAACATTATTTTCGAGCCAAAGTCTAGTAATTACTTATCATCGAGCACATCTGAACTTAAATTTAATTTTAGACGAGCTAATGTCGATCAAATACGTGACTTGCTTGCTAGCTATGATTGGTCCTCCGTGTTGCAGGAACCTAATCCTGATAAAGCTACGTTCTATTTCCACATTCGGTTGTTTAGCTGTTTTTTACGGTGCGTGCCAACTACCCCCACTAAAAGCAAGGTTCGTTTTCCTTGGATGTCTCCACAGCTTTGCCATTTGAAAAATTCCAAAAACAAAGCCTGGAAAAAGTTTCGCCTGACTCGCTCAGAACCTGACTATCAACGTTTTTCCACATTACGAGATCTGCATCATAAAGAAGTTGCATTTGCATATCATAGACATACGCAACAGCTAAGATTTAATTTTCAAGCTCAACCTAAGAGATTTTGGAATTTTGTTAATTCTAAGACTTATAACGATGGGTATCCACTTACATTTAAATCTGACGACTCTTATTTTGATGATCCCTTTGATATTAGTAATTTATTTGCTTCCGTTTTCCGGAAAGCTTATCGTACGGACTTTCCAAACTCCAGACACTTTTCACCCTACTTGACGAACTCAACAGTTTCTTCTTTGGAGATGAAGGATTTAAAAATTGACGAGGACACTATTATCACATTTGTTAATAAACTTGACAATAATATAACACCTAGCCCAGATGGCATACCAAATTTGGTCTTGAAATATTGTGTGTCGTCACTACTACCTGTGCTGTCTTATATTTTCAATACATCCTCAAAAACAGGCATCTTTCCTCATTTGAGGAAATACTCCACTGTCACTCCTATATTCAAGAAAGGGAGTCGTAATGACGCTTGCAACTATAGACCTATTGCGAAACTTCCCTGTGTCGCAAAACTTTTTGAAGCCATAGTCACAAATGTTGTAGCCTTTCATTGCAAATCAATTATGACTCCGTATCAGCATGGTTTCATGAAAGGTCGTTCAACCACAACCAACCTGCTTGAATTTTCTCACCAAATAACCAACTCAATTGAAGCTGGGCTCCAAACTCACTGCGCCTACACAGACTTGATGAAAGCCTTTGATAAGCTTGATCACTCTATTTTTTTAGCTAAGCTTCATTCCTTTCAATTCCTTTACTTGTTTTTAAATTGGGTTGACTCTTACTTGACGAATCGAACCCAACGTGTATCCTTTCGCGGTGCCTTGTCATCTGAAATTAGGACCACGTCTGGTGTTCCACAAGGTAGTCATCTAGGCCCTTTACTGTTCGCCTTATTTATTAATGACGTAGGTTCCATTTTACAGTCATCTTCTGTTCTTCTTTATGCCGATGACGCTAAAATTTTCAAAGTTATGAGAAACCTTAACGATTGCAATGATTTGCAGCAGGATCTAAACAGATTTGCCAACTGGTGTTCCGATAACAATCTCCTAATTAATCCTGACAAGTGTACGATTATATCTTACACACGCAAAAATAATCCTGTAATCTATGAATACTCACTTTTGAGTACATCTTTAAATAGATCAGCGAAAGTAGTCGATTTAGGAGTATTGCTGAATCAATCCTTCACATTTGACGATCACATCGATTCAATTGTTGTGAAAGCTAGCAATGCCTTAGGTTTTGTCAGAAGACGTTCGAAGGAACTCAACGACATTTTTCTAACTAAGACCCTCTTTTGCAGCTTAGTCAGACCTATTGTCGAATATGCAAGTATTGTATGG